>WEIV01014743.1:408580-709470 GCA_013390005.1 Calyptomena viridis | reverse complement strand
CGAACCAGTGCCGGGGATCCCCCGCGCCGGCCCCGGGGAAGCCGCTTTTCCCTCCGCTGCGTTCGGCGCTTCCCGCCCTGCGGCGCCTCTGCGGGACTCGGGCAGCGCGGTCCTGTCCCGCAGCCTCCGGTCCCTGCCCTGTCCTGGCGGGTCAGGACACAAACGGGGTTTATCCCGCTTGGCTTTGGTGGTGGCGGCTGCGATGGAGCCCCCGAGAAAAGGAGTTCCCGGCCCTGAGGAGCTGGAGCCCCCCGGGGGGCGCACAGGGAGGAACCGTCCCAGGGAGCGTGTGAGCCCGGCCCCCGAGGGACCCCTGGGTCACAGCCCAGCGCCCCAGAGGAGACACGGCACTGCAAACTGCTGCTGCTGCCCTTGGTTTGCGTTGGGGTTTTGTGATGGCAAGAGGAATCTGCCTCGTCCTGCGCCTGTGGGAGCTGCCTAGTTGGGAACGCTGGAATCCCGGGTGGAATATGGCTGTTGCTGTGGAGCGGTGCAGTTCTCCAAAAACGCCCATAGCTGGCACTCGGTGATACCTGTTCCACACAGCTGAGGAGTATGAATTCAGTCCTCCACCTTGCACAGCACGATAAAAATTAACAGAAGTTTACAAAGTAGGAAACAAGTGGTTCTTTGCCTTCAAGGGCTAACTCTTCAGGTTGAGATGTTTGTGATTCTCTGCAGATATGTGACAAGTGACTCTTCTAAAGACAAAAAGTTCAGAATTACTGGTAGCATATGGAGACCGGACCTTAAAACCCCTTATAAAACATTGCTAACATATCAGAAAAATCATGGAATTGATCACACAGTGCACCGTGGGCTTCCACAGTCACATCACAACATTCTTCCAGGTGTAATTTGCACTTTTGGCACATGCAATAAATGATTTTTCTTTCTGCAGACTTTGCAACTGAATCTGGAAATTAGTCTGGCCCCATCCTGCCTCGTATCTTGTGAGTTCACTGTCAGAATACTGGGAACAGTTCTGCTCCTGAGGCACAAGCCAACACAGCCCAGACAGCTCTTCCAGGGCTGAGTGGGCTCAGCAGGACTGACAGGGATATCAGACATTCAGAAAATAGTTTAATCAGGAAAATCACCAGCTGCAATGCTGTGAGATCCCAGGGAGCAGCAGTGGGACAAGAAGGGCTCATTTCCAGACAGCTGCTTCTCTAAAATCATGGAGCATCTGCAGTTAGAGGGGACCAACAGGGATCACTGACTCCAGCTCCTGGCCCTGCACAGACCCATCCCCAAGAGTCACACCCTGAGCCCGAGAGCATTGTCCAAATGCTCCTCAAGCTCTGGCAGCCTTGATTCTCCACCCGCTGGGGGAGAACGTTTTCCTGAGATCCAGCCTAATCCTTCCCTGACACAGCTCCAGCCATTCCCTCGGGTCCTGTCACTCATCACACAGAGCAGAGAGTGGAGCTGCCCCTCGGGAGGAAGCTGCAGACCCTGATGAGATCTGACCTCAGTCTCCTCCAGCTGAACAAGCCAAGTGACCTCAGCTGCTCCTCATACAGTTTCCTCTCTAGACCCTTCACCATTCTCCTTTTTTTCCAATAGCTTCAGATCCTTTTGATATTGTGGTTCCCAAAGCCACATCCAGGGCAGGTGGATTCCTGCAGGCCGGGACTGACCAGGAGATGGAGTCCCACTGCAGCTCCTGAGCCTCCAGTATCACCCGCTGCCCCAGAAAAGCACAGCCTGGGCCAGGAGAGAGGCACGGCTCCTCAGACACCTGCATGCTGTTGACATTTAAGTAATTAAAAACAAGAGAAAAAGGTATCAGCCTGCTCTAATCTGGGAAAGTCACTTGAAGCCTGGAGCAGCACTACTGACACTGTTGCCTTTTCATCAAGTCCCTGTGGTTTAGAAGTGCAAAAAATGGCCCCCAAACCCCAAGGATCCCTTTGTATTGGAGATGAACCAGGTATGCGACCCCTCCTGAGCCTCTGGCTTTGTGCAGGCAGTAAGATTCCTACTAACAGACAAGAAGGCTTTAATACAAGTCCTTTGCTGTGAATCCACACCTTGCTATGAAGAACAGATGACTGTCTGCTTGATGCCTTGCAGTCAAAATCAAGGTGAGGCAAGTGCTGCTGCCATCACAGAATTAGGAGGGGCAACATGATGGGAGGTGGGAAGGACAAGGCTCTACCTGCCCCTTCCAGCTGCAGCAAGAGCTGGTTAAGCCATGGGGTAAAACCATGGGAGAGGCATTGGGGTGAGGTGATAATTAGCAGAAACATCCTTACAGAGGTAAAAACACTCCACTGCTGACACCCAGGGCTCAAAGTGTGCCGACACTGGACATCACAGCCCAGCTGTCCCACCCCCCTCTCCCACTCCCCCCCACACCTCTTTGGTGTGCTCCTGCTGCCTCACCCTCTGAGGAGTCTTGCCACAGGGCAGCTGCTGGGTACATCAGGTCCTACCTTCTCTTCTGGGTGTTTGGCTTTCCAATGAGTCATCTGGCAAAGCCAGTTGATGAAAAAGGCCAAGGTGTGTGTATCTGACTGTTTTCACTGACAGCAGCACATGCTAGAAGAGGTAAAAGCAGCAAAGTGCCATATTCTGTTAATGTAGGAATGAGCCCTGCCCCACTACAGACCTGTTCTGGCCCAGTTGGCACAGGAGACTTTTGTGCTAGGGACTGGATTTTTAGCTAACAGACTCTAAACTGTGTTTTGACCTCATGACATTGCTGGCTGGGAAAAACCTTGGCAGGGCACACATGCTAAGTAACATTCAACTGGTGCAAATTACCACTTAGAGATTTAATTACAAAAGATACGTAGGTTAAAATGTACAATGTACAAGGAGCAGCTGCTGGTAGTCACAGCTCTGCCATCAGTTTATTTTTGGGACCTGCAGTGAAAAGACATCTTGCACAAATGAGACATAGTGGAAGTTGCAGTGTCAGCACTCATTGCTCAGGCTGACAGGTACCAGGTGATGTTCTGCAATCCATATTTCTATTTTACTGACAGCCAAATTGTGAAATAACTGTAGGCTAATAAAAATAGCTGTCCAGGCACTGGGATCTTCTGCTGGATGCCTAAAGCTCTTTGATAACCCTGGGGTAAAATTCAAGTAGACATCACACTTCAATGAGCTGCAAGAAGGAGATAAATTTCCTCACTAATAAACCTCCCCACAGTTTCTTTTTGATGTTGTGTTACATCAAGTAACTTCTCCCCTGTGTTGCCTATGCAGAACAATTCCAAACAGCCTCATACCAGCTACTGAGGAGAAAATTGACTCCACCCCAGCCCAAAGCAGCACAGGTTTAATGTTCTATATAAACCATTTGTTCTTGAGCCAAGGAAGAGGAAAATTTCCCAGTGCTCCAAATGTAAGCCTGAGGATGTTGCTCTGCTGCTGGAAAAATTGCATAAATATCCAAAGATCCATCTTCACCTCTTCTTGTCATTTCTTTGGAGCTAAGACTCCAGGAAATGTATCTGTGGGAAATACAGGTTATAAATAGATTCCCAGACCCTGTATCTTGCTGCAGCCAAAATCCCTGCAGAATTCATGTCTCTTATCAGCAAGATGGGGTGGGAAGGGACAGCCTGAGCAACCTGGTCTACTGGAAGGTGTCTTTGCTCGTGGCAGGGGGTTGGAAGAGGTGAGATTTACGGTGCCTTCTGATCCAAACCAGTCTGTGCTTCTATGGTTCTGTGTGATGTCCTGCAGGGTGTCAGGGTGCTGTGGGCACCTTCCAGGGGCAGGTTCCTGAGCTGCAGGTCACAGGCTACACAACTTCATGAAATCATAGAATGTAAGATTGTTAAGGTTGGAAAAGCCCTCTAAGATCATCAAGTCCAACCATTCCCCCAGCACTGCCAAGGCCACCACTGAGCATGTCCCCAAATGGCACATCTTAGGGAACACATTAGGGAACACACATTAGGGAACACCTCCTGGGATGGTGACTCCACCACTGCCCTGGACAGCCTGTTCAGTGCCTGACCACCACCGGTGAAGAAATTTTTCATAATATCCAACCTGAACGTCCCTGGCACAACTTGAGGCTGCTGCTGCTTTGTAAAACTGGCTGCGTGAAAAATGCTGAGAGCAGGGACACTCTTGCTAGGAAATACTCTGTATCCTCACCCTCCTCCTGAATGTTACATTGGATTGAAACAAAACAGGGAGGACACTGGGAGTCTCCTTTGTGTGAAACCATGAAACAGATGGGGCTACAGTGAATATCCAAGTTGGAAAATAGTACAAAAAAGTAACAGTGTATACTGTTTTATATTACATCATACATGTGTATTAATGTCTCTATCAGGATTAGCATACATTAATTGTCTACCTTCTGTTTTTAAAGACGGACAGGGGGTATTAGAGGACTAGTTGATCAAGTGGGCTCTGGGTAGAGCAGGAAGCCTTTTTCAGCATCAGAACTGATAGGCAGACATAAAAGGTGTAATTTCACTTATGTCTCAATCCAGGCTACAGAGAGAAGTCTGCTTATTCCCTAATGCTTCCAGATGTCCCAACAGAAAAACTTAAAACTGTTGAAAACCCTGAGTTTGAAATCAAATTGCTTAAACAATATGTTGTCATATTGTTTATATATATGATGATACTAAAGGTAGAGTGGATTTTCACTTTAAACATGCATTAACAGCTTATATTTTGGGCAACTGCATGTAATTAAATGTGTCTAAGCCATGCAGGTATACTACAGATATACTGCAGGTATTTTCATAAAGATCTATCTAAAAGCTCTTGCATCAGTTAAAATGAACCCAGGTATTGGATGTGACATTTGAAAAGTTCTTTCATACAAGACGGAGTACTTGTGTTGGAAGTGGGAAGATCCAGAAGAAAAGGAAAGGTCTTTCCAAACATGGTCTCCTGAGACAAGAGTTTGGGTTGGGGAGAACCCGGTGTGATGAATGCAGCTGTTTTTCTCTGCTCTGTGTTTCCTCAGGCTCCAGCAGTGCCTGTGCTGGATGTCGCTGTCCAGTCGCTGCAGCTCCTTCACTGGGACACATTCATAGGATCTATTATCTGTGGGGACCAGGGACAGGATCCAGGGAATGGCCTGGAGTTGTGTCAGGGCAGGGATAGGTTGGATGTCAGGAAAAGGTTCTTCCCCCAGAGGGTGGTTGGGCACTGACCAGGCTCCCCAGGGCAGTGGGCACAGCACCAAGGCTGCCAGAGCTCCAGGAACATTTAGATGATCCTCATGGTGTGACTCCTGGGAATGGGACTGAGGGTTGGACTGGATGATCCTTGTGGGTCCCTTTCAACACAGCATGTTCTGTGGTTCTGTGAGCTGGGATGAGCCTTGCTCCAGAGACTCTGAATTTAGCCCTGGAGCACAGAGCAGGGAAGGGAGGATCAGCTGTCTCTCAAGAATCCCTGCCAAGGGCAGAGGTCAAAGAAATCTCTGCCCAGACTGTGCAAATTCAGGATGGCTCTCAGGAGATCCTGCTTGGCCATGTGGGTGGAAGGAAGTGAGGTACTGTGATTTGGGATGAAAATGGTGTTTCAGCAAGGAAGGCTGGGCTGTGGAGTGAGACTTGGGGAGAGAAAAGGTTTTGAATCCAGAGGTTTGGCCGGGATGTTTGGAAAACATCTGCAGCAATTCATCACCCAGCCCCTGTGAGTACCATGTGCAGGAGTGTTCTGCTCTGCTGTGTTACTCTGCCAGTGGTTTGTTTGATGTGCTGCAGTAACAACAGGGTCTTTCCTCACATATCCCAGTAGAAAATGATGCATTTAACACATGCAGGCCTCCATAAAACCAGGCCAGGAGTTTATAAACCATAGAGGAGCAGTGGATTGATCCCAAGCCTGTGGAGTGAATGTGTTAAGGATCATCACATTAGCACACCTTCAAAATCCTGAACCCGGGCTGAGGTCTTGGTTCACACTAAATGAAAGCCTTGTCCTCAGAGTTGTTGGACAAGAGAAGGGCCTTTCCCAGTTGTTTGTGTAGAGCCCCCATAACACCAAGGTATTTATGGGGCTGTTTTGCCCTCAAGGCTTCTCACTGACTGATTTACAGTCTGGGAAAATGCAGCCAAATGGAAGCCTGAGGGATCCTTCTTTTTTTTCCCCCTCACCTTCTCATGGGATGGATTCTTGTGAAAGGGAGGAATAGGGGTTCCTGTGGGACAAAGAGCACCCACCCATTGTCCAAGGCTTCTCCTGCTGAGCCTCCATGCAAGGCCTTAAACAGTCCTGCTGGCAAGTGTGGCTGTGAGATTTGAACCATCACGGGATGCTCTGAGTGTTTGCACAGCGCAGTTAATTCCCTGGGAAGTGCAGCTCCTGAGGATGAGGAGTGACCTCTGGGCTCATCACCACTGGAGCTTGTGGATACCAAAGGCTACATGGGTTAAAAGGAGAAAAAAAAGAAGCTTTAGAAAAACTCATGGGAAAAAAACATCAACAGGAATTAAATGCAAAGATCTGAGCTGTGGGGAAGGAGGGCTCTTGTCCACAGTTTGCCAGAGAAATAACACTTTGTGGTGTCTGGCTGTAGCTGCATCTGCTGTGGGCAGAGACAGCATCCTGGGCTTGGTGTAACCAGGCTTGTGACCCTGAATTCCCTGTCCCTAATGGAGCACACAGCCAGCAGCCTCTGGCCTAGGGTGGTTGGTGCTCATGCCCTCATGAATCCTGGAATGGCAACAGGCTGGGAGTGGTGGGAACACTGGCCATGCTGGTGACTCCCTTTGGATGTGACCCCAAGCCTCCAACACCAGCTCAGGCTCTGGCTGACACTGAACTCCAGCCCTGTGGAGGATGGAGAGGAGCAAAGGCCAAAGAAAAGTCTTTTCTCATTTCTCTCAGAGTTCCTGGTAGTGTCTAATGAATTTATTTTCTCATCTTCCACTATTATATTCCTGGATAAAAGCTAAAATGCTGCTGTTTGCTTGGAGAAATTCAAACAAGGGGTGTATGTACCTCGGAGAGGCACAGCTTCCACTCAAACACATTTCCATCCATTCCCAAATATCTGCCTTACACTTGAAGGAAAGAACACCAAGCCTTTCACTTAGGCAGGGCTGACATTTCCTGTCTCAAGATGTGCACAGTCTTGGCTGGGCTGCTCCATGCTACTGTGGTACAGAAGACAAAAACTGGTGAAAATCCAGAAGTTTGGAAAACAATGTGATGCAAGGTACAAAAGAGAAGAGATCTGGCAGTAAGTGTACAAATAAATCTGCTTCAGTGCTGATTGAAATGAAAAATAGACTGAGAAAGAAAAACCTCCGAATACTCCTGTATCCATATAAACAGACTCCATGTGTCTTTGCTGGTAGGACAATAAGCCATGGCTTTATTAATTGTTTTTCNCTGGGCCATTGTAAGTGCCTGTTGTGTCAGTGCAGCTGGGCCCATGAGCAGGGAGGACCCCCCAGCTGGGTGTGGAGCTGTTGGTGCCTCCCCTGATCTCTTTCCTTATCTATTGTAGCCTGGGGTGTGAGATGTGCCCTGGGCAGCTGCTGCCAGTGATTTATTAACAGCCCATCAGGAATGACATAGAGGGTATAGAATATACAGATTTTGGTTATATCCACATAGTGATGAACCAGTCCTGGCCCCTGTAACTATGACACTGGTCTTTTATTATTTTCTCTATTTAGTTAATAATTAGGAGTTAGAGGAGAAAGGAAATGCCAGCTCTGAGTCTGGGGTGTGGTGACTGGTGCAAGAAGAGGTTGCAGTAGTATATTTAGATTTTACTAAAGCACTTGACACTGTGTCTCAAAGTTGTCTGCAAAAAACTGATAAAGTCAGACTATATGTGAAAGCTGAAGATGGAAAAGACTGCATCAGATGGAGGAAGGTATCTAAACTTCTGCAGCCATCAGCGCCAGATTAAGATCTGATTAATCAATTCAGATTAATGTCATCTTCATCTTTGCTGCGGGTCTCAGACAAGACCTTTGAGCTCCGGGCTGTCACATCATCTATTGCACAGGTAAGAGCATTTGATGAGCTCCATCCTGTTCCCTGTGGGCAGCAATCAAGCTCAGAATCGAGCTTCTTGTTTTCCTTTATTCAGTTTCATCTTCCTCTTCTAGAATTCAAAAATTACTGCAAGTCTCCATGTGCTAGAAATCTCCTTTTCATTACTTCTGAACTTGATTTAAGACAGAGGTTGGAGTTTTTCAAGGCACTTGTAATTCACTTATGCATTCATCTGTCCATTTTACATCTCTCTGAGGGCATCCTGCTGAAACTAGGTAAGGATCTTTCATATACAGCAATTTTGGTGTGCAGACACATGCATGTCATCTCTGGAAGGACTTCTGATTCCTCCTCTCACACTCAGTTTCTCACACACATCTGCTTAGAGCTCATCCTTGTATTCACTGATGAGAGTTGTGTGAATGATCTTCCACTTCTCAGCCTTGTGGAGAAGGTCAGCACTATCAGAAAAGATCCCATCTGCTGTTTTGATGTCATAGAAATTTTTATTTCTTGTATCTCATTTTAATGTCTCATCTCTGGGAAAAAAAATATTAGTGGTGGGCATCTGGAACACCTTGGAAGGGCTGTTGTTTCCATACCATTTACCTGCCCAAAGCAGGAGTTCTTCATGTCTTGAACAGCTCCACATTCCTTTAGCATCTCCATGAGTGCATGAAGAGACAGAAACTTGGTGGTTATTGAATCCTAGTAGGGAGCTGTACCAGCCTGCAGATGAAAAAGTTGGTTCAGTTCTCCTCTGTGCTTTGGAGCAAGGACTGATGAAGAGCCATCAGAGGTGCTGTCTCACAATCAGCAGCTATGGCTTTTACAAGTCAGCTTTTTAAAGGTGGGTCAGCCTCTTCCACAGCCTCCTAATTTCCCCAGGCATTTGGATCATGTCCAACACTCTGGAAGACCACACCATATTAA
This sequence comes from Calyptomena viridis, assembly GCA_013390005.1. Taxonomy (NCBI): domain Eukaryota; kingdom Metazoa; phylum Chordata; class Aves; order Passeriformes; family Eurylaimidae; genus Calyptomena; species Calyptomena viridis. Next base: position 700,584 of record WEIV01014743.1, on the reverse strand, counting down.
ATCTGCTCTATCATTCCAGTAGGTGGATCTGTATCATATCCGGCTGTGAAAATACAAGGTGAATTGAATTGGGTATTTATCTTTATTAGGGCTTAAACCAGCTTTGGCCTGAATGAGGAAGGGTCCAGCTTCCATGAAGGGAGCATAGGCATCAGTGCAGAGCTGCTGATGTGGTGGCTGAGAAGGTCTCCAAGACCCTGCTGCCCCCAGTCCATCCACCTGTACTTTATCATAGAATCAAAGAATGGTTTGTGTTGGAAGGGACCTTAAAGATCATCTCGTTTCAACCCCCTGCCATGGGCAGGGATGCCACTCACTAGATCAGATTCCAGGGAAGTGTTTTGCCCTCCTTGTTTTCAGTTTTTATCTCTGGGTTGAGCTGAGAAAGTAGTTCTGGCCTTACAGCAGGGAGTAGTTTAGTGGCCATGGCCTCCATTCAAATTCAAAAAATCCAGGTAAGTGGCTAATTGTGACTGTCTGACGTGGTTTGTCTGGGAAGACGTTCCACTGGCAATGAAATCAACTGGGAAAAGACTTGAGCTTGAGCAGAGTGTGGAAGGACTGGAACAGAGGTATTAGAAACAGGGAATAAGGAATTTTCTCTGTATTAAGTGAATTCGGCTTTAGCAAGAGCTGAAGACAAGAGGGAACCGGCCCAAAATCATGGTTCTTTTCCTGAGGCAGGAGGATGAATGGAGTGCTGCTTTTGGGTGCCTGTGATTTTCCCCCGTGCTGCCTTTCCCCTGCCAGACACAGGAGGTACCAAAGACGTGCTTGGAAACTCATTGTATAGGCTGTGTTTGGGATCTGTGTGTGTATTCTAGACCTCACATGGCTGAAGAGTTAAGCAGGAGAATCTCAGCGGGAAGTGGGAGTCCAGAAAGGGGGGATAAGCACCTGAATGTTGGGGGACATAAGTGAGCCTAGGGAGCAAATAGCTCGGACTTAACCTGAGTGTTTGTGGCCGGGCAAGAAACTTGAGGTATCTGAACCAAGGAATTGCCTTGACTTGGTTGTATTCAAGATTAAAGGGGTTTCAGTAGGTCTCATTCCTCTCATTTCTGCTTCCTTTGAGTCAAGAGTCTCCCAAACCATTCTAAGGACTCTGCCTGCTTTCTTGGAGCAGGTTCTCCACCTCACTGCTGTTGGCATCAGACCCCTCCATCCCCACCAGATGTGAGGATGTGCCAGAGATGCCAGACCTCTCTGGGCATGGGGCCAAGGCCAGCATGAGAACTTTGAACCTGCTGCCCACAGAGGGATGGTCCCATAGCCCTGCAAGCCCTCCTGGGGCAGACCTATCCCCTTGAAAGCCCACACACCAGGCTCGGTTGGGCAATGGGCTGCAGGCCATTGGGAAATGAAAAAAAACCCCTTCTCTTGCTTGGGAAGGAGGAGTTTTGAGTTTATTCTGTGTCTGTGCTGCACATCACGAGACATCTTAACACTCTTGGGCTGTCAGATGGCTTTTTTAATCAAGTCGAACTTGATTTTTTCAAAATTGTTAATTATGCTCTCCAATCAGGAAGCACAGGAAGATCAGTGATTCTCAAAGCAAGTACCATCCAATGCTGCGTCTCGTGTCAGCTCATTAGGAGCTGTCTTCACTGTAAACCCTTCTCATTAGCTGTGTGTGAAATCCTGGACCTGAAAGCCTGTGAAGGCAATAGATATACAAGGTTTTGTGGCTGTGTCTCAAACCATCACAAACATAAACATGGTTTATGTTTTATGGACACATAAACATAGTTTATAGGAAAGAGGCCTTGTAGGGAAGATGCAGTCACTGATGAGTAGAAGGTAAGGCCCAGCAGTGCCCCAGAAGTGACGCAGGTCTATCAAATGGGATGATTTGTCATTGTCTCACCTGCAGTCCCGGGGGGGATTTTGATGGTACCCACGTTTGAAGCACAAAAAACCAGGAGGGCACCTGCACCAGGCTTCTTGGAGCTGAACTGACAGACAGAATTTGGGGGTGCACAGTGTCAGTGTTGATACCAGTGTTGTTGACCAAGCTCACCACATAGGCTGGTACTTTAAAGCATAGCTGGTGTCTTGACCCTGGAAAAGCAGTACCCTCCAAAAGACTTCTCTGCCACCAGACTTCTCTGACCCTACTGGGACAGGTGCACCTGCCATGGGGAGAAAGGAGAAATGCTCATGACACCATGACATGGCTTTGCAACAGCCTTTGCTTCCTAATAAGGTAGAGTGGTCAATTATAGTCACATCCCTTGGGCTGGAAGGGATGTCAAATCTCATCTTGTTCCATTCCCCTGCTGTGGGCAGGGACACCTTCCACTATCCCAGGTTGCTCCAAGCCCCGTCCAACCTGGCCTTGGACACTTCCAGGGATAGGACAGAAGGGTCCAGGGATGAGCAACCTGTGCCAGGGCCTCACTACCCTGACAAGGAAGAATTTCTTCTCCATATCCCATTGAACCCTGCCCTCTGACAATGGGAAGACATTTCCCCTTGTCCTGTTCCTCCATGCCCTTGCCCAAAGTCCCTCTCCAGCTCTCTTAGAGCCTCTTTAGACACTGGAATGAGCTTCAAGGTCTCCCTGCAGACTTCTCCAGGCTGACCAACTCCAGCTCTCCCAGCCTGTTTCCAGAGCAGATGTGCTCCAGCCCTCCCAGCACCTCTGTGATCCTACTGAATACCAACATTTGATGTAATCTAAAATCAGTTAAGCCAAAAAGGCCATCGGCATTCCTGGCTTCCTTCCACTCATCCTGAGACCTCTGCATTGCTTGGCTTTCAGGACACCCAGATTTTGGGTCTACAGGCTGGACAGCTGTGCCCTGTTACCATTCCCCTCGTGGGCTCCTCACAGCACCCTAAGGCATCAGGAAAGCCTGGGATAGAGCCAGGGCAGAGGAGCAGAACCTGCAGTTTGCTCTGCTCTGGATGGGCAGCAGCACATCCTCAGGACTGTGAAATGCAGCCAGTAAAGCCTTTCAACCCTCCTGCTCTTAACACCCAGTGACTATTGACTGCACAGCACCGTGTGGGTCAGGACCTGCCCTCTGTGCACTTTGGAGGCTCAGCCTCAGCCCCTCCAGAGCAGGTGGTCTGCCCAAGGCCCCATGAGAAGCCACTTCTAGCCCCCAAGACCTCTCTTGGTGCTGATGCTCTGCTTGCTGCTGATGCTCTCTTGAATGAGAGTGGAAAGTGCTTTCCCTTCCTTATCCAGGACATGCCTCGAGCACTTTGGCTTGGGAGTTTAGCTCATACTGCAGGTCCTCTGCCAGACATGGGCCTATCATGAAGTTTTTTCTGTTTAATCATACAAAGAAAAATGCATTTGCTGTTCTCAGCAGGCAGTTTCCCTTCAGTGTCTCCTGTTTCATCCTAGAGTGTATTTTCCCCCAACTCAATCACGTGTTTTACTTTGCCTGCTCCTGTTTTGCAATAGTGAAGTGTGAGGATGACACTGTTCTGGAAACAGACTGATGAGGCCCTGCTATTCCCAGCCCAAAGATTAATGCTAACACAGAGTTTCACAGATGCTCCTTGGGCTGCCCATCAGCTCATTTATCTTCACCGGTAAATCCCAGAAGCCTTAACCTCCAAATCAGGCAAAGCCTGATGTCAGGGGCATTGCTAATGAGAGGCAGTCACACAAACCCTGGGCTGGCAGCAGAGGATGCTGATACACATCATCACTGCTTGAGTGTTCTTAGAATCTTTTCACTGGGATTAAATGTTCTGTGGCCCTGCAGCATGGCAGGTGGATGTGCGCAAAATACCAATTGGAAAAACATGGCAAATTCAAGCTGTTCCCTGTCTGAATTTAACTGGGGTGTGTGTAGTATGTTCCAGACTTAAAGACAGCCAATTGTTTTGTTCAGGGAGGCACTGTATCGGTACCCTCTTGGGGTTCCCCGCCCACTCTACGATGCCCATACAGTTGGCCACTACTGAGAAAGACCCATATGGCCCCAACAACTGGACTGAGCCAATTTTTGGGATGGCTGATGAAGCTGTACAGAGAAGGTCTGACTGCTTCCTTCTGCACTGCTATAGATTGGCCTGGGGCAGCACAGCAGGAACTGAGAGCAAGCTGCAGGTTCAGCACTGCAGCACTGAGCTGCATGGAAACGGTGGTGGCAGGGGTCTGCCATTGGTGCAGGTGGCAGAGCTGATCCACATGACACTGGCACACAGGGATATGCCAGGGATATGCCCAACCTCACCAGAGCTCAGTGAGCTCTGCAAGTGGGCTTTGTCTGCAGGGCGTGGTGGCTGCAGGTTCCCCAGGCAGCTGGCAGAGGGGTGCAGAGGGGCTGGGGGCTGCAGGCTCCAACAGAGAAGCTTTACCAGCTCCAGCTGCTTCACCAGTGGAAAGTGGAACAAGCAGTAGTGGGAAAGAGAAATGACCAGCAGGAATGGAGGGAACACAGGGAAGAAGAGCAGCAGCCCTCGAACAGGAGTTTGTAGTGATGGTAAAGCACTGAGGCTCCTTGATTCTCTGGTTTCCTAGGATAGCTGAGATCCCCAAGCCATCAAAACTCTGGGTCTGACACATTGCTTTGATGCACGTGAGAGCCCACAACCGAGCCTGTGAAGCAGTATGTCCTGCCTGCAGCCCACAACATCCTGTCCCTCTTTGATCACCAGCACGGTGTGTTTGCATGATCTAAAATGAGCATCTAGCTTAGGACAGAGTTTCACTTTCTCCAGCCATCCTGCTCAGGCAGATTTCTCCAGACTCTGAGGTTGCAACTGTAACCAGTTAAATAAGAAAACCAGCAGGACGATTTCCAGCGGGCAGTGCGGGAGGGATGCGGGGGGCTGTCACCCTGCCCGTGCCCGCGGGGTCTCGTGGGGGGGGCTCGGGATCCGCTGCAGCTGCCGGTGCTCCAAGCACTCCCCTCGCCCTCCGGCAGGTTCGGCGGGCTTCGCTGCTCCCAGCGCTTTAGACAGCGATTTCAAAACGAGTTTATTAAACCCGGGAACGAACCGCTACGGAGTGGCGAGTTCCCGACTCGGCTAAGCCCCGATAAGCGCCGCTGCCCCCACGCCGGGCAGGAGCCCCCCCGGCCGGGCCCGGGGACACGCACCGACTCCCTGGCACATCCCGGAGCCCTTCCAGGGTCGACGGGACTGAGCTCTCGTTCCAGGAGCGTCCGTCCCGTCCCCGTCGGCGGCCGAGCATCCCGGGGACGGCGGAGCAAGTGAGCGGCTTCTCCCCACTCCTCCCCTCTTCTCCTCCTTTTCCTCCGTTCTCTCCCTTCCTCGGGAGTTCCCCCTGCCTCGCCCGTGCCTGTTGGGAGCGCAGGGCTCTGCTGCGGGAACCCGGGAGCTGCAAAACGTGTCCTGGCTTTGCGGTATGTTTTAACTTTTTTTTTTTCCCCCTTCCCTTTTTCCTCTTACATTTGGAGGAGCTAATTGGGTAGGAAAACACGAACTGCAGGGGTGGGATTACTTCATGCTCTTGCAATGCTGTTTTGCTGTTCGATTTCAGTCCTTTCGCGTGAATAGCGCCTGCCTGGCGGTGACTGCCCTGGAGCGCGGGGAAGGCCGGGCGCTGCTCTGCCGCCAGCGCCTTTTTCCTTTGCAGGTTTTCACTTTTAAGGGCGATTTTGTTGTCTCTATTGTTGCTTTAGTTTCGGAGGAGATTTGCTCTTTTGAACAGCGGCTCCCGCAGTAATCCCTGTCCCTGCTGTGTGCCCAGAGGCTTCCTCATCTGGCAGGTTCGTTCCACCACTAGGGCTTTTTTTTCTTTAGTTTCGAGGAGATTTCCATAGAAAATGTGAGCTCCGGGGAGGTGGCGATGCTGTTTGTTCCCAGTCTGCTGGCTGGTGTCCTGGCTCCTGCAGCCATGGATTGTCATGGTGCTGGGCAGCTCTGATTTTCCTCCTCTGTTGATAAAAGCTGGGTTTCCTGGTTTGTCTGAAAATGGGGGACCGAGGGATTTCTCACACGGGTGGAACTGAAGTTCAGCCAACCAAGCCACAAACTCCCATAATAATACAGTATGTGCAGATGTGCTCATTGACCAGCTTATTCCTGAATATGAGCAACAACATATGTGTATTTTATAGACAAAAATACTGAGGTGAGTGCTGGGCAGTGATTCCTTAGGCCTGGAGCAAGCAGGATGTTTCAACGTGGGAATGAGCAACCTGGAGCTGGTCCTTGGTTTGGCTGGATGCATGTTTGCACACTGGAATGTGTGTAAGTGAAGGACCAGTTTATGTCTGTGTCCTGCTCAACTTTCCTTCGTGTTCCCCTTCAAAAGGGGATGATGCACTGTGCTGCTCAGGAATTCACTCTTCCTTTTATCTTCCCCCTATGGGTACTTTGTCTTGCTCTCAACTGACAATTCCAGCAGTAAAATTAGGAGGGGGCTATTTGTCTTCCTTCTTTATTGCAAATATTTTCCCTGTCAAACAGTAACCCTAAAAATAATTAAACCTAAGGAAATGTGCTGTACCTCTTAAGCCCAGGCAATGGGTATGTCAGTTATCAGCCCTTTACCTCCAGCTGAGGTATAACTTGAGAGCAAATGCTCTTGTTTGCTTTAAGGATTTAATTTTTTAAGAGGGCAAATCATTTGCACAGAGCTCAGTTGCAATAATTCCTGCTGCTCTCCAGTGCACTATCACCTGTGTTGAGAATGGCAGGGAAGCAGTGCAGGGCTGAGGCAGAGGCAGTGTTTGGAGCCAGCAGCAGTGCAGCTGGGGAATCCTGGGATTCTGGAAGCAGAACTGCAGGGAATGTCACTTGTGGCAGGGAGCTGAGCCAAAGTGTAACTGAGAGCCCTGTCCATCCTGGCTCCTGGCAGTGGGAGCTGGCAAGGACGTGGGGACACCCTTTGGGGCACTGCTGGCAGGGCCTGACTATCTCAGGGGCAGCAGTGCTGGGATCATGGCTGCAGCTGCTGCTTGTGGGGCTTGTGTCTGCCCCGAAGGAGAAATGTGTGTTGGCAGCTTCCCCAGCTCCAGGCTGGGCTCGGTGTCCAGCCCAGGGCTGTACTCAGCTTGGGGTGGAGTTTCTCCTCCTTGCAGCCTGTATCCTCTCCAGGCTGGTCCTGCCCTTCTCTTCTGATCTGCTTCAAGTTTTTCCCAGCTTTAAGGCTGAGGTGTTTGGTGCTATCGTTGTGGTGAGCTATGACAGATGAGGGATGCTGTGTCCTGCTGAGGCTGTGTAAAATGAGTCTGTTTGTTGCACTTCTAAAGCAGAAAAGGAACCAACCCCTGCAGCCCCATGACCCCATTGCTTCTTTCCTGCATCCTGCACCTGTCTGCTTGGCAAATACTGCAGGAGCCTCCCACTTACTTGTGAGACACTTACGTGTCTCATTGAGTCAGAATGACGGCACCAAATCCTGCCTTGTTTGGCACTGCTTTGTTTTTTGGGGATGCAAAAAGATATGAAGAAAGGCCACAGAGCTGTGGGACAGCCATTTCAGTGGCACTGAATTGTTCTGCTCCTCTCTATAGGGTGGGCTGGATGCTGTTGCTCAGATGAAACCAGATGCCATGGTCTTTGCTCCCCTTTGGTTGCTGGGCAGGGTGGGAGAGGGACCTGTGTGGGTGAGGCCCTCTGATTCCTTTGCTGCTCCTCTTCCTCCCAGAAGGAAGGGTTGGAAGTCTGTCTGGGAGCTCTGATGCCATCTGAGCCATGCTTTTATCAGCAAGGTGAGGACAAGGGACAGGCTGTGGCTGGCTGGGTTCACCTCATACGTGACCTCGTCCAGGATAGTGCCCATAGGAAAGACAATGCAAGAAAACAAGCACTCCTTTTTTTGGGAATAAGGGTCCTGTCTGCCAAGACCCCCTGCACAGGCAGGTGGGATTGTACCACTGAGGGACAGCTTGGGTCCTTTTGGGATTGAGGGCTGATGTTTGGTGATGCCAGATGTGGGCACAACCTGATGGGGCAGCAGTGAAGGTGCCAAGTCACCCCCTGGCACTTGCAGCCCTGGGCAAGCAGGGCTAGCACAGCTGGCTCTAGGTGGAGTGTTTGCACTGGACAGCCCAGGCTTTTAGAAGCTTTCATAGGAAGTTACTTTTTGTGATAAATTGATGGCTTCATTTTTTGACCTTTCAAAGCTTTTCATGCATTAGCTACATGTAGGAAATGTAATTTTCCATGCTGAGAAACTAGCTCTGAAACAGAATGACTGATGTGATCTTTTTTTGGATGTCTGGCAAACCAAATTTAGTGTGAAACAAGGCTTGGGGCCTGGGCTGAGCTCCTCTGCCTCAGAGAGTCTGTGTCGGCATCACAGCAAAGTTGAAAAGAGGAACGGGGAGAATTTAGTAGAATTGTTTTCTTTTGATGACTATGAAGCTCCTGGAGAGACACCAAGACACAAGGACTTCCAGACTTATAGAAGGATTTCAGTGATTGAAAAGTAGCTTGAGGGAAAAAAAGAAATGTTAAAATGAGGGAGGCTGAGCACTTCTTGGTCCTGAGCCCCTTGGCCCACAGGGCTTCTCTGACACTGTTCCCACTGCAGTGACAGTTGAGGTCTGGTCCTGCTGTGCTGAGCAGCGCTGGCAGCTCCAGTGTGGCTTTGTGTGCACCGAGGCAGCTGTCATTGAGCTGTCATCCCTTCCCCTGCTGTTCCTTTAGCTTCCTGGGGATGTAGTGTCTGTGCTGTCCCTGTTCTGGGTGCTTTGGGGATGTTATTCAAAAAGCTGTCTCCCAAAAGAGGCAGCAACCTACCTGCCTTTACTAAGGACTTGTCCCTGTTTTCCCCACAACTGCTGTGACTTACAAAGCATCTGGATGAACTCTGTTATGTGCCTGCAAGTCACTGTGGTGCCAGTGCCCAGCCTGGTTTCGGGGATGTGTAACCAGTGTAACTCAGTTCTTGGCCTGTGTTTGTTTACAGGAGGTACCTGGGGACATCACAGCAGGCTCGGCTGTGGCAGAGGGTGACTTTGCCTCTTGGAGCATCTGGACTGACACTGTGAGAGCTGCCCACACCTGTGAGCCTGCAATTGGTAAGAGTCGGGCAGGGCAGCTGCCTGTCCTGCTTTTAGTGTTTTATAGAGTGCTAAGAATGAGACATATGGATAAAGGAGTCCAGAAGTCCCTGGGATGTGAGTTCTGCTACTTTTGCTTGGAAGCTCCCCTTTGCCATATATTGCTGTGCCGGTTGAATGGGAAAAGAGCAGTTGACCTCTGGCTGTGCTCAAGCTTCTTGGATTGTGCCTCTTGGCTATTTTGCTGCAAAAACATCCCCTTCTAACAGAGTGCAGAAGGGAAACTGGACTAATCCTTTCCTTGAATGCATTTAACCTGCTCATGAGCCTTGGTTGGGTACTGTAAGGGCCATGCACACAAACCTCCATCACCTCACAGCAGATGAAGGCAGTCTGCCCTCCTCGAGCAGTCCTGCAAGGCCAGTTGTGTTGATCTGCTGAGCTCCAGACATGCATGTGGGGACCACAAACAGAATCATCTTCTTTTGTGCAGGTTTTTCCTTATACGAGGGGGGGAACTGATTTCCCAGCCCCGCTTAAGAGTGGAGCTGTAAGACCTTGTTAACTAGAGATTAGCAAGTGCTTGGAGGCTTGTGGCTGCAGGGTGGGGAGGAAAGCCAGGATGGGGGGTGGGGGTTATGTGGCAGCAGTATCTTGAGGTCTTTTTGTCCCTGCTGTAGCAAGTGTAGGGAAAACCTCGGCTCGGCCTTGGAGCGGGAGCTGTGTTGTGACTGTGCCAGAGGCGGTGGAGCACAGCCCCGTGAGGAGGTGACTCGATGATACCGGCTGGGCTAAATCAGGCCCTGATGGCAGGTGATGCTGAGTGAGGAGTGTTTAAACGCCCCCTGTGCCACAGCTGGCTTCCTATTGCTGCTGCTGCCCGCTGAGATCCCAGCCCCTCCCTCCTGGGCAGCGGGATCCTCGTTCCAGCCCTTAGGGTGTCACTTAGGAGATCTTCCCTCTGGCCCTGAAACCCGACAGACCTGACCTTCTTCTACGTGCTGAGGGAACAGAGGTGTACTCCTGTTTGAGAGTCTCCGGGGTGTCTGTAAGTACATTAATCGTCCCAAAGGGCAAAACAACATCTGGAGAGGTGGCTCTTCATGGAAGTAATTGGGAAGGATCCTTGCTGGTGCCTCCTGTAGGAAGTGGGACTGGTATCTCTGTTTAGTGGCTGGTGCCTTGTAAGAGGGGAGGTGTGAGAGAGCTTTAGGGAGCTGCTGCTCAGCTCAACAGGGAATTTCTTGAGGTTAATAACTGTGGTGTGAAATGTGAACTCTCACAGCGAGTCTGGATGCCCGAAGTTGTTCTCTTCGTTTAGAAAGACGAGATGAGCCGTGGGTTTGTGACTGAAGAGGAGGAAACCTGCTGTGCAGGTCTGGCAGGGATCTGCCTTGGCTGGGATGTACCTGCTTCCCTGGTGCCTGCTTTGAAGAGGCATGGGAAGGGAAGGCTGCTCCGGGAAGGGAAGGCTGCTCCTGCTCCACACACCAGCACCGGCACCTCGGGCTATTGTTCCTGGCTGCAGGATGATGTTTCTCCATGCCCTCCATCCAGATTGCTTCCCAGGGAACAGCCTCTGGATATGCGGGTGTTGGCTTGCATTTCTTCGTATGCAAATGAGTTTATAGGAATGTACTAAGCTCCTTTACAGAACAGCTTGAGCGCTAATGAAAGACAGCACTGTGTAAGAGAAAAATATTGTTAGTGAGTTACTCCCCTCGTTAACGAGGTCAGATCATTGCCTTGGAACAAAATTAGTTTGTTTTGCTTTAATCAGTTGTAGTAGCTAGAGTGCTCAATAATTACTCATGTCCTTGTGAAAGGGATGGGACAGCATGACTAGAGCTGCTGGCAGACTGCTCTGATTCTGAAATGAATTGTGCAGATGATTTTTGGGAGGGCATCTTTCCAGCTGTACAGTGCCCCTGGAGTGATGCTGGCAGAGCCCATCTTCAGCTGGGAATGGTCATGGTCCATAGCTCGGCTCCTCTGGAAAGAGCTGTCTGGAGAGGTGCTCAGAGAGGCATTAGCAGCAGGAATATTTTTGGACTCTGATTCTTGTCTTCATGTTTATGATCCTTTTTGACTTGCAGCAACATGGAATTGTCTCTCTGAACTCTCCCTTTCTGTATACATTGTCAAGACCCCAGGGGCTCTCTACAACCAAATCTCCAAACAGTTGGTCTCTGAACCAGAAGATGCACTCTTGGGTATCTACACCCCTAGGATCTTCTCTTTATTTTCTGTTTTATGTCAGTGGTGTGTTCCTGAGAAGGCAAGGTATAGCCAGCAGGATGGATGGACATGGTGCTGAGAGCCACTGCTGTTGTGGTGCCCTGGCTCAGGAGGAAGGATTGACAGCAAGTGACACTTTTCCTTACAGATGTGATGGTCATGCGTGGGCCCTCTGCATACCCAGCTGCTGCCCAGCAAGGAGAAGAGCAGCAGGCAGCTTCTGGGCCTTGCTCAGGGGAGCCAGGGTGAGCTGTGAGACCACAGGACCTACAGTGTCCTCAGTGTCTCTCAGTAGACCTGTACTTGTAAACGGAATCAGAACTTCTGATCAAAACCCAGGCTGAGCTCAACCACCCCACCCATGCTGGAGGTGAGTGGTGGTTGTCCAGCATCTCCCTGGGAGTATGGTGCAGGAATGGCAGAGCTGCAGAACTGTGGATCCCATGCAGGGAATGGCTCTTGCTGGCACATGTCTTCCCTTGCACTCTCCCTTCTACTTGATGAATTCTCAAAGGAACCTGAATCAGACTCACAGTGCCACAGCTCAGCAGCCTCTGTTTAAGTTGTCCTTTCCTGCAAAAGGCTGAGTTTGTGCTGGAGTCCCCAGCTTTTCCTCCCCTTAATTCAGTTCCTGATTTCAGCTAGAATAGTGTTAATTCTTGCTATACTTTCCATTTCCTTCCTAGTGTTTCCTTCTGGCTCAGTTCAGATGTGTTTTTCCCGTGAAGCTGAGGGAACTGCAGTTGGGCAGTGACTCTGTCTTGGAGGAGTGCCAGGAGTGTTGGAGCTGAGGCAGTTTGAGGGCTATGATCTCTACACCTCGGGGTTTGTCTGTCTGACTGGCCATGATCAGTGAAGGCAGGAGAACATTGGGGCCTTGCTGGCTCTGCTGCTCCATCAGTGTTTCCCCACCACCTGCCAGGGCTGTTGGAGGTGGGGCTCTAATGGACACTTCCCTAAATCAGAACTGATGGGAGGAAATACTTGAATACAGTTTGATGCCATGTCTGTAGGTTGTAAATCCAGCTTTGGAGATTTGGCTGCTGGATGGACCTACTCCTCTGTGTTGTGACATCTCCTGACACACAGTCTGAGGTTGTGGCTGCTGAGCTGCCAGCTGTGGGAGCCATCCTGCCCTTTCCCATGCCTTCATTCATGTTCTCTTCTGGTGAGCCTGTTCAAGGAACTCACCAGACAAAAGGCTGTGTTCTGGTGTTGTAAGGTGATGGTTTGGTAGCCTAATCCTGGGCTCAGAGCCACTTGATGAACTTTGAAATTCATGTTGGTCCCTTTTTCCAGCTTGTTAAGATGCTTCTGAGTGGCAGCACCACTCTCTGGGACAGACTCGGTGACCTGGTGTTCCCCCTGGGTCACCTGACCTTGCTCCCTCTCACCCTTTGGATCCCTTTAATCTCTGAGTTCAGCTGGGAGCTCCTTGCCCATCCATGCTGGCCCCTGTCACTCCTGCTTGTTCCAGGAAGTGGAGATGGATCATTCTTAAGCTTGGAGGACAAGATCCATGGCAATCAACTGGGTATCCTGAACTGCTGCTCTCCCCTGGACTGTGTCCTATGGGATTCCTCCGAGCAGGTCCCTGAACAGGCCAGGTTTGCTCTCCTGGAGTGAGTCCAGGGCTGTGTTCTGCAGCCTTGTGGTCCTGTTCATTCTCCTTGAGATTCTGAGCTTCACCACCTCATGGGCACTGCAGCCAAGACTGCCCAAGGCCTTCCCATCCCTGACCAGTTCTTCCTCATTTGTAAGTACTAGGCCCATCAGAGTGTCTCTTCCCATTGTCCCCTCTCTCCCATGTCAGGAAGCTGTCACCAGTGCTCCCCAAAACTACACGGCTTGATTGAAGTCACACTGTGGTGTTCCTCCAGCACATATTGGTTGTTGAAATCCCCTGTGAGGACCAGGATCTGCAAACATGAGGCCTCTACCATCTGCCTGAATGTCTCAAGTCCTTTGGCATGATCAGGGAGTTTGTTGACAGCCACCACAATGTCACCTGTGTTGATCTGTCCCCCAGCCCTGAGCCTTAAGCTCTTGACTGACTCATTGACCATCCTAAGGCACAGCCCCGTGGACTCCAGGCAACTCCTCCTTGCTGTCCCGTGGAGCCCAGGGCAGAACTTGGTCACCTCACATGTTCCAGCATATCCTGCAGCCTCCTGGGCCGTAGGGGTTGGAGCCGTGCACCAGCTGCACCATCAGCTTCCAGTCTAATCAGTTCTGAATTTCCCACATTTTAATTCCATTGAATGCCCTTAATTCCCGTGTCACGGAACAAGGACAGCTCTGTCCAGAAAAGCTCTGTTAGAGATGTGTATTTTGGCAATTCTAAAAATACACCTCACTCGCCGAGGCTTGTGCAGGGTAGCCATGGCAACGTGGCTTCAGGAGCAGGGTTAAAAACAATTGCACCAATTAAGGGGGAAATGGAGCTGTTCAGGCTTGTAAAACCTAAAAATTAAAAAGAAAAATGAAGTAACAAACAAATGTGTGATACCGTGGTCTCTGGGTTAATTGAAATCATTGGGTTGATTGAATCTGTGTCCCTTCCACTCTTAAGTAGCATCTCATGTCCTGGGAGAGCTGGGGATGTTCACCTGGAGAAGAGAAGGCTCCAGGGAGACCTTTGAGCCCCTTCCAATGCCTAAAGGGCTCCAGGAGAGGTGGAAAGGGACTTTGGACAGGGGCCTGAAGTGACAGGATGAGGGGGAATGGCTTCCCACTGCCAGAGGGCAGGGTTAGATGGGATATTGGGAAGGAATTCTCTGTGAGGGTGGTGAGGCCCTGGCACAAGTTGCCCAGAGAAGCTGTGGCTGCATCATTCCTGAAAGTATTCAAGACCAGGTTGGACGGGGCTTGGAGCAACCTGGGATAGTGGAAGGTGTCTGCCCATGGCAGGGGGTTGGGATGAGATCATCTTTAAGGCCCCTTCCGACCCAAACCATTCTCTGGCTCTGTGAAAGAGCAGCTTAGCTGAAAGTTGGGGAGGATTTTAAGGATAAAGGCATGATGTGAAGAGCAGCCTTGGCCTGCTCTGCTGGTCTGTAAGAGGAGGCAGGTGGATGTTAAAATTCATGTGCTGAGCCAAAGTCCCTCAAAATCAATGGAGAAGCTTTCATTGATGGATTAGCTCAGGGCTGGGAATGCAGGCCTAGTAAAAGCAACCAGATGAGTCTGAAAGCAATGGACTATTGTTTCTAAACTGTATTTGCTTTAATTGTATTTGCTGAGCCCTGGTCACAGACAGAAGAAGCCTCAGGAATGTAATCAGCTTGCTGGGGTTGTCACTGGGGGGTGGGTTCTCTGTCTAGAAGAGCTGATGGGCAAGCTGGTCCTTCAAAAACCTTCAAATAAAATGATTTCAACCACCTTTTCACTGTGCCTCACAGAAAAAATATGATGAAAGGATTCAGAGCATCTCTTTCCAAAATATTTTAAGGTTTTTGCAGATGTTGCAGGTGTTTTCCCTCCATGGCTGGCTGTGCTTTGCCACCCCAGTGTGCTGATGCCACGCCATGTTTTTTGGGTGATGAACAAGGATGTTTGGGTGCAAATGCAAACGTTGTCCTGCTTGATCCTCTGGGAAGCTTCTGAGCCTGGAGCAGAGAGTGGTGGTGATGCTGCTGCCTGTCCTTGGGCTTGAGCCTGGGCTGGTAATCCTGCCATGCCTGTTCTCACCAGGACTACTCAGCTCTGGTCTCAGTCAGTCCCACTGACCCTGAAAAAGCCCCTGGAAGCTTCTTCCTGTGTGTCTAAGTTCTAGAGAAAATGATCCTGGGTAGGGGTCCTGGTCACTTAGTGGTTTGGCTAGTCCTGGAGTTCACAGGCATCTCTGTGGAGAGGGGGAGGTTAAAACTGTACTTGACTTGGAGCAGGGACACAAGGCAGAGGTCTGAGGAGAGGAAGGAAGCGGGGGCTGTGCAGCTGCATGTGGAAGATCCTGCTCCTGCTGGAAAGCAGCAGCAGGGTCTCCAGAGACAATTTAGGTGAAGGAAGCTACGATGAAGTCACCAGTTTACTTGGCTTCGTGTGGCAGGAGGTGTTGTTAGTGGTATTGGTGGGGATGAGAAGTTCAGGTTAAAGGTCCTAAGAAGAAAATAGGGACATCTGGTATGCTCAGGGCACTGTCCTTGGGTTGGCACAGCCTGCTGTGGGATGTCTGAGCTGTTCTGCACACAGGGACACAGTGTTTCATAAAATCACAGGCTGGTTTGGGTTGGAGGGGTCTCTAAAGATCATCTCGTTCCAACCCCCTGCCATGGGCAGGTTTAACACAGCCATCACCAGAGAGGGATCTCTGTTCTGCTCTGCTCTCTGAGATCTGCTCCTTCCCTTCCCTCCACAGGGTGTGACAGAAACCTTACTGTGTCCTGTGAATGCAGATTTTGCTGGTGGTTTGGAAATGATTTTAGGTGTTTGCAGCAGGGCTGGTGTTAGTCCCCAGGGAAGGCAGGTGTGGGTACCCTCTTGGCTCCTGGGAATGCTTCCTTTGATGGATTGGGAGGCTTTGGAGTTGACATTGGCCCAGGTGGTGGAAGTGCAGCCCCCTGTCACTCTTGTGACCCTGTAAATCCTTCCAATTGTGGAGAAGCTCCAGGCAGGACAAGGATTGGAGTCTTTAAACTGGTTTAGGCAAATTTAGAAAAAAAATTAGGATGGATGTCTTTAACTCACTTTGAATTATGGTTTGCCTCAATCTGGGTTAATAGAGCTGGAGGCCATTCTGTAGTGTGGGTTTTTTTGCATGAGTTAAACCAAAAGTGTGCACAGAGCTGTTCTGGGAGCTGGGCCAGGCTGGGGAAGAGGCAGAGCTGGTGTGGGAAGGCTGGAGCACGGCTGGTGGCAAAGCTGGCGGCACACGAAGGCGCCGGGAGCCTTCCCAGGCTCCAGCTCAGGTCCTGGCTCCTGGCCAGGGCTGGTTTGGTGGGTGAGGACTCATTGGTGAAACTCCTGTAGTGGGGATTTGCCAGGGACCAGGCAGACGTGTGCTTGGGCAGCAGTGAGCTCTGGAGTCGCGCTGAGATTGGGCCGGGCCGTCCTCAGAGCCACGGGAGCACTGGCAGGTGCAGGTTTGGTTCTGAGCCTTGTTGGGTGGGAGGGAGGAGGCCAGTGGGATTTTACCCTGCTCCAGAGGCTGCTTGGAAGGGCTGTCCAAGGCTGGTCCTTCCCAGGTTGCCTCCTTCACACTGTCACATCTTGCAAGTGTGGCACAACTCCAGTGGATCCCACACTGGTTTTCTGGTGTTACTTGAATGATCTTTGCATGTTACTTGATGCACATCTGGTCCATCAGATGTGCATCCTCTGTGACCCTTTCTCCAGTGACTAATGTTTGATGTCCATTTCCCTTTCTTCTGTGCTGTGGAAGCAAAATCTGACACTTTCTTCTTTCTATTGCCACCCCTTGCTCAGAGGCTGTGAAATACCTCTGCTCTTCCAGCTCAGTCTGCACGAGGGGCTGCAGAGGGATAATGTGTGTAGGGAGAGGGGAAGTGGCAGCATAAAGAGTTCTGTTCCCTGCCTGTGAGGTGCAATGTCAAGAGGATCTCTCCTAAAGTGTGCTTGCCTTATTCTTGCAAAATTACAATTAGTTCTAATTAAGTGGAGGTTAACCTCCACTGTGCATGCTGCAAATTAATGGAATGTGCCATTACCTTATCTTGCAGCACTAGAGGTTCTTCAAAATTACTTGGAAAGAAGTGTATCCTTGTGTGTGGTTTGAATTTTTAATTTATGTTAGTATTTCAAGCTTGAATTAATTAATTTGAAATTACAGACCTTTGATCTCTCTTTTTTATTTTTAACCACTCCTGCTTCTGCAGCTTAAGTGAAGCTTTCCAGCTCTTCTCCTATTGTAGTGAAATGAATTGGATAAAAATACATAATGTGATAAAAATCTGCTAAATACACTCTGAGCACAAGAGTGGTGAAGCTGGTCTGGTCTCTGGGTGTGGGTGTGTGCTGAAGGCTCTCTGCTGTTGCTCTTCCAAGGAGTGGGTTGCAGCAGGATCCACAGGTTTAGGGGAAAACACTGTGTTATAGCATCTTGGATGGAGTTCTGGGGACAAAACTAATTTTGTGGCTTTGTACATTACTTTTGGAGGTAGTAATTCAAGTTTGCAGTTGTGCAGCCAGGGGAGCACAAGCAGGTCCTGCTCCTCTGTGGTTTCCCAAGCCAGAGAGGGTTGAAACTCCTTGGGGAAAGCCCAGTGTGGTCTTTGGAGGAAAAAAGTGCACTTCCAATCACAACAAGCCCCTGCCACAGGTGTACCCGAGTCAGGGTGTGAGGGTCTGTTTAAGGACTGATTCGAGGTGCAGCAGGTTCACTCACCCTTCTGCTGGGGGTATTTGACTTGCTGTTTTGTAGAATCACAGAATAATTTTGATTGGAAAAGCCCTGTTAGATCATCAAGTGCAATCATTATCCCAGCACTGCCAAGGCCACCACTAAACCATGTCCCCAAGTGCCACATCCACATGCTTTTGAATACTTCCAGGGATGGTGACTCCACCACTGCCTTGGCAGCCTCCCCATTATCTGACACTTTCAAGGAAGAAATTTCCTCAGTATCCAATCTAAACCTCCCCTGCCACAGCTCAAGGCTGTCTCCTCTCATCCTGTCCCTTGTTCCCTGGGAGCAGAGCCCAATCCCCCTCCGGCTCCCTCTTCCTGTCAGGGAGTTGGAGAGAGCCAGAAGGTCCCCTCTGAGCCTCCTTTTCTCCAGGCTGAGCCCTCCCAGCTCCCTCAGCTGCTCCTGGTGCTCCAGCCCCTTCCCCAGCTCTGTTCCCTTCCCTGGCCATGTTCCAGCCCCTCAGTGTCTCTCTTGTCTGAGGGTCCCAGAACTGCCCCCAGGACTGGAGGTGCCCCAGCAGTGCCAGCACAGGGGACGGGCCCTGCCCTGGTCCTGGTGCCACACCATGGCTGGTACAGCCCAGATGCCATTGGCCTCTTTCCCACCTGGGCACACCTGGGATTGTGTTCAGCAGCTGTCACCAGGTCTTTTCCCGCTGGGCACTTTCCAGCCCCTGTGCTCCTGCCTGGAGCTGCAGGAGGTTGTTTTGACCCACGTGCAGGACCTGGCACGGAGCCTGGTTGAACCTCATACAAGTGGCCTCAAACCATCAATTCAGCCTTTCCAGATCCCTCTGCAGAGCTTCCTGCCCTACAACAGATCAACACCCCACCTGACTTGGTGTCACCTGCAAACTGACTGAGGGTGCCCTTATCCAGCTCATCAATAAAGATCTTGAACAGAGCTGGCCTCAATATTTAGTCCTGGGGAACACCACTGGTGACCAGCTGCCAACTGGATGTAACTTCATTGCTGACACCACTTCCTGGGCCTGGCCATCAGTCAGTTTTCACCCAGCAAACAGTGCAGCTGTCCAAGCCATGAGCAGCTGGTTCCTCCAGGAGTTGCTGTTTGTAACAGGATCAAAGGCTTTGCTAAAGTCCAGGTAGACATATGTACACGCTTTCCCCCATCAACTAAAGGGGTCACAGAAGAAGGTCAAGTTGGTCAAGCAGGACCTGCCTTTCATAAGCTCATGCTGGCTGGGCCTGACTCCCTGGTTGTCCTGAATGTGCTGTGTGATTACACTAAAGATGATCTGATCCATGACCTTTCCCTGCACCAAAGTCAGACTGGCAGTCCTGCAGTTCCCTGGATTCTCCTTCCAGCTCTTCTTGTGGATGGACATCTCATTGGCACTTTCAGGCAACTGGGACCTCCCAGTGAGCCAGGGCTGCTGGTAAATGATGGAAAGTGGCTTGGTGACCACTTCCAGCAGCTCCCTCAGCACCCTGGGGTGGATTCCAGACAGCCCCAGACACTTCTAAGTGTCTAAGTGCTGCAGCAGCTCTCTGACTGTTTTTCCCTTGGATTATGGGGGCTTTGTTCTGCTCCCTGTCCCCAGCTCAAGGGGCTGGGTACCCAGAGAACAATCAAACTAATTACTTCAGTCATTCCTGCAGTGTTTTAAAGTTAAACTAGGAAACATGACCTCAGAAGTTTCCCAGTCCCTGCTGGAGCATTGACCCTGTGGGGCGGGCTCCAGCTTAAGCCAAATCTTCTGAGAATGACTATTTTCTCCCCCCTTGCTTCCTTTCCCTGTGTGCTCCCAAGCTGGGGGGACCCATGGGTGTCTCTGAATGCAGATCCAGGCCTGCCCTCCCAATGGCCCTGTTTCCAGCAATCCCCTGCTCTGTCTCTTGTGGGAAGCTTTGGTCGTGTAGTTCCCATCTCCTTATCTTGCAGTGCAGGGACTGACTGGGACTTCGCCATGGTCTCCATCCAGCAGACTGGTTTTCTGTGTGTATCTGGGAGCTGGGTTACTCGGGGTGATGGATTTCTATCTGGGAAGAGCACATTTACTGCAGGGAAGAGCAGGCCTTGAGGGTGAGCTTGTTATTTTCTCAACATTTGTGAGTGGGATTTGGAGGAGGAGGAAGCAAAAGGGTGGTCAGCAGTGCCCAGCAGGGCTCTTTCTCTTTATTTTTGTGGTCAGCTACTATCTCTGAAATGACAGTCGTGGCTGCTGCATGTGTGGCAGAGGAGACCTTGCAGGATGGGGAAAGAGGTGCTGAAAGGGGCCACTATGGCAATCTCCTCTTCCACAGAGTGACCAAGGTGGACTGGACACTTTATTCAGTCCTGAATCATAGAGCATCCTGAGTTGGAAGGGACCCACAAGGATAATCCAGTTAAGCTCATGGCCCTGCACAGCATACCCCAACAATCCCACTCTGTCAGTGAGAAACTTGTCCAAACCCTCCTGGAGCTCTGGCAGCCTTGGTGCTGTGCCCACTGCCCTGGGGAGCCTGGTCAGTGCCCAACCACCCTCTGGGGGAAGAACCTTTTCCTGAGATCCAACCTAAACCTGCCCTGACACAACTCCAGCTGTTCCCTTGGGTCCTGTCCTTGGTCACACAGAGCAGAGGTTGGAGCTGCCCCTCTGCTGCCCCTCACGAGGAAGTTGCAGACTCTGGTGAGCACTCCCCTCAGTCTCCTCTTCAGCTGAACAAGCTAAATAACCTCAGCCTCTTCTCATACAGCTTCCTTTCTAGACGCTTCATCATCTTCATGTCTCTCCTTTGCACATTCTCCTATTTGGGTCCTTCTGATGTTGTGTCCCCCAAAACTGCACACAGGACTTGAGGTGAGGCCACAGCAGTGCAGTCCTGGTGCTGGTGTGATGCTGTTGGGCAGTTTTGGGAGCCCCAGAATGTCCAGGCAAACAGAGAAGCAGTTCAAAACTCTAACAGTGATGTTTTGGTGTGATGGACACCTCCCAGTGTGACCATGCCATGTGCTGGTGGGACACCAGCATGGTCCTGGCCATGGCTCAGCTGGCCCTGGCCCTGCCCACATATTTTGGGGCTGAGGTTGGTGACTGTTGATGCAGGAGAATGAGATGGCTGGGGCTGTATCTGGGACTCTGCTGAGCTGGAGGGGCTTCCCTTCAGCCTTGAAGGGTGGGGGAAGCTGCCTGACCTTTAGTGCAGATTTGTTTCTGCATTACTTGCCCTTTTAGTACATGACTGAAAACAGGCTGTAGGGGAGAGGGAGTCAGAGCTCAGAAATTAGGCTACTAGGATTGGTCAGGAGTATTTCTAGGAGAAACAGAGCAGAAAAAAGAGCATGTGAAGGGAATAGATTTTGCTGCTGGTGATGGATTGCCTGCCTGCTCTGCGGTGCTGCCATACAAACTGAACACGAGGGTCACAATCTGTGGTGTCACTGTTCAGTGCAAAGAGCTCAGGATCATGCTCTCTGGCATTTGGGGAGGCTTTGGAGGAGGCTTTGGAGGTGCTTGCTGCAAACCTCACCTCCCAAAAGTGCTGGCACTCACATCTGGCCTTGCCTGTGCTGGCTCAGGCCTGTGGGGTGGCTTCTTCTGGCCTGTGGGGACAGTGGGCATTGACATGGGCAAACTGGGGTGTGTGATCTGAGCATCCATCCCTGGGGCTGGCAAAGGGATGGTGATAAAATGGCAAAGGGATGGTGACCAAATGGGCACAGGACCCTGCTGTGGTACTGGCACTCTGGGTCTCCATGTGCCTGCGGGTGCCGTATTGTTTCACTGTGGCAACAGGGCCTTGGTAGTGTTCTCCCTGAAATCTTATGAAATCTTTATGTCTTAAGTGTACATGACCCATTCATTTCTCTCCAGGCACTGAGTAAACACAGAGGGATATTGGATAAAACACTGCAAATATTTGCAGTTCCCTGAGAAAAGAGCTCAGTGAAACTTGAGGTTTTGTGTTATGTGTAGTCCTTTCTTGTGCTGCTTTTCAGGTTCACACCATGATGTGCTTGGCAGAGAGGCAAGGCTGGGTTTCCACAGGCAGGGAATTGCAGGGCCTTATCACCACTGCTGGTCCTGTGTCCCATGCTTTGCAATCTGCAGGATGCCAGGATCTGCCTGGGATGCAGGTGGACACTTGCAATGTGCTCTAAAACCCTTGTCCAGGGGCTGATACTGCAGCCATGTGTGGAGTTTAGTGAAGTCCCAGCAGTCTGGCCAACTGCTTTGGGACCTGGGGCAGGGATTTCTGTCCTTCCAAACCATTCTTTGGGCCTCGTAGGAGCGAATACAAAAATGGTGTATAGAGATACTGCGGAGAAAGCTGGTGTGATGGGGTGGAGGAGAGACCCTTTAGCAAGGGCAGGGATGGTATTTGAAAGCCAGATTTTCTTCTTGGTCATGGAAAGCATTGGAGAAAGCCCCAACCTGACAACAGCTGGATGGAGGGGAGGGTGAGGTGCTGGCACATGATGGGTCTGAGAGTGCTGTTTCTACCCCATGAGCAACTCAAGTTGAAATCCAAGAATGTTGGGTTTCAGCCACAGTTCATTGACTGTGAATTCCGTGGTCTTTCCATTCTACCTCTTTGAAACTTGGAAGAAATATTTCTGTGCACCTACACCAAGCAGATGGGGTGAGATGAAAAGTTCCCAAGCTGTAAGGGTTCCGAGGAATGTTGGTTTGGGGTGCAGTCACTTGATGCATCATTTATAAGCCCCAGAAACTTAAAAGCAGGTAAATCTTACCTCCACCCACATTGGAAATGTGGAGACATCTGTCAAACCCTCTGCAGGGAAGATTCCAGCATTAAAAGATCATAAACCCTTCTTTTATTGGGATATTAAAATTCAAACATAAGTAGGAATCCTGCAGGACTGACAATTGCAGCAGGTCTGATCCTGGGATAAGGGCTTAAGTATGAGTAACTTGGCTTGGCATAATCAGAGGGATTACCTGGGGCCAAATCCAGTGGCAGCAGAGTTGGGGGGTAATCCTTGCCATAGGCTTGAGTGGTTTTTGAGGAGAGTGGGAGTACCTGCCATGTGTGCACACAGACAAGCTCAGGATGTGCTACACCAGAGGTGTGTGATCAGCTGAGTGTACCTGGGGATGTTCCCACTATTCCTCCCCTTCTCCTGTTTGAGCTCTCAGCTAAGCCCTGAGCTGTCACTTGTTCCCAGTTCACTGTGAGCCACGTGAGCTGGATTTGCTGTAACCCCCAAGTCAGAGCCCAAGGTTTTCCAGCTAAGTTGTGCTTATAGGAATGTTCCCAAGAGATGTTTTCTGGGAGGACTTGGAAATTCAGTTGTAAACAGAGATATCAGAAACATGTGACTATGTTATTCCTCTGTTTCCCAGATGATGAGAAGGTTTCCTAGGGACAGAGCACTGTGGTCCTCCAGAGCAGAAGACTGGGAATCATCCCTGAAGAGTCACCCTTCAGAGTGGTGGCTGTGGCCCTGTGTCATGAGGCTTTGCTGGGGATATGGGTCCATATCACCATCTGAGGGTGCCCTGGGCAGAGCATTTGTCAGTGAATTTGGGAAGAAAACAGTTTCTCTGTGTGCAGCTCCAAGGATCCTGTTCATCCTGTTTGGTTGAGCCATCCCTGCCCATCAGGCTTGTGCTGGTGCTCTGTGCTGCTTCTGCATCCCCTGGAGTCATGGGATGAATGTGCAATTCCAGCTTTGCTTAGGAAAATTCCAAACATCAGCACTAAAGTCAGCACTTAGGAAATATCCTAAAATTGGTAGAGGTTTATACTTATACTCAGGTAGAAGTTTATAGTTGTGTGTCCTCAACACGTTCTCAGATGTGTCCCTCAACAGGCATGAACACACCTTTAGTCCTTATAGCAAATATCTGCACTATATTTTTACCCTCAGCCCCTTCTCCCCACTCCTCACTGGGGCCAAAATCAATCTGAGACTGTTCTGGCAGTTGTCTTCATCTGGGTTTAAAAAGCAATATATGCTTTGAGTGGGACCTTCACAAAACCACAAGGTCTCCCTTAGCTCTCAACAATCATCTGGTTGAAAAACATAGATTTTTTTCCCTTTGGATTTCTTCCAAGCTGAGTGCTTTGGGCTTTAGCAAATGTTGAGAAGCAAAGACGCAGCTTACACTGGGATCACGGGGTGTTTAAGCAAAGCCTCCCAGTGAAGCTGCTGCCACAGCATGATCTGAGGCAGGAGGGATTGTTTCCCTTTGCTGTGCTGTCCTTCTGTTGGGATGGGTCCAGGTGGGATGCACCTGGAAAGGTGCTCACACCCACTGCCCTTGGGAGAGCAGCACCTTGGTCCTTTGCTGGTGCCTCTATGGGGTTCTCGCTGTTCTGTGCTGTTTCTTGCTGCTGGTGCTCAGGCACTGGAAGATGTGGTGAACATGGTGGTGGTGCTGGGTTGATGGTCAGGCTTGATGATCTTAAAGGTCTTTTCCAGCCTTAATGATCCCATTACTCTAAGAGGGGTCTTTTAGGTGCTGGAAAGGGGTTGTGTGATAGAAGGCAAAGGGTCGGCTGTGTGTCACCTTTGGACTGTTAAGGATGGAGAAATCAGCGGTGGTGTCACCTCAGGACTAGGTGGGGGGCTCCACAGCAATTTGAAAGCAGGAGTGAAACGGAATGTGTTTCTATTGAATGAAAATGAAAATCAAAATGGAAATGAAAATCTGGGCTAGGCTTACAAAATCATCAGGGCTCTGAGTCAGAGGAAGGTGCAAATGCTGCTCACCTCATCTCTCAGTACTAAAACCACCACTAAAAGGTGACAGTGAAACTTGGGGGTAGTTGGTGGAAAGAGGATGAAGGGGGAAAGCCAAAGTCACTGAGCAGATTCTTGGCCATCAGTTGTATAGATGGGTCTAGAAAGGACTTGTCTGGGATATATCCACTCATACCTCATCTCATAGTTGTGGATGTTGAGAGAATCCAATGAAATGGACCATGGGGTGCCCTGTGTTCTCCATAAACAACCTCTTTGGAGAAGGTTGAAGCAGAAGAGCAGAAAAACTGGCAGTTACTGATGGTCTGTGGGGGTGCTGAAATCTGCTGGGGATACCCCAAAGGTCAAGACAAATGTGCCCAAGGCAAGAACTTGCCCTTGAACACTGCCCAGCTGTAAGACATGTCTGTGGGCACTGCCAGGCACTACTCAGACCAGGGTCTGCCTCCTGTAAGGACCCTTGTTTGTGGACTGTAGACTGGATGTCTCTGCTATGAAATGAATGTTCTGGGCTGCAGCAGATTTTACTTGAGGTCTGCAAATGTGTTTTGAAGCCCAAACCCTCCTGGAAGTGCAACTTCTTCCAAAGCCAAGGGCACCTGTGTGGGGCTGCTGGTGGGCCCCACCACATGGATCTTTATCCCATGCCAGGACCAGGTTGGTGGAGCACTGAACTGCAGCAGAGGGAGGGGGTCAGAAGAATGGGAGATCTGACCCAGGAGGAAGGATGCTGTTTACACTGCATTTGTTGCAAGCCAACGATTTGTTGTTGGGTTTAATAGTAGACCAAAGCATATTTACTCAGTTTGTTTGGCCAGTGAACAAGTGCTGGATAAGAAACTGTCAGATGGGAATCAATTAGAGGCTTCAGCTCCAAGTGAATGATCGTATTTGACATCTGAAGCCCTGTGAAACGCAGTATCGACAATGCTGCTATTTATGTTGTTCATTTCTGGTTCCTTCCCTCTTTCCCCATCATCATCTGAGCTCTAATATTAGAGCTCTGACCCTGTGTGTTGCTCCCAGAGCTGACACCAGCCCTTTCACGTGGTTCCTGTGAGGAGATCTTTGTGTTTGTGAGGAGGGAGGGTGTTGGCCAAGCCTTACATCCCTCTTCCCTTCTCCCTGGGGACAGGGCAGTGGTTGCAGAGGGCTGACTTCTGCTTGGGAGAGCCCAGCACAGGTACACGTGTGTGCCCTACAAATGGTAGATGGTGTTTGAGTTGCCATGTTGAGTTGAGGTTTCCATGCAACAGGGTCAGGGGGTGGTGCCTGGGGCGTGACTGTTCTTTTGGCTCTGGGTTCTCTGCTTTGTGTGACATTGTGGCCTTTTGCTCCTCTCCACATGACTCTGCTACATTGAATAGTGACACGACTTCCCAGGCTTCTGCTGGGAGCCACCTCGTCACAAGAGCAGATGAAGTCACTGTCCAGTGTGATGATGGTTTGTGGCATGAGGACGTGGGAGTGGGTGCAGAAGAGCAGAGGGGGGGGTAATGGGAGCTTACAAACAAGCTCCTGCTGCCTTGGAGAACCTGCAGGACTCCTGTGTTAGGGGAGAGTCACCCTGTCACCATGACAGCTCCTTGCCTACGACTCAGCCTGGGCTGCCCAAGTGAGTGAGTCAGCAGGCAGTGACTCAATAAGGTCACTGGACCTATTTATCCTCCAGGCAGAGACATTCCTGGCTGTATTTATGACACAACTTGCCTAAAAGCCTCATCACTATGTGGTGACTCTGTATACCTTTGCCTGGGGCCTCTGGCCAGACTGCTGCCTGGGTTCTGTGAGGTCCCAGGAACTGCAGCTCTTGGAAAGAAAAGCATGTGTGAATCCCTTCTGTGTCATGGAGAAATATCCCGTGGAGGAAAGTTTGCAGTGAACTTGCCTCTGCCCTGCCTTGATACCATAACTGCATCAAAGAGTACTTCCCTTGAACACACCCAGTCCTGAATGGGAATGTTCTTGTTAAGAGTAAAGGAAAAGCTTTTCAGTGAGGTAAAGTAATTAATTTGCTCTTCTTACCTCGGGACTTAATTTTGAGGTTTGCTTGAGGCTGACAGCACTTGATCTTATCATATCTTTATTATCTCCTTTTCCTCCCTTTAATGATGATGCAAATAACATTTTCAACTGTTTTTAACTGCTGGCTCTCAAGGAATGCTTCAGTGGAGGCGCAAAATCCAGGAAGATCTTCTTAGGTCTGTGGGCTGTCCTGTGTTGTCCATGTGGTGTTGTCCCTTGTACATCCCTTAGAAATAACACTTAGATTTGAAGGGGTTTTGGTCTGCAAGCTGAAACCTTCTCTTCTAGCAGGGGTATGCAGTTAGGTTTGGCAGAACTGGGGAGGCCAAAGCCCTGCCCTCTCCATGCCTGGCTTGTTGGACTGTTCCTCCACCCCACTGAGCCCCAGTGGGATCTCTGCTCCTGGGACTGCCAGCCCTGCTCTGGCAGTGTGTTGGGATCAGCCCTGGTGCAGCTTGGCTTTGCAGCACATGGATGCAGACTTGGAAGAGAAGAGGAGCAGGTGAATGTGCTCCAGAAGAGACCTGTGCAGGTAGAAATGACCTGTTGGTGGCACACAGAGAATGGCAGGAGGACCCAGCAAAGCCGTTCTGCTTTTCAGTGATCCAGCCCCTCCACAGTATGACTGGAGCTGGTGAGGATAAATGGATAGGGCAGCTGGGAGAGGCAGTGAGACCCTGCTTGGCTGGGCAGATTGTGTCACCCCTCTGTGCCCCGCAGGACAGGAGTCCTGCCCTTGGTGTGTGCAGAGACAGGGTTAGCTGGACAGGCTGTTTGGGGCTCAGCAAGTGGAAACGTGCTTCCATTTTTACCTTCTTCCCTGAATTTGAGCAAGGCTGTCTCTCCACAGAAACACTGTTAACTGTGCTATTTATGTTTAACTGGGACACGTATCCTAGTAATTACCCCTCCTGGGTGCATTACACTGCTGCACATGCCTTAATGCAGGGGGCAGCGGGGTGAGGGTGGGTTTTGCCCTCCTGGATGTTTTTCAGGGAATGCTGAGCATGTCCTGGCAGTGAAGGGTGGGTGTGCAATGCCTTTGGGTTATGGTGGTTCCTGAGGTGGCCACTCTCCTTGCCTTCCTGGAAGACAGAGAGCAGGCTGTGGTCTCAGAGGGGACATCTGCCATGGGGTAATGGGTGTCCTGTGGCTGTTCTTGCTTTCTTGGCTCATCCTGGGAGGTGGACGAGGAGAGGAGGGCTGGGAGGGCAGCCAAGGCAGGACACAGCCTCATGTCATGGGTGGTTGTGAAGCTTTCCCACTAAAGACACATGTGTGCACCCCGAAGTGGAGGAGTGCCTGTGCCTGGGGAGTTTGGAGGTTGGACCTTTCCAAGGAGAAGGCACAGGCTATGTTGCTTGGGGCTATGGGAGATGCCAGGATGGCACGACATGAGCTGCCAGGGCAGCACTGCCAGCACCCAGCCCTGCCCTGGGGTGCTGCCCCAGCCTGTCCCTGGCTCCGGGCAGCTGCTGGGAGCCACGAGAACCTTGATATGTTCTCACTGTTGGTTTTGCCTCTAATGCCAACACCAGGAAGCAACTGAAATGAACTAAGATGGCTGGAGGAAAGCCAAAGTCTCTCCATGGCTCCTGCCAGAGTCACTCCCACTGGAGTGCTTAAGGCCTGAAGTGTCCCTGGATCAGTTCCTGGCTGTAAGTCAGAGCCAGATTGGCACTGATGAGCATCCCCTGGGTTCCCAGGAGATATTCCTTGAGTAAATCAATCCATACACCTGTAAAGTTGTAATTGCACAATGCATTAACAATGCATTGCAGCTTATCCTGGTACCACTGCGAGATAAGACTGTCATAAAGTTTCAGCTTTATGGGTGGTCATGGAAGGACAGTGGTTGTTCTTTCACTCTGCTGCTGGTCAGTTTTTAATGGGGACGGCTTGTGGCTTTTCTGTAGTTACAGTCTGCTTTAAAACTCCTGGTTAACAACATTTCTTCTCCTGCCAGCTTAGTCTGGCTCCAGCTGCCAGGACATCCCATCCAGTATGGCAGCACTCCCAGCAGCACATCCAGGTCACGTCCCTGTGCCACGGCTGCTGTTGGGTTTGGTCCCGGCTCCATGCCCAGCATTGCTTCTCAGGCTCTGGGGTTTCATTGTGCTGTGCTGGGCCAAGCAAAGGTAAAAGCTGGCTGTCCAGGTGTCTCCAGGCACACAGGGCTCGTGGCTTGCCTGGATTTCACCTTCTGGTCAGCCCTTCCTGGGTCCTGAATTCATCCTGCTGCAGTAGGGAATGCTGGATGCTCATCAGTCAAACATCCTGCTGCCTCCTGCCACAGGTTTTATTGGTGTGCCTTGGTTTCCTGGCTCATACGTGAACTAATAAGCAACAAAGCTATTTTCTCTCTTTTCTTGTGTAGAGCTGCTTCATGGATGTGATTTGGGGTTTTCTTTGTGTGTGGTTTGAAGTGGTTACAGGTCATCAGAGCTGCTGGAAGAGGGAGAGCTGAGAAGAATGAGCCCCTTCTGCCTTGGACCCAGCTGTTAGGTCAGAAAAATGCTGGAAGAGGCTGGAGGGAGGTTGCCCACTGCTGAGTCCTCCCTCTGTGGGAGGAAGCAGCAGGGATGCTGCTGGAGAGCCCCAGGCACCTGGAGCGGCAGAGAATGGTGCCAGCCTGGGCTGGGGGAGGCAGCTCCCCACAGAGCCCCCAGAATCCCTGCCTGACACATGGGGTGTGTAATTTTTCCATACTTTTCCAACTGACCATTTTTTTCCTCAGAAATAGTTACATCTGCAGTTGTAGAGTTCTGCAGGGCTTTTGGAGGGATGAGATGTGTTTGGAGAGGGGAGACCCCCTTTCCTTCTGGGCTGAGCTGCAGGATAGTCCTGCAGTGCCCTGGAGGCTGCACCCAGGCTCAGGTCACTGTCACTGCTCTAGGAGGGGAAAAAACACCCAGGCAAACACACTGTGGGTAACTTGGTGGCTGGGAATAGTTTGGGAATTAATGGCATTTTTACCATTGTGTAAAAATGTGTGTTCCCAGCTCAGGGCTGGGCTGCTTTGCTGCCCCAGTCCTGGTTATTGCAATTCATTACTCTCAGGGGTAATCAGGCCCTGGGGAGGATATTTGCAATCACAAGTCCTTTTCCTTTGCCTTTTCTTTCCCCTAGGAGTTGCTGGAATGGAGCTGGGGCCCTGTCAAACCTGTTATCTTTTAATGTATCTGTCTCCACAGAAGGTGGAGGAAAGGGCCCTGTCCCAGTGGAACACAGAGCTGGGAAGTTCTTGGTTGCTGGAGGAGGCAGCCATAGTTCGACTTGTGTCTCCTGCTGCCCCTCCAAGCTGCCCCTTGCCTTTGGGATGGGTGTCTCCTGTCTCCCAGGAGCCCTGCTGTGCCTTCTACATACCATTCCCTAGGGAAGAGATGTCCTTAGCAACCTAAAGACATGTCCCAGGGCACTTTCCTCAGGAAGCAGTTACAGCACTCAAATGGGGAAAACAAATGTCTCCTCTTTTTTTTTTTTTTTTTTGTTTTAATCTACATTTTTTTTTTGTTTTTGGAGCTGTCTGGTTAAAGAAACACTGTTAATCAAAGTTTAGGGGAAGAGCTTTGCTCTGAGTAGTGAGGCTGGTCATAAATAAGCAATTTTATCAAATCAAGGAGGATGCCTGAGGCTTTGGGCTATTAATGCTGGATTTATTCCTAATGCAGGTCAAAAAAAGGTGATTGTGTGTGTGATTACCCTGCAGTTCTGTACAGCAGCTCCATGGCAAAGGAAGAACCTGAACAAACAACTGGGAAAGTAGTGAGATGCTTAGATTAGGGCAGCTGCCTGGTGAGGAAGTTTTTGCTTATGTTTAATCAGTCATGTTGACTGTATGGGGCTCAGGCTCGGCCTCATCAGCCTCTGGGCCTGTCAGGAAGAGAGATTTGGAAGTAAAATCAGTGAGACATACACATACATATCTCAATCTTACTTTTTAAATGTGTATTTTATGCATCAAAAAGGCTTTTCTTGTGCTTGGCTGCTTTATTAAGGGATGTGATGTGGCTTAGACTGAAGTCTCCTGTGCTTTGGACAATGGTCCTCTTTGACCTGGAATGGAAGGGAAAGGATGTTATCCCGACACAGGTGGGAACTCAGGGCAGGAATCCTCACCATCACAAAGGTCTGCAGTGATAGGACAAGGGAGAATGGCTTCAGACTGGCAGAAAGTGAATTTAGATCACGCATTAGAAAGAAATTCTTCTCTGTGAGGGTGGTGAGGCCCTGCCTCAAGTTGCCCAAAGAAGTTGTGGCTGCCCCATCCCTGGAAGTGTCCAAGCCCAGGTTGGACAGGACTTGAAGCAGCCTGGGAGGGTGGAAGGTGTTCCTGTCCATGGCAGGGGGTGGAATGAGATGAACTCTAAGGCCCCTTCAACTCAAACCATTCCGTGATTCCATGATCCCCACCATGAGCAGCTGCAGGTTGAAGGGTCTGAGAGAGGGCAGCCCTCTCTCCCTGCCAGTCCCTGGGCCACCCACTGCTTCCTCAGCACTGCTCTACTCTCAGGGAAAGCTCCCAGAGATTTGGGAAGAGGTCCCACAACCTGTTCCTCTCAGAGCAATCTCTGTGACACAGCTGAAATAAAAACAAAGAGCTCTTCTTCAGTGTTTACTTTTATTTTTAGAAGACAATAAGTGAGTGGAGCGAGCTGGGGGCGGAAATGGTGGCTCTGAAGTCCAGGCCCCCCCTCGCCCTCGCCAGGAAGCTCACACTGCACGTGCGCCCGGCTGGGATGTTTGTAACAAAGAGTTTCTTGATGCTTTTTTTCCTCCCCCCTACAGTTCCCTTGCCCACAGGCAAAGAGGATTTGCTCACTGCCATGCTGGAATCTTGCATGGAGCTGGGCTCCGGGTGCCGGGGGAAGGCAGCGGTGCCAGGCTGTGCCTGTTAGTGGCCATTTGCCTTGTGTGGCGGGACATCTTCCCGGTTTTTCTGTTTTCCTGGATCAGGGAATTCTACCATTGCTGCGTGGTGCTGATGAGAACGGGAGGCTGAGGTGGCTCACACATCGCTCCATCCTTCCTCGGTGCGACCGCCCTGGACGGAGCTGGCACTTCCCGGCTCAGCCGCAGCCCGGCTCGGTGCCTTGCGGGTGCTCTGGTGCAGGATGAGTACGTAGCCCTGTTTCTTTTGCTCCTTTGCTGTGCCCCCTGGGGTGCTGGGGTGTCCCCTGTGAGCCTCGGGGCTCTGCCACAGTGTGTCACAGCGAAGGGTGTTTGTGTGCTCCTCTGCGTCTGCTCTGGCCAGGAATCACTGACAGCTCCTGCGATTGCCCCTTTTCTTCTTTCACCAAGGAGAGACGCCATTAAAAACCAAGCTGAAAACCCAGGGATATTATTCTCCTTGTCATGGCAGCGAACAGGGATGTGGTTGGAGTGGGTTGTTGGCCAGATAGCCCAGCTGGCTCCTCCAGGACCATGTGCTCCTCAGGGAGCCGTGCTCTGCCCAGGGACATGCAGCCTCCCAGTGCCTTGTTCTAAGGTGTGTGAGCTATGATGCTTGCTTTACCTGAAAGTAAAGCAAGTTGGAGTTTTCTGTCTGTCTGTGGTGTCTCTTCTGTTTCTGTGGTGAAGGAACTCGATGTGAAGCAGCCCTCAGGCTGTGGGGAGGTGCTGTAACCATGGGCAGATGCTCCTTGCAGGGGCCGTGTCCTGCCACGGTGCTGGGGACATGCTGTAGCCAGGGCTGTGGTTGGGACCTGGATAGACAGTATTTGTGTTTGTGCACAGAGCACCGTGCAAAGGCTCCTCCATAGGTCCTGTGACTGTCAGAGCATGGCACAGGCCCTGCTCTCTGTGGTCTGGTCCCCTTGCAGAGCTCCAGCTGGGATCTGCAGCCTCCGGAGCCGGTGGTCAAAGCGAAGGGCTGTCTGCCTCCGTGAGGAGGAGGAGGCTGCTGGGAAGGAGTGAAATGGAAGAGCTGCTGCTCTTTTGGGGAGGTGGTGATGCAGCATCTGCCAAAAGCTCCCCTTCCAGACGGGCTGCTGGGTGCCCAGGATGGCTCTGCCCTGCATCCAGAGAGACTCTATCTTGCCTTTAATGAGTTTTCTCCATCCTCTTGAGCTGGCAGGGAAGGGAGTAGCTTGTTCCTGGGTGCTTGCCAGTTCTAACAGAGCTTGTGTTTTGCATGGACTCCGTGGCAATCTCAGTTCCTGCTGGGCAGCATCGTGGAGGGGAGGTTGGAGAGGAGCAGGGCTGTGTCCTCCCTGCTGTGGCAGGGCTGGAGGGTGGCAGGCAGTCTTTGACAGCTATCAGCTCCTGCCTCTGAGCTCCTCCAAATTCCTTTGCCTCTGGAGGATGTGGGGTCAATTCCTCTTCCTGGACTCTGGCTCATCCCCTGTGCTGGTCCTGCGCTGCTCCTGGGGATGTAACCCATGGCAGACCAGCAGCTTTCTCAAACCAAATCTCCTTTGATCTCAGCCTGGGGAGCAAAGCTGAGCCAAAAATGTTAAAGGCTTTGTGTGCAGCACTGCCTGGCTGATATCTTTCCTCTCTGCAGTGGGTTTTGAGGGGATGTTGTGTTGCATGGTCCCGTGAGTTGTGTGTCCATCTCCCTCCCTATGGACAAGTGCTTCTTCCCCGAGCCGGGGGAGACTTTCTAACTCCCAGCAGTCCTCTGTCAGATCCCTCCCCAGGCTGGCTGTGCCTGTGGCAAAGAGTTTATGGCATTGTTCTTGTTCCACGTGAAGCTTCACCTGAAAGTTTCTCCTTATTTTGTTTTCATCTTTATCTTTCCCAGGTGCCTGCCGTTGGAAAGGGTGAGGGAGCTTGGCAGCTTGGGCAGCCCTTTCAAGGGCTGCAGAGCTGTGCAGTGCATGTGACATCAGAACATCAGGACATCAGGACATCAGCCCTGGGACACAGGGCTGCTCCCCAGCTCTGGAATTGCGGAGTCTGGGGGTTTTCCTCATGCCTGATATGGTGCAAAGCTTTCCCTTCTTACATGCCACCAGTAAAGGTGTGGGTGGGCAGGGACTGGGAGTCTTCCCCTGTGCCAGCTGCTCTGCATCAGGATTGCTGCAGGACCTGGCAGGGCTGCTTTTCCCTCCTCCTGTTTGAGCAGTGACTGTGAAACTCTCCTCATGAATTGCTGATTTGGTGGCACATGCAATAGTTAAGGACACAAAACTTTCAGTGACTGTGAATTGAAAGCAATAGCAGACAAACATAACCAACCCAAGCTCCCAGGAATTCCTGAATGGTCTGTATTTGCTCTTGGCAGAAGGAGATTTTCTCCCCTTTTCTCTGAAGGAACCTGCTGAAGCTGTTTATTTCCACACTCTGCTTGGCTGCATTGGCTCTTTGTCACCTTCATTCATTGCCTTGGAACTTGGGTCTCCTGTGGTCAATGACAAGTTGAATATGAGACAAAAGTGTGCTCTGGCAGCCAGGAGTGACAACTGTGTCCAGCATCAGGCAAAGCACCACCAAGTGAAGGAGGGGATTGTCCCACTCTGCTGTGCACTGGGATGGCCTCATCTTGTATCCTGGGGGCAGTTTTGGCACCTCACTATCAGAAGGATCTAAAGCTGTTAGAGGCTCCACTTCCCAATCCCTAATTTGTCCAGGTGATTCTTAACACTGGGTAATGAACTGGAAGATTTGTCCAGTGCTTAAGGGCAAACCCCATTAGCTGTGTTGTAATAAAATTTCCCTGACACCTTTTTCATGTCAGACACAGTGATTAGATCCACATCTACTTGGCTAAGGTTGCAGCCTTCAATTTAGCACCTGAAAAATATTTCTAGCTGAAACTGAGGTTTCCAGGCCTCCACCTGTCAATTGTCACAGAATCACAGAAGTGTTTGGGTTGGAAGACACATTGAAGATCATCTCATTCCACCCCCAGCCATGGGCCTGGATATCATGGCCAGCATTTTGTAAGGTTTTCTGAAGGTAAATCATTTTTGGGAGATGTTTTCTTCTCCCTTGGCAGCCCCAGCTGAGGCTGGAGTGAGGGAAGCATTTTACATGATTGTGTGCATTAATACAAATTCAAGCCTGGCTGGGTAAGGGCAGGATTCCTGATTAGCAGGTGTGACTGGGGATGGGATTCAAATATTGCTTTTGCATCAGTGTCCAGCTCTAGTGAAGCAAAATAATGATTTGCAAATCATGTACTCTGTTTTGTGTTTTTCCCCCACAAAATGGCTTTGAATATAAATTCTGGAGCAGACAGCAGCTCCACCGTGGAGACTGAAGCCAGGCTGAGGTTTGTCTGAAAGCCAGTGATGCTGAAAGCTGGCAGCTGCCTTTTCCTGTTTGCCACAGGGTAAATGTGCAACAGGCAGCTGAGTGACAGGGTTTGGGGGCTAAAAGTACCGGTATCATGAGCTGAAACAGAGGAAAATGGAGCAATGCTGTGATATGGCACCAAGGCACTGAGAGGTCTCTTTTTAGTGGGTAGGTTTTTCCTCTATTATCCATAATGGAGGAAGATTTTATGCTGAAGTTTTCTCTCCTAATGGCTTTTGGCACTGCCCTGTGGTCCCTGGGTTTTGCTCTCAGAAGCAGCAGTGAGCATCCTCCCAGGCCCAGGGGCACTGGGCTCACAGATTTTGCTCTCCCATGAGAGGGGCTGTGCTGTGGGAAGGGGCTGTGGGACCTGGTGGATTGGCTGTTCCCCTTGGACAAAGCCTTCACCCCACAACAATGTCTGCTGCTGGTCTCACTCCATTTACTCCTTTTCCTTCCCATCTCCATGTTGTTCTCTGTAGTGGCCCAAAGCCAGGAGAGCCTGGATATGTGATGCCCATATAGTGTGACTGATCCACACCAGCTCCCCCTCCTGGGAGAGGGTTTCTCTTTCTCCAGTAGTTCATCCTTGTGCCTTGTCTTCTGAATAGGACATCTCACCTCCCTTACCACACCAGGCTGCAGGATAATGATAATTAATTACAACGCCATGTAATTAATAAATGCCCATCAGTGTGGCAGCGAGTGAATGAGTTGGATGTTCTTGCCAAGCCAGGCATATCTGCTAGGGTCAGGAGGAGGCACTAATAAATTTTGGCTGCTGCTGCCAAATAGAGGGAAGGAAGGATATAGGAAAGTAAAAACCCATAGTTTTTACTCAGACATCTCCCTTTTACTGCTGAGTAAGAAATTATCGTAATCCATTAGTTAATGCAATTCATCATCAATCCAGTGACTGATAATCATCCTGAAAGAGGACAGCACATCCTGGTTTAATGACAGCAAGGAAGGGAAATTTGCCTCCTCACACAGAGCATGCTCTTACACTGGTGTGCCTGGGATCATGGAATCATGGAGTGGTTTGGGTTGGAAGGCACCTTAAAGCTCATCTCATGCCACCCCTTGCCATGGACAGGGACACCTTTCACTATCCCAGGTTGCTCCAAGCCCCATCCAACCCGGCACTGGACACTTTCAGGGATAGGGCAGCCACAGCTTCTCTGGGCAACCTATGCCGGAGTCTCACTACCCTCACAGCCAAGATTTTCTTCCCAATATCCCATCTAAATCTTGCATCCTTCAGCTTAGAGCCATTAAGATCCCTTAAACTGAGCTCATTGCTCATTGCTCATTGCTCAGGCTTGAGGGGTGGGATGAGCTGAAGCCAGAGGTGGGACAGTGCTGGACCAGATGTCTCTGGGGTTTCTGGCCTTGCTTGGGTGGGAAGTGACTGTTCTTCTCTGCAGGGCTCTGGTGTCACTCATGTCTTGGGGGACCTGCTGCTGATGCATCCATCTCACTACTGGAAGGGTCTCTGTGTCTCTCTCCCTTCCAGTGGCACAGGCTGGCTGGCACTGCTGGAGCAGGGATACCTGCATGTTGGTACAGGGTCTCTGGGCTGCCCAGAGCCCTGGAGGAGCTGCTGTGGCCCCTGAGGTGAGGGGAGGAAGATGGACCTTACCAAAAAAGGAGTCAGGCCGCACTCACTGTCTCTTACTCACTGCTCAGATCTGCTGGGTTTGGGGAAGCCAGGCAATACCTGGCCCTCCAACATAAGTATTTGGTGTGCACCATGTCTTAGTTCCATTGTCATCTTGCAGGCAGGAATACGGGAGGGACTGTAGGGAGAGGCTGTGTCTCACCACATGGATGAACAGTTCATGCCAGGGTTGAACTTTTCCCTGTGTTTCACGGCCTCACAAACACCTATCGGCCCCAAAGCACTCCTGGGAAATGGTGGGAGCTGTGGGAATTATTGGGCAGGTGTTGTAGTTTAATTGGAGCAATGCCTTGTGAAATGCTGTGTCTGAGGTAGGTGTGATAGGTTTTGTAGCAGTGGTGAGACCCAGGTACTGTCACACCTGATGGTTTCACTGAGCAGTGGTTAAATACATCTGTTTAATCTGCATCCATTATGTCAGCTTTCCAGAGTGAGTGCTGTGTAAGGAAAACAATTCTTCCTGATTCCCTTTATATTTGGTCCTGTTTTTCACACTAAGTTGCAGAGAGGATTTGCCTTTTCAGGAAGGATCCCTTGGGAAGCCTGTGCTGGGCTGAGCTGTCCTGGCTGTGCAAAAACCACCAGTGGTCACTGCTAAATGCTTCCCACCTGTGAGATCCGTGCTGAGATCACTAAAGTGATCCCAGGGGTGTGGAGATAAACACAGTGCATGTGCTGGTGTGTGATGGGGGCAGGAGTGAGGACAGGAGGCAGGAGGGCTGCTCTTGTCCCAGAGCTGGGGAATGAAGGAAGTGGGATAAAACCTACTGTCCTTGGGGGTTTGTTTTTCTGCATATGGAAATCATTGCTGGCAGGGATGTGAAGTGCAAATGCTGGGGAGGGACAGGCTGGGTCAGGTCCAAGGGCAGGAGTGCAGGCCTTCCTTGGTTTACTCTGCTGAAGGAACACTCCTGGCTCTCTGCTGGTCTGAGGGCAAAAGGAAAACAGGGATGATAAATTTATTTTAAACTGGATTTAAGTTGGGATGTGTCAAACCCTACGAGGGGAGGGGCTACAAGAGAGCTGGAGAGGGACCTGGGACAAGGATATGTATTGATAGAACCGTGGCTTCAAAATGCCAGAAGGAAAGACTAGATGGGATATTGGGAAGGAATTCATGGCTATGAGGGTGATGAGGCCCTAGCACAGGTTTCCCAGAGAAGCTGTGGCTGTCCCATCCCTGGAAGTGTTCAAGGCCAGGTTGGATGTGGCTTGGAGCAACCCGGGATAATGGAAGGTGTCCCTGCCCATGGCAGGGGGTTGGGACAAGATGAACTTTAAGGTCCCTTGCAACCTAAACCATTCTGTGACTCTTTGAAACCTCTCCTGCCTCAGTCTTCCTGTTGCTCTGAGTGTGTGCTCCTGGACTGCTCTGTGTTTTGCAGGCCCTTGGATGGGGGGACCTGCAGTGGAACCCCCAGCTCATCTCACTAGTGGGGCAAGGGAGTGTTGGACACTTCTGTTGTCAAAAAAAGCAAAAAAAGTGAAAAGCAGCCACTTTTCACTGCTGAAAAGTGGTTGAGCTCTCTAGTCTTTTCCCCAAAGCTAACTTTGCCTTTGCAGACACAAAGGCGGGTCTGTGTCCCTGCCTTGGCAGGGGTTGCCATGGCCCAACGTTGGCTTTGTGTGTCCCGGGCTCCGGGAGCCGCAGATGGATTGGGATGAGCGGCTGTTAAATGCCGGGATTGTCTGAGCTGCCCCCACCTCCCCTGGGGGCACAGGCAGGGTGTGCTTGCCAGGCCCGCCCCCCCACTGCCGCTGCCGGGGACTGCTCTGGGTCCCCAGCACCCTGTGAGCCAGGCAGCACCTTGGGGCACAGAGCTGCTGTGCCAACCTCAGTCCTGCTGTCCATCTGTCCCTGATGGTCCCCTTGCTCCCACAGTGACGTGTGTGCTGGGTGCCCACCCTCCCAGAGCAGGGAGGAGGATTCATCCAAAGGGCACGTGGTCCTGATTGGATGAGCATGCACCAACTTCAGCCTCTGTACTCTCTGTGGGTAAGAGAAAGAGATGCTGGATATCCCTATTCCAGCAAGGCTTTGGTGCTCCTGCCACAGGACAGAGGGATGGAGCCCAGCAGGTGGAAGGACCAACCCCCTGCACTGCTGCTCCCTGCCCTCCTCTGGGCTCCATTTGGCCACGTCTGTCTTAGAGTGCAGAAGGAGAAGGTGGAAAAACCAACCTGTGAGTAAGTGCAGGGACAAGCTGGGGGTGCTGGAGCTGGGACAGGGGCTTGGTGGTGGATGTGGAAACTGCATGTAGTCCATTCTCCAAGTGCAAGTATGGACTGCAGGGTCCTGCAGGTTAAACTGAAAGAAGAAACGAGCAGGTGTTGTCAGGGAGGGCTTGGGAATGGGCCTGTGGAGACCAAGGTCCTTGCTACTGGTGTGAGAAGAGGTGGCACAAATCAGCAAAGGGGAGGCGAGTGCAGCACAGGAAGTTCTTGCCACTCTTCCTCTTTGGATCTGCCTGTGAACTCCTCCTCGGGACTGGGCTGTTCCCAGAAGTTGTGCTAACAGTGGTCAGGGTTGTTGGAATATGTGAGCAGAGGTGAGAGCAGGTTTCTATGGGATCCCTCCACCACAGGCTCCTGACAGGAGTCATCCCTCTGTTTCATTCCTGCATATCCCACCTGCGTGGGGATGGTCGGGGAGTCCGGCAGCTGCCACTAGAGCCCTGTGCCCTCTCTTCCATGCTCCCACAGTGGAATTTCAGGGTGAACTCTTTCACTGAGAAGTAGGAATCTACAAGTGCTGACCCTGTCTCTGATCCCCCTCACAGTCCCCCAGCTTCCCAGATGGAGGCAGGAGGAGAGGAGGGAGTGGCAGTAGCAGGAGACTGATGCTGATGCAGGGTGGGTCCCCAGGGACCATGGGTCATGTCCCCATGTGTGTGGGTTGGGCACACGACAGGACGCTGCTCACATGGCTCTGACACTTGTGGGAGTGGGGTGCACTGCTGGCACCTCCTCACCTGTGCTAAACCCCTAATCCTGTCCTGACCCAGGTACTCTTCTTCCACCCCAGCTCTGTGTGCTCTTCGCACAGTCCCAGATCTTTTTGAGTGGCCTATCTCATGGAAGGCCCATTTTCTTAAGGAATTGTACATTTTCACAGGGGTTGTCTCTTGAGGAGGGCAGACCTTGTGCTTTTGGAGCACTGGATACAGATTATACTGAAGGAGCCCCTTTCCCCCAGCACCTTGTGGGAGCTGCTGCTGTCCCTTGGCAGGTCACCTGCCTGCCCCATGTGCCAGGGCACAGTGATAGATGGTACCACATGGCTGGGCTGAGAGGGGCTTCACAAAGGCTGCTCTTGCTCTGCTGCTGTGAAATGTGACACTCCTGGGGCTTCTCCTGCAGCCCCATCCCTGGGTTACAGCTTTGGGAAGAGGGAAAAGCCTCTCTGCAGAAGATGGTCGTTAAGACATCAAAGGCATTGAAGTGGGAGGAACATAACAAATATAATTGTCATGGGGTGCTTTCCTCTGGGAATGAGCTGTGTGAGATGGAGAGAGATGCTCTGCACAAAAATGTGCTCTTTGCTGGTGTCAGAGATGTCAAGACTGTCAAAATGACAAGGTGTGATTCCCATCCAAGCTCTTGCTTTGGAGGTGCTGGCTCTGCCTGGGCAGAGATGCTAATCCTTTGGGAGTGAATAGGAGGCAGAGCATTAAGGCTCTTTTCCCTTTTTTTTCTTCCCAGCCCTCCTTGTAGTTCTGACCTAGAAATTCCTCTCTTCAGTTGCTTAGCTGGCTGAGTTAAAGACTTGACTAATTTCTGGAGGATTAATTATTCAAATAAAATGGAGAGGGAGGGTAATACCTGCTCCCAACTGTGCAGGTAAACCTGCTCAGGGTTCCTTCACCTGGTGCTGGCCCTTCCCCAGGTGTCACTTGGGCACATCCTCTGTGCAGGTAGCACATCATGATGGAGTTATGTGTGTTGCTTTGGTCCTTCTTGTTCTCACTCTGTTTAAGCAGAAAACCAAATTGGCTTCATGATCGTCAGTGACACAATCTCAGCTTGTGCTGCTGTTCTTCCTCCCTGGAGGTCCTTGGGAGTGATGTTCCCAAGACCCTGTTCCAGCCTCCCTGTTTGGTGTGGGCACCTCCACCTTGGCCAGGGCTTTCACAGAGGGCCTTGGCCACGGGGATCTCACAAGACCTGCAGAGATCTGGTGACAGTGCTGAGATTTTTAGGGATCCTTGTGCCCTGTCCCTGTGGGTGGGACAGTGCTGGTTCTGGTTCTCCCTGCAGCCATGCTCCCTGCTCCATCCAGGGCCACTTTGGAGGGAATGTAACAAGATGCAGTGTGGGTGATACTTGTTTCTTTAAAGCCATGTTGTTGTGCTAAGGATAATTCCTCAGATGTGCAGTGACAGCAACTGTTTTTCAGGTTGCAAATAGCTCCATGCCCTGGAGAGCATATAAAGGAATATATTTCCTTGATCTCCACAGGCTCTTGATGTGCTGATGAAAGTGGATTCTCTGTTTAACAGCAAAGTAAGGGCAGCTTGGCAGTTTCTTTGCTTTCCATGCTCCTCTTCTTTCCTGTGTTGTTTTGGGAGGAAGAGGCTGTCAGCAGCCTTTGGATGTGACTGCAGTGCTGTGGGATTTTCCTTCGCTGCAGTTGTGGGAAGGTGGGGGAGACACTCCCTGCAACCCTGCCAAAAAGTGTCTGGAGAGAACAGGAGCTGCTCAGGAGGCTGCTTACACGGAGTGATTTTGCTGCTGTGTGTTCCTCTGCACAAGGGCTTTTGGCAGGAGGCAGAGTTTGTCCTGGACACCACCGTAGAGGCACAGCTGTCACAGCTGGAGGAGGCTGGGCCACCCATGGGGTCCCAAAAACCCCCTTCTCAGAAGGCAATGCCCAAAGCTTCTGCTTCCCTGACCTGTGTAAAGGGACAGCTTTGCTGGTAGTGACCGCAGTGCTTTTTGTTTGTGTTTTGGCAGAATCATTGCAATAAACAGTAAATGATTTATTAATAACCTGCAAAGAGCTGCTCACCAGCTGAGCAGTGGGATGTCTCTGCACTCTCCCAGGCCGAGGGGAGCTGGCAAAAGCACCAGTGTTCAAAGCTGACATGTTTAGCTTATAAACACTGTGGGCAGAGCAGGATGTGCAGCTGCTGGGGCAGGTTTGGGGGGCTGCTGTCACCTGGGTGCTGAGGCTCACCCCAAACCCATCTGCTTTCACCATGGCTTTTTGTTTCTCTGCTGGATCCACACTGGTGCTTGTAGCAGAAAAACACAGAGCTAAGGGGTGCTCTTCCTGCAGCAGCCTCTGTGAGCTTTGGGGGTGCTGGGCGACACACTGGGGGATGTTGGTGGGCAGCTGCTGTCACCCCAGAGCCCTTGGCTCTGACTGCAGGAGTTTGTGTTTCACACCAACTTGCCCTCTCAGGCAATCTGCAGGCATCTCTGTTTTCCAATTTTTCCAGCTTCTCTCCCCACTGGAGTCTGGAAATCTATGGGCATTTTAGATTGGATCAGAGCAGCTCTGAATTTCATCTGTTATTTCCTTCTGTAAATCCGCCTTCAGCTGGGTCTTGCAGGGGCTTCTGCATAAGCTCCTGAGCTGTGTGGGGTTTAAAGGGGGTGAGGAAGGGCTGGGAGAGGATGTGAATGGCTCAGCTTCACCCTGCAATGGGGAGCTGGAAGGTCTAGAGCAGGACAGTGGAGGGGAAATGAGGGAAGGATGGGCTGTGTTTATGGAATTGAGCCCAGCCCTGTGGCAGACCATGGGGACTGACAGCACACAATAATGCTTGGCTGCATAGGATATTCCCAGAGCCAGGCTGAGACTGGGGAACGGCCTTCCCAAGGAGCAAAGCACTACAGCAGTGAAGGTGTTGGGGGAAGTTGCTTCAAGCTCCTGTCTTCAGTTGTGTTATCCCATGGCTGCTCATTTTTGCTGAGGATGGATGTGTGTAACCCCCTTCCAGGTGTGAAGGCACCTGGATCTCTGGGATGTGAAGCCTGGCACAGCATCCAAACAACAGGTTCCCTTGGAAAACTGTGGGAATTGACAACCGTGAGCTTGGAGAGCAGCAGCGAAGTGCCAGATGTGCCAGGACGTGGGAATGCTCCCTGGATCTGTGGTCTACACTGAATGAGTCCAGAGTGTCAGCTCAAGTTCCCTGGGAATTATCTCCAGGTGCCTCATGCTGTGTGGATGGTTTTGCTCTACAGAAGGGCTCTGTGGATGTTAATGTGAGCTGTGCTACATGAACTCTTCCCTTAAATCTGCTTCCCCAGTTAAGTTCGATGTTTTACGGATCAGGCTCCATTGTGAAGGTGCTGAACACTGAGGGGATGTTGGAGCTGAATTTCATGTGTCCAGTGCTGCTCTCTGTGGCTCAGAGCTGCTGTTTACAGTGTGGTACTTGCTACCCCCTGAATAATGCTGTACTAAACTGGGTTATCTTCCCAAAGCAATGAGATTCCGTAGCATGTGATGTTTCTGTTGCTGTGACAGCCTGTGCTCCTCCAGTCCGTCAGCCCTGGGTGATGGAGCTGGGGTTAATTCCTGCCTATCTGCAGGACAAGCACCAGCCAGTACTTTGGATTCCCAAAGTGCCACAGTGCTGCCTTCTCCAGAGGGATTGGTGTGTCACTCACTCTTTTCTGGGAGGCAAGAGCCTGTGAGGTGTTGAAGGCCCCCTGAGGTGCTGGAAGTCACTGCTGCCCCTGTCCTGGGGCTGTTTGTCCTGCTCCTGCAGTCTCAGGAGCCCCTGGGTTCCAGCGGGAAACTCTGCTGAGCTTTGCTTTGCTTCTTCCCATGGAATCAAGGTCCATCTCGCTTTCCACAGGCTGTGTCTGCACATTTGCTTTACTGCTAATGGAGCTGCTGCTTTACCCATTGGTTCCTCCAGCCAGAAAGGGCTCCCAAGAGCGACTGCATCTTCCCTTTGCTCCACGGAGCCCGCCCGGCTTGCCCGGATGGCTGCAGTGATTGCTGGGTTTCATCAGAGGAGAGGCACATCTTTCTTAATAGCCTGTGTAATTTCTTCCACAGGGACCCATTGCATTGAATCTTTAATCTAGCCAGCTGCTAAGGGAGCATGCTCAGGCTCCCTGCTTTTCCTGTGGAGCTTTTGCACAGCCCTAATGTTACCCCAGAGGTTTTCCCCTTTGGAGCAGCTGGGGCTGGTGCAGTTGGAGCCCTTGGAAGGGAGACGGAGAGGCAAACAGCCTTTTTGCTCTTCTGCTTTCTCCCTGTCCTTTGCTGTAATGCCAGGGAAGTAGGATCCTCTCTGTGTTGTGTGTACTTGGGTCACATCAGCTGGAAAAACATGAAATAAACTGTATGGGAATTGGGATGTGGTGTTGCAGGGCTGTTCCAGCAAGTTGCTTCTGCCTGTGATTTCTTTTCTTCTCATCCTCAAAAATCCCTGCTTACCCCAATTTATTTTTAAGAGTTTCAGGGTTGCTGACTGTAATTTTAGGTAGCTTTTTTTATAAAAGGCCTTTTGGAAATCAGGTGGCACATTGCTGAGCCTGATGCTGCCTGCACTGCTCCTGGGCAGGGGGGGAGAGAGGGCTGTGCTGGGCCAGCTCACGCTGCCTCATCCTACTTTTGCAAATTTGACTTTTATGTTGCATTTGTTGCATGCTCTGAGCTTTTCTTCCTTCCTCTCTCCTGCTTTCTGCCCTCACAGCGTTCTCTGCGAGGCAGGAGTAATTTGGAGGAAAGGCTCGTTCATTTTTCATGCTCAACCACCAGTGCAGCTGTTGACTGTGCCGGCAATTGCCTTTGACAGGCATTTACAGAGACAGTGACCTGTGAAAGAGTAAATCAAAGACTCAAAGCTGGTGCCTGGGGTGCACCTTAATATGGTGTGATCTCCACTTCTGTTCCTTTGCCAACAGTAGGCAGGTAATAAAGACTCATCTGCAGATCAGGCAGAGTTCAGCAGCTTCTCTGAGAAAAGGGGCCTGAGCATGTCTGGGACATCCTCAGACTTATTCCAGAATCATGGGATGTCCTGAGTGGGAAGGGTCATCCAGTCCAACTCCTGGCCCTGCACAGGACACCCCAACAACCCCACCCTGTCCCTGAAAGCAGTGTCTAAACACTCCTTGAGCTCTGGTAGCTTTGGTGCTGTGATCAAACCCTGGGGAGCCTGTTCAGTACCCAACCACCCTCTGGGGGAAGAACCTTTTCCTAATATCCAGCCTAAACCTCCCCTGACACAGCTCCAGCTGTTCCCTTGGGTTCTGTCACTGGTCACAGAGAGCTGAGAGGCTGCAGGAAGGAATATTAAGCCTGGCTTGCACAGCTCAGCTCCTGTAGCTAACATTCTGCATGGGGTCTGTCTGTTGATGAAAAACATGTTTTGCACCTTTGTTTTACTTATTTATTTTTAATTTTCATGTTATCTACCTCTATTTGCATCTTGGTGCCTTGGAAAGGTCTTAGTTCTCAGCACCTCTGGGTGTTCCTGTGGCTCGGCTCTCGGGGTACCA
The DNA here is from genome assembly GCA_013390005.1 of Calyptomena viridis. Lineage (NCBI taxonomy): Eukaryota > Metazoa > Chordata > Aves > Passeriformes > Eurylaimidae > Calyptomena > Calyptomena viridis. The sequence continues at coordinate 655,942 of WEIV01014743.1, read as the reverse complement.
GGAGTTAGTCCAGAGCCAGAGGAGCCCTGTCCCTTATCCTGCTCTGGGGCTGGACTCACTGCCCACGTCTGGAGGTGATTGAGAGGGATTTGGGCCATGACCAGAGCTCCCTGGAAGTGGTACCTGATGTGGCAGATGTGCCCCCATGGTGCCACCTGGTTCAGACCCTGACTCTCTGGTGGCTCTGGGCTGACAGAGTGTCTGTAACAAGAAAGCTGCTCCAATTGCCAGAGCTGCCCTATTATCACTTAATCTTATTCCTGAGCCCCATGGGGCTGCTTGTGCTGTTCCAAGTGCATCCATCCATGAGCTTTCACAGGTCTGGCTGCTCAGATGGCAGCTCACATCTCCAGCAGACGCGTGCAGTGACAACGTGGCATGTTTGATGTCCTCTGGTACTTCCCACTTTTCACTGCTTGTTTCCAAATTTTCCTGTTCTCTGCACCAGATGCAGAGTTTAAAATGTATTTTCCTGGCTGTGTGTGGGGGTTTGGCTGTGAGGTGTTTATGGACTGCCTGCTCTGCATCCCAGGGGTGGCAGGAGAGGTGCCAAGCTGTTGGCACTGGGGAGGATGTGGGTCATGTTCTGGTGATTGTCCTTCCTGCAGGACAAGAGGCTCCTTCTCTGGTACATCATTCCTGCTTTAACCTGCTGGTGTGGAAATGGGGAGGATGGTCCTGCTGAGTAGCATTTCTGTGTGGTCACTCCACGGGCTCTGAGCAGGATCACTGGCACCTGCCCAGACAGGCAGGGACACGTTTCCCAGCTCCTGCTGCAAGCAACAAAATCAACCCCTGACCTCTTCAGCTCCATCTCACTCCATTTGTGGCCAAATCTCTGGCCAACCAGGAGACCCATGGCAGGGCTTGTGGCAGGACAGTGCCTGGTCCTGCCATTGTCCCTTCAGCAGAGGGATGCACGTATTTCACTGCAGATGGAGGGAAAACTAGGCTTTGTTTGGAAAATGAATGGCTGGAAAGACACAGTTGAGTTGGAACCATCACCCAGCTGGGCAGAGCCTGAGGATATTAGAGAGACAAAGTACCAGACTGTTTTTTGCAGCTTGGATGCTGCAGAGCAGCACGAGGTGGCCCATGGCCATTGTGGGTGTTGGTTGCCCTCACTCTGTGGCCCTGCTCTGTCCATGCTCTGCAGCAGCTGATGTGAAGGAACCCCAGGGGTTTGCTGTGCACCCCAAAAGTGCTGCTTTCTGTAGGGATGCTGTTGGCCTCGAGCTGAGAGCAGAGCTGTGTTGGGACCCTTGGAGATGAGTCACGTGAGGCCACACTGCACCAGGGAAACCCATTTGAAAAAACTATTAAAAAAATCCTTTTAAAATCTCCTTTTAAAATGTGTCTACCTGTGTTCAGTTTTTGCTTTTTGTGTGTTGGCAAAGGGCTGCCATATCAGATCCAGCTGCTTTAGGAAGACTCTGAAGAGAAGGACAAGGGCTTGTGATTTTGGTGAGGTTGTGACTTCTTTTTCTAGAATTTCTTTTTGGAGTTTTGGGAGTGACAAGTTTTCCCCGTGTGCCAGGGGCAGCTGGCACATGTGTGGATAGTGGGTTTGGGGCACACAGAGGCTCTGCCTTCTGCCACTGGAAGTAGAGGCTGAGGTGAGTTTGAGGGTCAGACAGTGGATGTGACCATGGTGTGACAGAAGGGTTGGTCCAGAGGGGCAGAGAGTTGCTGCCAGTGAGCAAAGAAGAGGCAGCCAGTACAGGGACAGCATGGGCTGAGATGCAGTGTTGGACCACGTGTTCATGGCATGAGTGTCTGGAAGAGAGTCCTGGAAGCAGTGGGGTTCCTCAGCCTTGTGCTGGAAGATTGAGGACTTCCCAGGAATGCAGCTGCCCCATGAGGCCACAGCTATTCCCACCAACTTCCAGGGACTGCAGTGTCACTGAGGTCCCAGAGCTCACAGAGCTGTGTGTGAGCCCTGAGCAGCTCTGTGGCCAGAGGTCTGTCCCTGCTGTCTGTACAGGAGGATGTAAGCAGGGCAGCACTGCCTGGGAGCTCTGGCAGCAGAATTCGTCTCAGGTGAGGAGTCTCAATGTGCAACTCCTCATTTTGGTGGCATTGACCATCCGGGTAATTGTCTTTGTCCTGCCCTGTGGGGCTTTAAATATTTTTGCCTATACAGTGAAGGATGGGATGTGATCTGGTTTGTCAGTCGTCTCATTTTCCTGAAATAAGTCAAAGTGTTTGTTTTCCCTTGGGTGTTATTTGGGCTCCATACTCTGGCAGTCCTGGAGGTTTTAATTTTATACGACTAGTTTTAGAGGTTTGTTTTGACTTTGTTTTAATTAAAGTGCTATAACCTGGGGGAAATCTTTCGGCTTAATTTAAATGGAAAGCCTTATTCTGAGTAGATCCAACATCCCTGTCTAGCTGGTGATTGTGCTGTTCGGAGTTTTGACAGGAAAAGTTAAAATTTGACTCTGGGCTAGAAAGTTTGCAATCACTGACTGCAACAGGCTTGGTGGTGCAAGAGGATTATATTAATCTATTGTTTGGGAAAGAAGTGAGATTTTAATAGACTCTGTTTTGATGAAGAAATGGGATGATTACTGGGTGAGAGGAAAGAAGAGGTTGGAAGTAGAAATGGGAGCCTGGTGTTGGAGCCTTGGCTGCTGAGGATGTCTGTGACTCTCTGAGCTGTGTGCCTGGCCCTGGGAAGTCCTGTGTGCTTGTTTGGGGAACAGGGAGGATGCAAATTCCCATGGAGTATGAGCACTGTCTCCTCCTGGACGACCTCTCCACCACACAACTCCCAGCTGCTAGGCTGTGTCTGCTGCCCATTCACAGACGTCCAGGAGAGTTTGGATCATGAAGCCCTGAGAAGGGGAGCTGCTCAGAGGCATGCTGCCATGTCCCTGGGAGCAGTGGAAGGACTTCATAAAAGTCAGGGGGAAGCTCAAGGTCACAGATGAGTAATTTCCCAGACAGGTTGTTGCATATTAGGAAGAAATTCTTGCTGTGAGGGTGGTGATGCCCTGGCACAGGTTGCCCAGAGAAGCTGTGGCTGCCCCATCCCTGGAAGTGTCCAAGGCCAGGTTGGACGGGGCTTGGAGCAACCTGGGATAGTGGAAAGTGTCCCTCCCTGTGGCAGGGGTTTGGAATGAGTTGATCTTTGAGGGCACTGTCAAACCAAACCATTCTGTGATTCCGTGATTCTATGACTTAACCAGAATTCCATTCAAAGCTGGCCATGCTGAGTGCTGTAAGGGAGCTGGTTGGATACTCATCGGGCTCATTTTGGTGCATATGAGATGACTTCTCATGTCTGGCTGTTAACTGAATTTTGTTCCCTCTCCAGCCCACTGGTGCCATCTCCTTGCTCCGGTGAATCCCCAGAAGAAGATATTGAGCCATTAGAGAGTGTCCAAAGGAGGCAATGAAGATGGGGAAGGGCCTTGAGGGGAAGCACATGAGGAGCAGCTGAGGGCACTTGGTGTGTTCAGCTGGAAGAGACTGAGGGGAGACCTCACTGCAGTGACAACTCCCTGGGGAGGGGCAGAGGAGGGACAGGGACTGAGCTCTGCCCTGTGTGACCAGGGACAGGAGCCAGGGAATGGCCTGGAGTTGTGTCAGGGCAGGGTTAGGTTGGATGTCAGGAAAAGGTTCTTCCCCCAGAGGGTTCTTCCCCCAGGCTCCCCAGGGCAATGGGCACAGCACCAAGGCTGCCAGAGCAGCAGGAGTGTTTGGATGATCCTCTCAGGCCCAGGGTGTGACTCTTGGGGATGGGCCTGTGCAGGGCCAGGAGTAGGACTCAATGATCCTTGTGGGTCCCTTCTGAGTCAGCATATTCTGTGATTCTGTGATTCTCTGAGCTTGCAGAGAAACCTTGTGACAGCAGTCATAGGTCTGACAGGGGTGGTGGGGAGTGGGGGACTGTGGGGAGCTGGGTGTGGGAGGGGTCTGCTCCTCTTTGGAGATCCTCTGGCTGTGGATGCAGCAGCTGTATTGATTGAGTCCTGTGGCTCTCCCAGCCTGGAGACTGCTCGCTCCATATTGATTATAATTTTTTTCTGAAGACTGATGAATTTTGCTGGGCTCTAATTGCAAGAATTATTCCCTTTTCCATTTTCTGAAATCCTTGATGATGTTAATGAGTTTTCCAATTTTTGCTTCAGCTTTTGCCAGGATTGGTCTTTAGAGGGAAAAAGAACAACTGGTGAACACTGAGTGGTGTCTGTTCCCAGGCTGGTTGAGGATGTGGGGATTACACAGGTCCCAGATTGTCCCACTTGGGCAGAATTTGGGGACTTTGCCCCTTTTGAATTGAAAGAATCATAGAGTCACAGAATATCCTGAGCTGGGAGGGACTCACAGGGATCATCCAATCCAACTCCTGGCCCGGCACAGGACACCCCAACAATCCCACCCTGTGCCTAAGAGTGTTGTCCAAACACTCCTTGAGCCCTGGCAGCCTTGACCACTGGGAATCAAATGAGTTTTGGGTGGATTTCCGGCAGTGGGGGTCAGAGTCAAGATGTACATGGCTGGTCACGGTAGAGCGGAGGCAGCACCCCCTAAACCAGCCCTGCCAGTTCCAAGTGTTCTCAAATTATCCTTTTTTTATCCTTTTACTGTGTTTTCTCCCATCACCTTGCTGTTGATGTTTTATACTTTCCTCAGTCCTTTTCACCTCAACAAACTATTTTTAGGAGGGATCAGACAATTTTCTCTCTCTTTTTTTTTTTCACTGAGCAACTGTCTAAAAGCCCCTGTGACTCCTTTGGCCGCCTGTGCTGCTGGCTGCTTTTTCCTGCCCTTATCTCTCCCCTGCAAGCCTGAGACAGGTTTTTGTGCAGCCATCAGGGAGCAAGCACCAGGGATGGCAGTGCTTTGGGAAGTAATTGTCCCTGTGGGTGCCGGGATTTAACTGCACAGTTCTGTGTGTGGGGAACCTTTTGAAGTGGGATGAAATGGATGAAATAACTTCACAATTTCCATCGATCTGGGGGGTTAACAAAGGAATTGGATTTCACAAGCACACACATCCCACACTGCTCCCAAAAGGGACAGATGCTGATGAGCTGCAGCAGGTGGGTGACCAGATCAGCACCAATGGTGGGGAGGGGGCTGTGGCTGCCTCTGTGTTGCCAAATAGACTGGATTTGGTGGTGGTTCCACCTCTGCTTCTTGGGAGCTTCTCTGGGAAGGTGAATTTTCATAGGAGGGACCTACAAGGGTCATTAAGTCCAACTCCTGGCCCTGCACAGGACACTCCAACAATCCCACCCTGTCCCTGAGAGCATTGTCTAAACACTCTTTGAGCTCTGGCAGACTTGGGACCATGACCAAACCCTGGAGAGCCTGTTCAGTGCCCAACCACCCCCTGGGGGAAGAACTTTTCCCTAATATCCAGTCTAACCCTGCCCTGACACAGCTCCAGCTGTTCTCTCAGGTCCTGTCCTTGGTCACAGAGAGCAGAGGTTGGAGCTGCCCTTCCTGAGGAAGCTGCAGATACTGGTGAGGTCTGTGCTCCATTTCCTCTTTTCCAGTGCCCTCAGCTGCTCCTCCTATGGCCCCGTGAGACCCTTCACCATCCTCATAGTGCAAGGCTCTCTCTATGTAATTGTGTGCTGTTGCCAAGAACTGTAACTTGGGCAGCACATCTGGATTTGCTGCTGGAATTAGAGTAATTGTGCTAAATGAGTTGTAGTGCAGAGATACTCCAGGCAAATGAGGAAATTGCAGCAGTTGGCTCATGGCAGGTATCGACACGGTGATGTGTGTGTAATGCAATAGAGCTGACAATTACAGCAAAGTGCCTGCTTAGGCTGAAATTATAGAGCCTCTCACATACTCTGAGCTTTATTACAGCTGTGTGAAAATGTAGCACTTCCCAGAGGGCCTCACAGCTCTGCCAGTAAGTGCGTGTCGCCCCAGGGATGTGCTGCTCCCATGGGTCGGTTCCAGTGGTCTCAGGGTGTGTTTCTCCAGAGCTCTGGGCACCACAAAGGACCTGTGATCTGTTGTGTCGCTGTGGGCTTGTGTTTGCACAGAGCATGGGCACATTTAGGATCATGATGAAATGATTTGATGAATTCCTGATGGAATCGTTAAGGTTGGAAAAGCCCTCCAATGTAATTGAGTCCAACTCTTACCCCAGCACTGCCAAGGCTACTACTAATTTTTCCCTCATAGAGAAGAATTTCTTCCCACTATCCCATCTAACCCTGCCCTCTGGCAGTGGGAAGCCATTCCACCTTGTCCTGTCCCTCCAGACCTTTGTCCCAAGTCCCTCTCCAGCTCTCTTGGAGCCCCTTTAGGCACTGGAAGGCACCCCAGAGCCTCCTCTGCTTTAGGTGAACACCCCTATCTGTCCCAGCCTGTCTCCAGAGCAAAGGGGCTCCTGCCCTTGGAGCATCTCTGTGCCTCCTCTGGGTTCATTCCATCATCTCTTTCTTAAATCAGTTCATACTTGCATTTAACATGTTTTTTTGTGTGCACATGGAGATAATTGGTTTTGAACATCCTGTGAAATAATGTATTCCAATTTTATTTTTATAGCTATCTCACAACACTTGATGGCTCTCTGCTACACTGGGTTAACTGGCAGAGAAAAATAAGGCCTCAGTCACTGTGGGTGTATTTGAAACAGGGTGGAAGAAGTTTATTTCCTAAACCCCAAGAATTAGTGCTCAGAACTTAAAAAAACTATTGGTTATCAAAATTCTTCATTGTTGGCTCCACATGAGGTTTGACAGGGAGCTGATATCTGACATCAGTGACCAATTTTCAGCTGTTTGGAAAATTCCTGCTGGTCCCTCCCCAGCTGGAACCAAGGGAAGGCTCTGGTAAATCCTCTTCCACCTGTGGTGGAACATGTGACCTGAGGGCACAGATGTTCTTGGGGAATTAGGAAGCTTCCTGGGTGAGAGGAAGCTGACACCCCCAAAACTGAGTGAGAGGAAGCTTCCTAATCTCCCAAGAACATCTGTGCTCTCAGATGTTCCATCACAGATGGAAGAGAATTTCTCATTCTCCAGCTCCATTGTTGGAGGACCTCAATGGAGGCCGTAGTTGCTGCTCTCCAGGCATCAGCCAGCCTGGGAAAGGGCCACATGGAAAGGGAGCCTTAATCCTGTCAAGGTTTTGCTTGTAGAAGTGAGGTGGCTGCTCCCAGTGTGGCTCAACCTTGTCTCACCTGCTTCTCCCCAACATTGGGAGGTCGGGTCCTGGTGAGCATCCCCTGTGCTGTGCTGGGGGAGGGATAAGCTGCTGGAAGCACAGCTGAAGGAGGAGGAGGATGGGCTGCTGAGTGGCTCTTAGGGATGTAGCTCCCCATAAGAGCCAGGGCTGGAAAGTGTGTGTGTTTGACTGGTTTTGAGTGGTCTGGGTGTGGAGTGAAACTGAGGCCCTGGAGAACCAGGGCTGGAGTCCTCTGAAAATGAAGGAGTGGATGGAGAAGCTGTCAGCTCCAAAGAATCCCCTTTTCCTTCTTCCCTGCTTCTGCCTATTCACACTTAGGAAGTGTAATTGCAGTAAAAGCTGCTTGGAAAGTCACAAAGATGTAACCAGCCCTGGTTTGCTCACTCTGGACTTGGGACTGCAGTGACTTGGGCTGTGAGTGGTCTCTGGGGATGGTGCAAGGACCATTTTCCAGGGCTGTCCAGCCGGTCCTGCCATGCTGGCCAGGCAAGGACCTGGCAGAGATGCTCCCCAGTTTACACCTGGGGTTTCTGAATTGCTGAAAGGTATCTGGGATAAATTCTGCCTGGAAAAGCATTGTGGTTGTTTGCAAGCTGGGCCTGGTGCCGGTTCCCATGTCCTCGCTGTGTTTGGAGGGTTTCTAACTGGGGAATGTTGGTCTCTAGGGCCTGAACAGGTGGATTTACAGGAATGTATGAGATAGACCAAGACAACCCGGCTGTGTTTGATTTGTAGGGATATTTTTCTCCTCCCAAATGCAACAGCCAGAGGTGTGAGATGCCTGTGCCAGTGTCTGGGTGCTGCAGTGACCGTGCTCTGCCTCTCCTGACACAGAGTCCCAGCACCCTCCGGGTGCTGATTTCTGCTTTAATGTCTCTGCAGCTCCTCTTAAAAATCAGCTTATGTTTCCTGCAAATGAAACCACTGTTTCACTTACAAAGCATTTCATTCCACTGATAAGTGGAAGTGGGAAGCTGTCGCATTGCTGAGAGTGCGGCTGCAAAGCCCAGCATGGCAGATTGTTAATGTGAAATTAGAGAGGGGTCAGCAATATCTCAACAGATTGCCTGTGCTGCTTCATAAGAGGCACTGAGCTCCTCTGGGAGCCAGCTGGTGAGACAGCCCTGTCTGAAGAGCTGACCAGCCATTCCTCGAGCAAGGAAGGGCCTGAGCGCACTTCCATGTCCTTGGGGGAAAGGAGACAGCCCTTTCCTTGCCTCAAACCACCAGAGGAAAAGCGGAGACTAAAACTCAGAGGAGAGATGTGGGAACTTGTGCTGCCTCTGCCCTAGTGCTGGTTGTGCTGACAGCCAGGTGGACTGGGATGCACTGGGAGGGCTGTGTGGCAATAATCCCCTCTGGAGTATCACTTTTTGGGCACAGATGGAGATGTTTATGGAGTTGTCTGGCCTTTAAGGCATTGGTACCTTCAATCCCACTACTCCCATTTTATCCAGACGTGGGGTTTCATGAGGGCGGAGTTTCCTCCTGTTTTCCAAGTGTTGGGCTCACGGACTAAGCTTTACATCCTTGCTGGAGGCCTGATCCCCTGCCAAAAACTGTGGCTCCTACCTGCCTCCCCAGGAGGGGATTGCAGAAATGTGGGGTGTCCTGACTGTAGAGGTGTCCCCCATGCAGCTGGAATGCTGGGGAAGGCAGCTTGCTCCCTGGATTTTGTGTCCATCAGTCTGTCTAATCTTCCTGCTGGTTTTTCTACAGTCTTCCAAATCGCCCTTTTGTCCCTAAACAATTCTGCTTTGCAAAAGCTAAAGGAGGATCCCTGGGGCAGCATCGCTGCTCCTCTGCCCTCCCAGCAGGTGGTGGGAAGAAAAGAGACGGATTCAAATTAACCCCGCTCATCTTCTCCACTTCTCCAGCTGCCCTCTCCGGCCCCTCTCCTGTTGCCTTGGCATAGCTGAGGAGCAGATAACATCACCTATGCCAGGTAACTCTCCTGTCCTCCCAAGGTGTGTGTGTCAGCCCAGCCGCCTCCGGGAGAGCTGGCGTTGTGCCTTTTTCCATAGCAGGGAAACAAGAGTTTGTCTCCTTCTGCCTCCCCTTCTCCGATCTCCCCCTCGGCTGCTTCCCGCTGCCTCCCGCCAGCCCCCTCCGCTCTCATAGGGCTCCTCTGACCTCCTTTGACGTGTTGCATTTCACGGCGGCCGGTAACGGGGAGCCGATGGGAGATAAGAGGGGTGACCGTGTTCCCGGCTCCCGCTGCGTCGCAAGGAGCCAGCCGGCGGATGCTCTGCCCTCTCCACAAACCCAGCGATTTTGGGAAATGCCCTGGAGCCCTTTCCGGCAGCAGTGGAGCCCATCGGAGGGAGAAGGTGGGAGATAAGGGGGTGGCTGTGCGGAGCAGCACGTAAACAGCTTCATTACCCCGGCTGTGAGAGTGGAGCGAGGCTCAGCTCTCCCCTCCCCGAGCGTGACCGGGAGGGAGAAGGTGCCGAGGGACTGTGTTGAGGTGCTGGCGGGGTCCCCCATGGCCGTGGGGACCCCCCGGAGCATCGCCAGCCCCGCTTTGTGTGCAGGTCTGCGCCGGTTGGCTCCGTTTGCCGGGATGAATGTCAGTGCCCGGAACGGGAGACAGCGAGTGGAGATGGTGCAAATTCCCCTCCCCAGAAAGCGCGGGCGGGGACGGTGACGGTGCCTCTGCGGGTCACAGAGCTGGCGGGGGTGGTGGCCGTGGGGTTGTGGGGTTGTGCTCCACGGGGCGCACCCGGCTGCTCAGGCATTTAATTCCGAGCGGGAAGCTGAACCACAGCCTAGGGGGAAAGGAAGAAAGAGGAAGGAGGGAGGGAAGTGGAGCTCGTGAAGGATTTTCGGCTGCGGATGGTGAGCGGGCACCTTGCAGAGGATGGCTCTAAGCAGCGAGACAGCAATGAATCGGGGGCTGTTTATTTTTTAACATGGCACCCACATCAGAGGGATGAAAGGACACGCAGGTAGCTCGGGGCTCTGCCAGCTGAGTTAACACCTCACCAGTTAACACCTAACCAGTTTTCCTTGTTTTCTCTCTTGGCATGGCTGAGAGTCGCCGGCAGACACCCCTTCCCCTGCATAAGCTTCCCTGACTTCATCTGGCTTTGCTCCGTGGGGCTGGAGCAAGGTTTGGGTGGTTTTGTTGTTTTTTTTTTTTTTTTTCTGAAGCCCTTGTTTTTCCTCCGCCCAGCTGGCGTCAGGCGCTGAGGATGCAGAGACAAGTGCTCCTGACTAGGGAAGGGCTGGCAGGAGGATTTCCCTTTGGGTTCGCAGCATCCCTGTGTCTGCTGTCTGCTGTGGAAAGGCTTTGTGCTGGAGCGTGGGGAGCAGAGCCCGCAGGTGACCTCTAAGTGGATCAGCCTCCCTTGCTTTGAATGTCTGTCTCTCTTCTTGCACTCAGGTGTTCAGTGACAGGCTGGAAAATCATGGTAGAGAGGTGCTGCCAGAGGCTAAGGGTGCCTTCTGCCTTAGGAAAGAGGGAGACAGGAAAACTGGTGGACTCTGAGTAGCCTCAAGGAAGAGCAAGTGGAGATTATTCGCAGGAAGAGCGGTCAAGGATCCTCTCCACCTGGTTGCCACACACAGTAAGGGCAGACTCTTTGGAATTTCATCTGAACAGCCGATTTCTTGGGGTTTCTCCTCACCTCTGATCAAACAGCATCCCCTCCATCACCTGGGGGCCACCACAGCCACCCCGTGAGTCCCACTCACCGTGGGGGCTCACAGACCCGTGCCAGTGCTACTAGGGTGTCCTTTCCAGCAGGCACTATTCCCCCTCCTTCTTAACTCGGCTCTGCAGCATCGCACCGAATACGTGTGCAGCCACTCTGAGCTGTCACCTGCGGCTGGCTGAAGGAGACAGGACTCAAAATACCCTCCAAATCTGAGGGGTCGCCGTGGAGCTCGCTGTGGACTGTCCGAGGAAACTCCTGCTGCCGTGCGCTGGGTGTCTCTGGCTGCGCTCGCTGCCGGTGCCGTGGGTGACGGGGCACACGGGGTGTAGCATGCGTGAGGGTGCGGTGGGACACGGGCACACGGGCGGGCGCGCGCCTGGACGCCGCGGGAGCCATGGCTTCGTTCGGGAAGCTGACGGAATACTTCAGCCTGAGGAAGTCGAGGCCGGAGCTGCGCTCCAGGAGGTGGGGCCGGCGGAGTGGGAGCTGTTGCTGTAGTGTCGTGGAGTGCAGGTATGGGGTGGCCGTGATCCTGCTGTCCTGTGCTTGGGGGGCTGCGGGGTAGGAGGTGGAATCCTTGGTGCTGTGCTTCCCGTTCTCCTGGGGCTGGGGAGGGGGCTGGGAGCACGCCAAGGTCTCTGGAAGCATCACTCCGTTCTTGTCTGGGGCTCCCGAGTGGCTCATTGCTGCAAGATGTCTCGACAGACTCTGTGACCTGCTCAGGGCAGGTCCCAGGTGTCGGTGTCACATCTCGGGTGTCTGCTGGATGACCACGTGCGCCTGTACCTGCCTCTGTCTGGTGCTTTCTGTGTTGTGCCGCTGTGACTCCTCGTTAGAGGAGTGAGGTTATTGTGCCAAAACAGCCCTTCCCTCCCTCTGCCCCATACAAAATCTTTGGCTGCACGGGCAGCAAGAAGTGGCTTCTCAGGTGAAGTTGAATGTCTGTGTACGAGGTGCTGGTGGAGCCTCCTGGCACTTAGGAGGGGTGGGAGGGTCTGGACTGTGCTCGTGGACAGGGTGCAATGATGAGGGGGGCTCAGACAGACACACGGTTCATCAGCAGCTTGTTTGGGGTGTGGATTGATGAGGGGAATACAGCAGGGATGGGCTGACTGGAATCTCCTGGGATGTGGTGCCAGTGGAGTGCTCAGGGTCTTGGGGGGATGCACACATCCTTGTTTCACATATAAAAGCAGTTACTGCAATTAAGAAAATTGCTCTGTGCCTGAGTGGCTGCTCCTTGTGTGTTACAAGAAGCCTGTAGGACATGGCTATCACTCGGCGCTGCTCTGGGCTTTTCCCCCTCTGTGTGGGCTCAGCCTGAGCATTGTGTGACCCCAAACCCTTCTGCTGACCTGCACATGGTGCTTCCTTGCTTCTGGAGGGCTGTGGGTCTATGTAGGGACACACTGGGTGAAAAATAGCACCAAAGCATCCCCTCGCCTTCTTCCCTGGTTGTTGAGCACCTCTGTAAAGGTTATTAAAGTATCTACAGATTAAAAAGAAGTTGGAGCCCCTCCTGCTGCTGTCTGTGCTGCTGCTGAGACAGTGAGACGTGCTGAGCCGTTGTTGTCCCCCCCTCTTCCCTCGGTGGCTGAAGGAAAGTCGCCTCTTCCCCACTCTCTCGTTTCTCCGGAAACGCAGAAACATTCAGGGCTGAGCCAGGAGCTTTGTTCTGCTCCTTTTTGCATTGTGAACAGAAACCCTGGTTTTGGCCCTCAGGTTCTTGCTGTGCTGGTGCAGAGCTTGTGTGAGGAAAGTGGGTTCTCTGGGTGCTGCCAAGCACAGCATGTCCTTGGGGTTTGCTGGTGGCAGCTGAGTGTGTGCCATGTCTCTGGCCCAAGGCAGATCAGGAGATGCTCCCAGGGCTCCATAGCCTATTGATCTCCCATGCACAGGGTGCTATGCTCCTGGAGATTGGATTTTGGGGTGAGTTGGGTGGTTTTCTATTTAATCAGAGAAGTCATGATGCCTTGTGAGCTCTGGAATATAACCCATAAAAGTGGCATTGCTGTCATGTAGCTCATGTACCAAATTTTCCGTGGGAATGTACTGGCTATGGATGTGGGGCTCTGAGCAACCTGATCTAGTGGAAGGTGTCCCAGAACCAGAGAATCACAGAATATGCTGAGTTGGAAGGGACCCACAAGGATCATCAGGTCCAACCCTTAGCCCTGCACAGGACCATCCCCAGGAGTCACACCCTGGACCTGAGAGGATCATCCAAATCCTCCTGGAGCTCTGGCAGCCTTGGTGCTGTGCCCACTGCCCTGGGGAGCCTGGTCAGTACCCAACCACCCTCTGGGGGAAGAACCTTTTCCTGAGATCCAACCTAACCCTGGCCTGACACAAATCCAGGCCATTCCCTGGGTCCTGTCCCTGGTCCCCCCAGAGCAGAGATCAGGGCCTGCCCCTCCTCTGCCCCTCCCCAGGCAGTTGTCACTGCAATGAGGTCTCCCCTCAGTCTCCTCCAGCTGAACACACCAAGTGCCCTCAGCTGCTCCTCACACGCTTCCCCTCGAGGCCCTTCCCCATCTTCATTGCCTCCTTTGGACACTCTCTAATTGCTCAATATTTTCGTTATATTGTGGTGCCCAAACTGCACACAACATCAAAGGTATGGGGGGTGGAACGAGATGGGCTTTCAGGTCCCTTCTGACCCAAACTGTTCTGTGTCTGAGTTCTTCCCTCATGCAGGAATGTGGCTCACTGTGCATCAGCTGTCGGGCTGCTGCCTGTCAGAGCTCAGCTCCTTGTGGGGCTGGTGGATGAGCTTCCCTCTGGCAGAAGTTTCTCCATGTTCCTGGGTGCTCTGATGTGGCCAACCTCGAGCTGTAGCCTTGTTTTGTCCCCTGGGCCCTGCAGCTGCTCCAGGGCAGCTCCTCCCGGCTGGATCTGAGTGTGTGGACACTGTTCCTGGTGCCTCTGACTCCTGCAGGGACAGGGCTCAAGAGCACCTGTGGATACCAAGTCCATTCCCTTGATTGCATGAAGTTGATTACGGAAGTAAAATGAAGTGTTGATTGAAGCATGGGATGCTTTGAAATCAGTGTCACTTTTCACCCCAGCTACTTGAGCTTCTGCCTGATTTTTCTTCCCCCCCAATGTCTGTACATTGAGAAGCCCCAGGAAATCTTCACAGCTGTGACCCAAAACCAACACAAGGCAGCTGCTACCATGTCTGACCCTGTCCTTGCTCTATATAGTGCTTTTCCCAGCTCTGTTGAGCAACTTCCTGCTTTTATTTCATTTCTTCACTCCAATGCAGACAAATGCATGGAAATAAGATGCTTAAGCTCTCATTTTTCCATGTGCAAGGAGGTACCAGAGATCCTGCAACCCAGGATCAGCAGGGTGACCTCTTACAGACCCCACCACAGTTTTGCCCTGGTCTTGCTTGAGGCAGCCAGGCTCCCATCACTCATCCCAAAGCCATGTAATCCCTTGGGACCACAGGGAACAGATGTAGGCAGATGCTTAGTGGAGGGGATGCACCGACTGGAGGTAAAAATTCTAAATATAGTGGTCCCACGCATTCTCATAGGACCTAACAGGAATCAGCAGGTGAGCAGTTCTGGTTTTAAATAACCCTGCATTTTTAAACTACGCCTCCAGATAAAGCGACGTGAGCGAGGTGGGGTGAATAAGTGCTGAGCTTGAGACGTGTGGGCAGAAGAGGAGCCCAGCAAGAGCAACACCTCATCCAGGTGCTTTTTGGGCAAATGTGCTGCTGCAGGAACTCTCCAGGCTCTGTCTTGCCATCCTTGTCACCACCTGTGGCACAGAGCCCTTTTGGGATTTGCACCTCTGTGTTCTGTCAGCTGGAGGCTTCTCCAGCCCGAGTTGTGCCAGCTGTGCTCAACAGGAGGGCAAATGCTCCACTGGGAGGTGTGACACAGTGGCCTTATGTTATTAAATCAACGGGACAGTCCCCGGGGCTGGGAGGCCCTGGTGGTGACAAGGTGTGACAGCGTGTCCCGTCGTGGGGCAGGGCAGTGTGAGTGAACACCCCAGCAGAGCCAAGCTGAACCCAGGAGAGCAGGGCATTTATTTGCAGCAACTTTTTCCTATCTAGCAAGAGCAATGATGAATGAACCAAAAAGTAGAGCTTTGCTGCTTTGTGTGGGATGAAGGCCTGGAGCATCACAGGGATATGGGGATTTGGGTGCACAGCTGGGTGCAGGTACCTGAGGATGAACGACAGGAGGGGCTGAGGGGCTTGCTGAGGTTTGGGAGGTGGTTGTTCGTGTTACCTCAGGGTGCCAGCCCCAAGGTGCTTGTGTCTGGCTGTGTGTTGGCAGGAAGGGCACAGAGGAGAAATGAAAGGAAAAGACAAGTTATGCTAAATAGTTCTTCTGTTAGTGATTATTTATAAACTGAAAGGTCTGGACACTGATTTTAAGTTTCTGCAGCTTTTGAAAATGGATCAGAACATCACGGAAGGCTGTTGTGTTGTAACTGGGCTGAGGAAATGACCCTGCTCTGCTCTGAGTGTGCCAGGGAGGCTCCAGGGTTCTTGGAAGGAGGCTGGCACCTTCCCGGGCTGCTTTTTTCAGCCAGGGAGCTGGGCTGGCACAGCCCTGGGCTGGGATTCTGGATGTCTGCAGTGGTTCTGGGGGAACGGTGATCCAGTGCCATCTGACTGAGTTAACAGTTTTCGGAGAATTCCACAAGGAGACCCTTGGAGATGGTTTCAGCCTGCATGCAATGGAGGAGAGCAGAACCCTCTGAGAATGCCAGTCATATCACTAGAGTGGGTACCTGCAACAGTAACTAATTTACAAAAAGAAATCATTAAAAATCCCAATTAAAAATAATTTAAAATCCCAAGTTCTCTCCAGGGGTGGCTTTTGAGAGGCATTTTCTCCTCTGGGCAGGAACTCAGGGGCTGATTCAGTGGCAGCCCCAGGATCTGAGACCTGCTCAACTGGCTTCAGGAGGTTGATGCCTGTTCCCTCTTTGATAGCTGCCACCTCTTCCCTCCACTCTGGTCCCCAGAGCCCCCACAGAGGGGCTTTGATGTGCTCCCCCAGGGATCACTGCCTAGTTAGGGAAAGAGATCTTTAGGATGGGGGAAGAGGAGAGAGAGATTTGTGCCTGGGTTTGGATCCTGCATCCTTCTCCTAGGGGAGACCTTCAGACTTGGAGGCAGCAGAGCTGATGACCCCTAAAAACTTGGGGGGTAAAGATTCTGCATCCTCAGAGAGCTCCAGGAGAGGAGCTTTCCTCTGGCTTGGGGTGACCTGTGGTGAAACCCAGGGATGCTAAACTTGGGAAACAGTAAGGAGAGGAAATTGGCTTGTGCTGAGTGGGGAGCAGGTGGGCAGGGTGTTACGTTTAGGGTTCCACTGCCTTTTTCTCAATACCTGAGTTGGAGTTTGGTGTAAATTAACAATGAATTAAAGTACATAAGATTACATAATTACATAAATGCATAAAAATTCCAACTTGCCTGGCCTATTTTGCCTGTGTCATTAGATAATCTCCAGCTGAAGGAATCCTGCTCCAGGTGATGCTCCTTCTTTGCACTCACAGAGGGAGAGAGGTGGGTCCAGGTGTCCTGTTGCTGTCCGGGTCAGAGCCTGCCCCGATGATGTGCTCTTTGCAACGGGGAGCTGTTGTCTCCCCTCCTTTGGAGGTGTTTTCCACACTGATCCATGTTCCTTGCTGTGTAGTTTGATGGGCTTTGAGGTGGGGAGGGGTTGTGGGGAATGTTTTCCTGGCAGGATTGTGCTTAGTTGTTTTTGGTTGCTTAAAAATATCTCCTCAGCTCTGGCAGCACGTCTGTGTTCAGGCACATGGTTGTGATGGGAGAGAGAGGAACTGACAAGTTTTGGGGCTGGAAAACTGCACTGACGGAACAATTCCTGTGTTAACTGCACAGGACAAAAGACAGGTAAAGGTGGCAGGTAAAGGTGCTCAAAGGTGCTCCCTGAGGGTCTCCTCTACATGATTGAGAGTTTGCCTGACTTTTACGACTTTGTTTTTAGCACATTTTGGACGAAATCTTTCTGCTTCCAAATGGCGTGTTCACATGTTCATATGAAAAGATACCTGCATTTTAAAGAAGAAAACAAGTAAGGAACTTGGAAGTGTTTTGGATTATGTGAGAAGTGTCCACCACCTGAAATTAGTCAATAAGGTGTTTGTGACACTTGTACTCCAAACCTCCCAGCACTGACACTTCTCTTGCCTGCTGAGATGCCAGCAGGAAAATGTGTGTGGGCACATGGATTCTCATTTTGGGCTGCAACAGATCATTGTAACCTATTAAAAAATCAATGTCCATCACAACTGCATGAAAGTGGTCTGTGCTGGTGCTGGAAATAGATCCTAAATCCAGAGTTAGTGACTCAGACTGTGGCCTGCCTGCCAGAGGTGCTGAGTGTCATTAATCCAGTTAACTGCAACAAACCGTGGACACCCAGCACCCTCATAGCTTGTCTGGGCAAGAACATGAGAAAGAGCTTTAGGAGCTGAAGAGACCCTGGGTCAGGATCACGATGATGGGTCTCGGAGGTTCTCGGACTGCACAGCTGGGTGGGAGGTGTCCTCAAGGGCAGCTCCTGTGCTCCTGGGTGAGATTTGTTGGAAATGATGCTCCAAGAGGTGGAGCTCCTCTGCTCTGGAGACAGGGTGGGAGAGCTGGGGGTGTTCAGCTGGAGAAGAGAAGGCTCCAGGGAGCACTTAGAGCCCCTTCCAGGGCCTAAAGGTGGATTGTAAAAAGAGAGAGAGAGAAACTTTTTGTTGGGGAGAGACAGTGACAAGACAAGGGGAAAAGGTTTTAAATTAAAAGAGGAGGGATTTACACTAGGTATTAGGAGAAACTTCTTCCCTGGAAGGGTGGTGAGGGCCTGGTACAGGTTGGCCAGAGAAGCTGTGGCTGCCCCATCCCTGGAAGTGTCCAAGGCCAGGTTGGACAGGGCTTGGAGCAACCTGGGATAGTGGAAGGTGTCCCTGTCTATGGCAGGGAGTGGAGCAGAATGAGCTTTAATATCTCTTCCAACCCAAACCACTCCATGATTCTCTGCCTTGTCACCCCTGCTCTGATATCTTGGCACTCTCTGCTTGTGCATGTTGGGGGCACCAGTGACTTCCAGCTCTTGAGTTCCACAGCCGCCCCTTCACCCTCTGTGCTGGTGGTCCCTGATGAGCTGCAGGACCAAGCCCTCCTCCGCTCTGCTGTGCCAGCCTTTCCCCAGGCTGTGTGTGATGACAGGCTGTCAGACGGGAGCGCCTCTGTTTTGTGTGCAGAGTGGCAGTGCCATGGAGGAAATGACATTTAGCTTTTGTTGCTTGATTGAGCTGCTCGGGTTCTGTATATTGAAACCTAAAGAGGCTTTTTAGCCTCATTCTCCCCCGTAGTTTGTGATCTGTCAGGAAGGGGCTTGGGGAGCAGCACGGAGAAGAAATCTGTGTCCCCATCAAACCTGCCCTTGCAAGGGGCCTCTCCATCAACCCTTGATTCGTCCTCCTTCTCTGTGGAGGTTCCTGTGCACTGGGGGACAGCTGGGTGCACTCCCAGTTCCAGCACCTAGGAACCTACTGGTCTGAGCTCCACAGAGCTCCTGGGCTCACAGTGGGGTGGTGTCTCTGTTCCCTTGGGTGCAGGGGGAATTGATGTGAACAGAGCCAGGCAAGCTCTGGGCCTCTTGATGCTCCTCAGAAGCCTGCTCCCATGGCCCATGAAAGTGCATGGGAGTTGGCTGGAGAAACTTTGTGGATCTGACAGACTGGAAAAGCACATCCAAGCTCCCTGTGTCATCTTTTGGGACCATGTTGTATTTAAAGCCAAGGGATGTGGTTTGCACTGAGTGTTGTCCCTCTCTTCCCAGCTTTCAGCCTTTGAAAGTTGGTTTTTGGGTTGGGAGGTGAGGTTGGGAGCTGCCCAATTTCTGCAGAAACTGCAGCTGATCTTTGCCTGGATTAGGCAGCAAAAGATGAACGACCATTCTTTACTTTGGAATGGTGGTTGGACAGAGTAGTGGGAGGAAAGGGAAATGATACTGGTATTAAGGGGAATTACACACGTAGAGTGACTGCAGGAGATGTCTCCTTCAGCAGAAAGCCTTGGCCTGTGAGTCACAGTTGCTCGAAAGACTGTTAGATTCCTCCTTCCCCCCGTGTTGGCACTGAGTCACAGCTGGGTGGGGGCGCAGGTAGGAAACAGGAGCCCCAGCAATCCACACCACCGGGATTTGTGCAGGGAGAGGGGGAAGGAAGTGACTCCAGACAGTGGATGGAAATGTTAACAGCTCCTAATAACAGTGGGGGGTGGTAAGGGGAGGGTTTTTGAGTGGGGGTTATCCCTGTATGTCCTTCTCTGGCTGCTCCTGCCTGTGCGGGGCATTCCCGGGGTGTGTGGGGACACTGGGAAGTCACCAGGATGTGTGGGGACACTGGGTGGTCACATGTGTGGGGCTGAATTGGCTGAGGGAGAGCTGAGGAGAATGGGGAAGGGAGATATGTTGACAAAAGAGACTCTCTTTGGACCCAGGAAGAAGCATTTCAAAGAAGAAAGTAAAAAAGGACATGACTGTTGGGAATATTTCAAATGGGAAAACCATAATACTTCATTTAATAATTAAAAAGTTTGTTTGTTTGTTTTTCCTCAAAAATTATGTGTTTTCTCCTGGAGGAATAGTTGGCAATTATACAAATTAATGCAAAATATTTTTAGTTTGCATTTTTTTTATGGGAGAGAATGCAGGAGAGAATAAGCAGCACTTTCTGGTTTGCTGGCTGTAACAGGCACTTTGGTGTGAGGGGAGCAGAGCAGAGCTCCAACCCTCATCCCCCACCCGAGGCAGCCCTGGGGTGTGGGTAGAGCTGCCTGAAGCATCCATGACCTTCTATGGGTGTTTGGAAGCCACTGGAGCTGGTATTTGTTCCTGCTGGCTGCTCCAAGCCCTGCTGCCTGCCCTGTGTGACTGTCTCTGTTATATCTATTTTTTGGCTGCAAATTCATGTTTGTAGAAAAACTGGAAAGCTTCAGTGCATTTTTATGTTGCTTTAAAGAATAAATTGATAACATCATAGAATCACAGTCTGATTTGGATTGGAAGGGACTTTAAAGCCCATCTTGTTCCAATCCCCTGCCATAGGTAGGGACACCTTCCACTAGACCAGGTTGCTCCAAGCCCCATCCAATCTGACCTCAAAACCTTCCAGAGATGGAAGCCACAACCTCTTCACTGGGAGAGTGGGACCTTTTTCCAACTGAGGATTTTAGGGACTGTTTTTCCTTCACCAGGGATATGCTTCACCTGTCAGATATGTCTCCACAGGGCTGGGCTTCCTCTGTGCTGTTTTGGGGCTGTTTGCTCCTCTTCTTACCCTCACAAGACAGATAAAATCCATTATCCTGGCCGTGAGCAGCTATTGGAGGGATCCTTGCTGGAGCTCTGCTCCCAGCTCCTTACAGCTCCCATTATTCCTGCACTGAAAGCCATTTTTAAAGGGATTTTACTGTGTTACATTAGGAGCATAAAAATGTGTCTTGTTGAAGGGCTTGTCCCTCTGACTGTGGCGGTGACCTGCTTCTTGCGCTTCAGAGGAAAATGAAAACCAGCACAAGGCTCTGCATGAAAGGTGGTGCCCAGGAGGGTTTAAAACAACAACAACATGCCTAGGATTATAAATCTGATTTTTGACCAAAACATACAAAACAATTATTTTTGCCAGGGGTTAGTAGTCAGAGACAGATCAGCTTTGCCACAGTTCGCCTCCAGTGCTGGAAAACTTGGGCACACTGCAGAAATTACAGGATTTAAAGCAAACTGAGCTGCTCTGACATCTGTCTGGAGTATCTATCTGTGCTGGAGCACGTCAAGTTCAGGCCTGAAGTGTCTCCCCCATGGTTGTCAGGAGTAGCAGTAGCCTTTCCAAGATGATCTCAGCAGCTTTTTGTCTCCTCTGTCGCGTGACTCAGATTTTGAAGCAACAGGGGAGACCAGCCCCATGTCATGAGACTGGGAATGGGACCAGGAGCTGGGGGCAGTAGTGAAGGAACATTGTGGCTCCTGTGCTGGAGGTGGCTGTGGTGCTGGACCCCTTCACAGCCTCCCTGAAAGGTGTTTGCAAGTATGAAGGAGCCAGTTATGGATTTAAATTATAAATTACCCAGCCTTTTAAAATTGGAGCCAGGATGTTTGTCATCCATGTTACTTGTGCTTCATTAGCTTTTGTCTCCAAAGTTTTTCAAGGCAGATGAGATGCATAAACACCACAGAAGAAAAGCCAGGAGCCAGGGCACAGTGTCTGTGGTTGTGTCTTGTGAACCTGCAGAGGTGTTTGCTGTACCTCAGCCTTGGCTGGTCACAAAACCCCTTCTCCTCCCTGCTTTCTCCACTTCTGCACATCAGTGTGTGAGTACCAATGATTTGACATGGAGACCTTTGTCATTGACAGCAAGGATCTGTTCCTGCCTGCACTGCTCTGCTCTGAGCCACTTTCTCTGCCCTGACCTACTGTGCCCATTGCTCTGCTCCAACCATGTCCCAGCTGTGTTTTGCTGTCCCTTTCCTGCCTCAGGGCTGGCCACGTCTCCAGGTCATTGGAGTGTCCCTGGAGATTCAATCCTTCTTGTGAGCTGACTTTCAGTGTACAAGATGACCTTCTTTTGGTGTGTTCAGCTGGAGAAGAGGGGAGACCTCATTGCAGTGACAACTTCCTGGGGAGGGGCAGAGGAGGGGCAGGCCCTGATCTCTGCTCTGTGGGGACCAGGGACAGGACCCAGGGAATGGCCTGGAGTTGTGTCAGGGCAGGGTTAGGTTGGGTCTCAGGAAAAGGTTCTTCCCCCAGAGGGTGGTTGGGCACTGACCAGGCTCCCCAGGGCAGTGGGCACAGCACCAAGGCTGCCAGAGCTCCAGGAGTGTTTGGATGATCCTCTGGGGCACATGGTGTGACTCTTGGGGATGGTCCTGTGCAGGGCTAAGGGTTGGACCTGATGATCCTTGTGGGTCCCTTCTGTGATTCTCAAATGCCCTTCTTTCTATGGTGGGGAGTGCAGCCTCAGCCCTCTTCCTTCAAGAGAGTTTTGTGTTCCCAGTGGAGCACTCTGGATGCCGTTAGCCACCCTCTCTGCTTCACTGGATGGTAGAGCCTGGGTATGAGCACAGGGACCCTGGGACATTTGCCATGCTGGTCCCTGCGGATGCAGGTCACGCTCTGGAGCTGCCGGAGGGAGGATGCTCGTCTGTTCTGCCGTCGCGCCGGGACTCGTGTGTTCACCTTCATCTGCCCTCTTCCCCCATTTATCAGAGAGAACTCTGCAAGCAGGATTAATGTTCACACTCCATTAATGTTCCTGCTTCTTTCCCTGACCCCGGGGACTTTCTGTCTTTGGACTTTTTGTTGTGGAGGAGCAGATCCAGCTGGGCTGGGCTGGGCTTGGCTCTGCCAGAGCCCTTCCGAGAGCCCGGTCCCTACTTTGTCCCTGTGAATGGTGTGTGATCAGTGTAGTGGGTGGGCAGGGAGGGTGCACAGGGCTCCTCTCACCTGTGGAATGTGGAGGGGATGATGTGGTGGCACCATAGGGACAGGGCATGACAGAGGGGGCAGAGTGACCACCAATGAGGGCCTTACTGGGCCGGGGAGTGAGGGGAGCTCCCCACTAACAGGGGATGTGGTTCACTGCTTGCAACAGAGCTGGAGAAAAAGGGTTTTTTAACAAAGAAACCAACATACTTTGAATGAATGGACAGCAGCATCCGGCCCCAGTGTGTTTCCTTATCCCTCTTTAACAACTGGATTTCAGTAACTGGTGAAATGGAGGCGTTGCTATAAAACATAGCCACAGTGCCTGGGCTGGGACTGCTGACGTGAAGGGTTTGTGTTTTCCACCTTGTTTCCCTGGGGATGGCTTTGCCTGTTGTCCAGCTTGGGCTGCCAGGATGGTGTTGGTCGTGCTGGGGGTGAGTAGCAGCTACAGGTCTTTAGCAGTGAGTAAATACCTGGTGGATGAGGGGCTGTTACATACCCAAGCACTCAGTGCTCTTCAGACAGCTTCTGCCACAAAAAGGACTTTTGACCCTTTTTTGGGATATTTGATCCTTGCCTCCCAGCCCAGCAAGGTGCTGTGGGAGCAGGGCTGGGCCTCGGGGCACAGTGACTCATAGGGGGGCAATGGTGCTGAATTCTTCTCCTCCAAGTAGCTCCAAGGAGGAGCTGCAGCTGCCCTCAGCACAAGGGGTGTGAGACCTTCTCTCCTGCACCTCCCACAGCCCCTGGCTCACCCCTCTGAATGCAAATGCACTTGCAAGGACAGAAGCAATTATTCCCTGGATGCTGGCAGTGTTTTGTTCAGTGCTCTGGCTGGAGAGATGCTCTGCAAGCCAGAGAGGTGGCAGGATAAGAAGCTTTTGCAAACCAGCTGGTGGAAATCATGGTATTTACCAGCTCACAGCTGAGCCTGGGAAGGTGTTTTTATAGCTTCACATGGCTGCTTTTTTTTCCTTTTCAGAACTTGCACAGTGAATGCTGTTTTGGGTTTGGTTTTGTTTTGAAACTGTCTCACAGCCAGATGAAAGATGCTCTGTTTCAGCTCTTGTCCTCCACTCCTCACACACACATACCGGGCAGCCAGAAAGGAAGGGTTTCTGTTTGGGTGTTTTTTGAATGCAAAGGGAAGATTTCTCAGTGATTTTCTCTAGCTTTGCAATCCACAGGGTCAATCCACTGGAAATAGTGCCAGTGACTCATGGGTTTGCTCACAGCTCAGAAGGTTTGCCAAGCAAACTGGTGGTTTGAACAGGTGAGGCTGCCCAGTGAAGGCTCTGCTCTTCTGAAATCCTTGGGCTTTGGTTTCCAAGGCTACTCTGTGTGTTACCCAGTTGATCTCTTCCTTTCAGACTCCTTCTCTAGGCTTCCTCACTGCTGTGTGATTCCCTTAAACTTCATTCCCTGCCCTCTGTGGCATCCTGACACTGCTTTGGGGACTGGACTCCACTGAACCACATCCCAGAGGCTGCTGTTGCTGCCTTGTGCTTCTGTTCAGAAACAGCTTCTGAGGCACCTTTAGCCTCCTCTGCTTCCCCTCTCCTCACACTGCTGCCTTTTCCTGCAGAGCTCCTCTGCAGAACCAGCTGCAGGCAGATGTTGGCTTGTCTCCTGCTGTGATCTGGACAGGGATGGAGGAGCTCCTCACGCAAATTGCTGCTCACCCCCACGGCTCACAGCCTCCATGAGGCAGAGCTCACATCCTGGGGTTCCAGAGGCACAGCCATGCCTGGCTTTGGGCTTTGGGAGCTGGGCTGGCCTGGCCCCAGCCCAGGCTGGTGGGGTGTCCTCACTGCTTTCTGTAGGAGCAAGTTCTGCATCTCTAGTGGGCATGGACAGAAAGTGGGGTGAGGCACTCTGGGGATGGCAGTAAAAGATGAATCCTGTGCTGTGGGGAAACCTCATAGAATCACAGAATGGTTTGGGTGGGAAATTGTGACAAACCGCAGGTCCTTCATCCTAAGGGTGGGTTGTCACAGAAAGGATGTTAGAGCTCATCTTGTAACAACCTGCTGCCATGGGCAGGGGGCAGGAACACCTTCCATTATCCCAGGTTGTTCCAAGCCACATCCAACCTGGCCTTGGACACTTGGGTTGCCAGGATGGGGCAGTCACAACTTCTCTGGACAACCTGTGCCAGGGCCTCAGCACCCTCACAACAAACAATTCCTTTCCAAGATCTGGTCTGTCAGTGTGAAGCCATTCTGCATTGTCCTGTTATTCCAAGCCCTTGTCCCAAGTCCCTCTCCATCTTTCTGAGAGCCCCTTTAGGCACTGGAAAGGGCTCTAAGGTCTCCCTGGAGCCTTCTCTTTTCCAGGTGAACAGTCCCAGCTCTCCCAGCCTGTCTCCAGAGCAGAGGGGCTCCAGCCCTTGGAGCATCTCTGTGGCCTCCTCTGGACTCCCTCTAGCAGTTCCACATCTGTCTTATGCTGAGGACTCCAGACCTGGATCCAGTACTCTTCCTGCCCGGCTGTTTAACATACTTTTTTGCCTTTTGGGACTGTGAGCCCTGTGGGACCCATTCTCCCCATCATGCCTGTCACCAGGGAGTCTCCACAAGTTATTTTAGGGAATGGCTGTGGGTATTTTTTCACTTTTTTTTTTTTTTTTTAATTTTTCAGCCATTGCTTCTAGTAAGTGAGGTTCAGGCAGTGCAGGAGGTGCCACCTCCTCCCCGCACACACCCAGGACCACCCTCACCCCACTTCCAGAGGGGGCTGTGGTGGGTAGTGGCTCCTCCTGGCTTATAGCATTTCTGATTTTCCTGAATCCAGCTGGAACCCTTGCCGAGTTTTTAAGGTCAGGTTGCTAAGTTACACTTCCTTGGAGGAGCGGGCTGAGCAGCCTGTTACAGGTAGGAGGTGGCTGGGAAGATCTGGGAGCAGTGTCCTTCTGCAATAACTGGGCACTCCCAGCCACTATCCCTGCCATCCTCCCTCAGTCCTAGGCTCATCCCCATACCACATCCAGCTGTTCTTCACCAAACCTTCAGCTTTATCAGCTTCCTTTTCTCGGCAGATTTCATTAATTAACTGACTGAGGGTGTAGAGGAGCCCCCCTAATTACCTGTGAGATGCTGTGTGCTGCAGGAAGAGGAGCAGCCCTTTGCCTTCTCACTCTTCTTTTTTTTGAATCCTTATTTGTCTTTTGGGACTGTGGACTTTTTGGGACATGTGTTGTCCCTTTTGGAGCTTGGAAGTGGGCTCACATGTCAGGGCTGTCACCAAGCCACAGCTCTGGAGCAAGTGGGCAAGATCTGGAGTAGCTGCTGCCCTGCTCCTCTGCCCCTCTCCCACTTTAGCCTTCCTCCACAGATTATCTCACAGATCCTT
The DNA here is from genome assembly GCA_013390005.1 of Calyptomena viridis. Taxonomy (NCBI): domain Eukaryota; kingdom Metazoa; phylum Chordata; class Aves; order Passeriformes; family Eurylaimidae; genus Calyptomena; species Calyptomena viridis. Next base: position 630,287 of record WEIV01014743.1, on the reverse strand, counting down.
CTGACTTTCCCGTTTTTCACAATCAGCCTGGCTCTGGAAAGACTCTGGAAAGACTGTGGAGAGCTGGATTTGCACAATGAGTGCTCAGGTTTGACAGCTGCTGGGACTGGGTGCTGTGCCTGGGTGCTGCGAAGGCTTCCCTCTTCCCAGGGATATGACATCTCTGGAGGGTCATCATCTTCAGGCATTTCTAGGAGATGTGCACGTTTTCTTGCTCAGTTCCCAGGGAAATCATGTAAATCAGTGAGGCTTATTGGGATCCTTTTTAGGTTGTGAGAGCCATGAGTTTAGAGTTGTTTTCCCTTTCTGCTGCTCTCTCAGTTGCTGCTGGGTTTCTGCTGGGGTTGGTGTCGTGATTCCTCAATCCTTTCCTGAGCAGCTGCAGACTCCATGAGAATTGCCCTCCAGGGGGCAGCTTCTCCCACATGAAAAAAGCAGGAGGACAGGCTGGAGGTGTTTAAAGTTTGCTTCCAGCTTAGAGGAGGGGGATGCAGGATCTGGCTTTCCCTTGTTTAACTTGAATGAACCTTTTCTCTATCCCTGTCTTCCCTTTATCTCAGCCCTTCCTCTCTCTTTCCCTGGGGATGGGAAGCCATCAGGTAAGGACATCAGCTTTGGAGATGTGTTCTGCCGGGATTCTTTTTACATTTTTTTTGTCCCAGTGGCCCTTTGTGTGCTTTCCATAGAGCCTGGGGAAGCAGAACCTGCTGCCTAGTTGTGGAAAAGGAAATCTTTAGGATGGGGGAAGAGGAAGGAGAGATTTGTGCCTGGGTTTGGATCTTGCATCCTTCTTCTGGGGGAGAGCTTCAGACTTGGAGGCAGCAGAGATGATGACCCCTAAAAACTTGGGGAGTAAAGAGTCTGCATCCTCAGAGGGCTCCAGGAGAGGAGCTTTCCCCTGGCTTGGGGTGACCTGTGGCCGTCCCCAAGGCTGGTGGCATGGACCTGGCCGTGGCAACATTCCCACATTTCCCCATCTGGCTGCAGACTAGGAAGTGATGGAGTTGTCACTGGGCCCCTGCCTGAGCTCTCACACCCAGCCAGAAGGATTTTTCTATCCTTGTCATAACTTGATTATTTGCTCTCCTTCCCACCAAACGCCGAACAGCAGCTAAATATAATCTGTAAGAGCGTTGATTATGGCTTTTCTAATTGAGCTTTACACTCCATCAGGGATCTTTACTAATGGGATGTGGCATCCTTGAGAGCACCCAGCTGGGGAGCCTGCTTGGGAAGCAGACGGAGATGCAATGTGACTTCCCAATGGGATCAGGTCCCGGCTGACAGTTGCTGCTGGGGCCTCTGGAGCTGTGCAGTGTCCTGGTTTTGGCTGGGATAGAGTTATTTTCTTGCCAGTAGCTGGTCATGGGCTGTATTTTGGATTTAGGATGAGAACAATGTTGGTAAAATGCTGATGGTTGGTTGTTGCTGGGAAGTGCTCCCCCTTCAGTCAAGGATTTTCTGTTTCCCGTTCTCTGTCAGCGAGGAGGTGACAAGAAACTGGGAAGGATCATGGCCAGGATGGCTGATCCCAACTGGCCAGAGGGGTATTCCAGACCATGGAACATCATGCCCAGAAACTGGGGAAGTTAGCTGGGGGACAGACTGGGCTTTTTGGGTGGTGAGAGACTATATTGAGCATCACTTGTCTGTTTGGGCTTTTAATCCTCTCTCTCTTTTCCTTATTTCCATTTTCATCGCAGTTATAATAATTAAATTTTACTGTATTTCAATCATTAAACTGTTCTTCTCTCAAGCCACGGGTTTTACCTTTTCCCTATTCACCTCCCCATCCTGCTGGGGGGTTGGGATGATAATAAATCACTGCCTGCAGATATACAACTTAAACATTGCTCTTCTAACAGAGTGAAATCTTCTGTTTCCCCTGCCATGTGACTTGTGTGAGTGGCCCTGTGGGCACAAAAGGATGGAGCACTAAAATGTTTCTGAGATTCTGCAGGTGGTGGAGCTGTACACAGGTATCCTGGGATTTGCATGCAAGCAAAAAGGAATGTTTTGAACTCATTTATGCAGCACAGCGACATGTTAAGCTCCATCCTTGTTGCCTTGTGCCAGGGAAATGTGTTACAAGGAGAGGTACAAATGTTCTGCTGGAATAGAAACGGCTCAGGATGCTAATTCTGGCTTTTTATCTCCTGGTGCAGCTCATTTCCATGCTGATCCCAGTGAAGTGTGGGGCTTGGGGTGGGCAAGATGTTGCTGTGGCAGTGCCTCTCCGGGACTGGGACAGTGGTGACCCATCCCCAGAGCTCAGTGGCAGCTCTTTGCAGCAGAGCAGCATCACCTGGGAATTAAGAGTGAATCTGATTAATTTATACTAATAAAATTTATACTAATACAATTTCCTAATGTTGAAATATGCTTCCCCTCCCTGCTAGGGGGATGCACCTTTTAGGGCTGGCAGAGGGTGCTGCCCTCACTCTCTGCTCCACTCTCTGCCCTCACTGCTCCAGCACTGGCTCAGCCGTGTGCCCCATGTGTTGGTGGCACCATCTCATGGGAGATGGCTGCATGGCACCATCCCAGTGTCCCTGCTCACCTCTGAGTGACACCAGGCACTGACACACACAGGAGCTGCTGCCACACTTGTAACAGGAGTGAAAAACGACAAGAATGAAAAACAATCGTGATAAACATGGGAGTGACAGGCGAGCACTGAGGGTCAAGAGCTTTGGCATGACAGACTGTGACTGCCTGACCTTGAAGAGTAGAGAGTGAAACAGGATGAAATTTAGTGCTGGAATGTTGAGGAGGCAGAGGGGCTGCCTTGCTGTCTCTACTGGGAGCTCAGCTCTGTGTGATCTCACAGGGCTGGAGCCCCTCTGCTCTGGAGACAGGCTGGGAGAGCTGGGAGTGTTCACCTGGAAAAGAGAAGGCTCCAGGGAGACCTTAGAGCCCCTTTCAGTGCCTAAAGAGGCTTCAAGAGAGCTGGAGAGGGACTTTGGACAAGGGCCTGGAGGGACAGGACAAGGGGAATGGTTTCCCACTGCCAGAGGGCAGGGTTAGATGGGATATTGGGAAGGAATTGTTCGTTGTGACGGTGGTGAGGCCCTGGCACAGGTTGCCCAGAGAAGCTGTGGCTGTCCCATCCCTGGAAGTGTTCAAGACCAGGTTGGACAGGGTTTGGAGCAACCTGGGATAGTGGAAGATGTCCCTGCCCGTGGCAGGGGGTGGAATGAGATGAGTTTTAAGGTCCCTTCCAATCCGAAACATCCTGGGATTCTGTGGTGCTCCAGGACAGGTGGAGGATGCCAAGTCCAAGATAGAGGGAGGGCAGTGAGGGGTGTGGAAACATCCATGGGGAATGAAAGCTCATTTTGTGAAAGGAGACTGAAAGAACTTGCTTTAATCGGCCTTGAAAAATTCAGGCAGAAAGGGGCTGGGACTTCATTATAATGGAAATTAATCATGGGAGCAAACACTGGAGAGGGGGGATAATTATTTAAGCTAAAGGTTAATATTGACACAAGAACAAATGAGCATAAACCAGTGAAGGATTGAATTGTTGATGGAAATTTGAAGGATCTGTACCATCCAGTATGAGATTTGCCTATGGCAGGGGTTGGAACGAGATTATTTCTAAGGTCCTTTCCAACTCCAAACATTCCATGGTTCTATGTTTTGTTAACAGCCTCCTTGGGGTGTGCTGGGGGCTCATTCAGGCTCATCTGTGGGTTCTGTGACAGCAAGGGACAGCCCTTGGGGTCATCCCAGCCTACAGTCCTCACCACTTGCTCCCATACCCCACTGCAGGGCCTGGCTCCCTCTGGGGTTTTGAAAGAGGTGATGATGTGTGGTCACACTGCCAGCACATGGATGTGTGTCCTGCTTACTTCTGCAGGTTTGGAGTTCCATCATCAAACTCACTTACTTTTTACCCCACAGAGACCTTGAATTTGTGTTTCCATGTGTTTCATGACACCTTTGTGACCTCTGCAGTCACTGCTGTGTGAGTCTGGACCTTCCCTCATGCTCGTTCCTGGGACCCCGGAGTGACCTGGTTTCTACCACAAATACCTTTCTGCTGCCTTGGACGATGCTCAGTGGGGGTTTAGCTGTCTTAAAGGCAACTTTTAACCCTTCAGTCATGAACCCTCTGGTTTCTCGATTTGCTTAATTCAGGTTATCTGTGAGTTTTGAGGTGGGGTGGGGGTAGAATGCCTTGTGTGCTGTATGTGCTGGTTGTGCCTTGCAATTCCAGATGCAAATCCTAATTACAGTACACTGGCCAAGGGAGAAGGCTTTACTGGGACAGTGCACTGTGGTGCTGAACATGAGCCCAGGTGTACCCACATGGGCAAGAGGCCAATGGCATCTGGCCTGTACCAACCATGGTGTGTCCACAGGACCAGGGCAGGGCTCGTCCCCTGTGCTGGCACTGCTGGGGCACGTCCAGTCCTGAGGGCAGTTCCAGACCCCTCAGGACATCTGAGACATTCAGGAGCTGGAGCATGTCCAGGGAAGGGAATGGAGCTGGGGAAGGGGCTGGAGCACAGGAGCTGCTGAGGGAGCTGTGGGGGTTTAGCCTGGAGAAAAGGAGATTCTGGCTCTCTTCAACTCCCTGACTGGAGGGGGGAGCCAGGCAGCTTTGGGCTCTGCTCCCAGGGAACAAGGGACAAGATGAGAGGAAATTTCCTTGAGTTGCACCAGGGGAGGTATAGATTGGATATTGGAGAAGATTTCTTCATGGAAAAGGGGGTCAGGTGTTGGAACAGGCTGCCCAGAGCAGGGGTGGAGTCACCATAACTGGAAGTGTTTAAAAAAGGTATTGATGTGGCACTTGGGGCTATGGTTGGGGTAATGGTTGTACTCTATGATCTTAAAGGGCTTTTGCAACCTAAGCAATTCCATGATTCTCTGAAGGGCCATAGGCTGAGCCCAAGGGCAAAGTGTGTGTCACAAAAGGGTCCTGGCCTGAGGAACCCACCCCTCCTGCTGAAAAGGCTGTGCCCTGTGCTCTTTCCCCCCAGGTCTCTGGACAGAAAGCTGCAGCGGCCGCTCCTGGGCAAGTCCCGAACGCTGCCCAGCATCCCCCAGTCCCCAGTCCTGAGCAGGCTCCCCCTCCTCGACTCCACGGCCTACAGGGAGGAGATGCCAGAGCAAAAACCCTACAAGAAGCACTCGGCCTCTGACCACCAGAAAGGCTGCACTGTCCCTTCAGCCGGTGAGTTCCATGGCACTGAGATGACCATCCAGCCCTTTCCATCTGCAAAATCCCAGCAAACCTTTCCTGCTTCTCTGGGGGCACAAATTAATCCAGCTCCAGTCTGGGTGGGATTTATCCTGCTTCAAAACCAGCCCTTCTTGATAATCTTTTGAGTTTCTTTGCATCCGGTTGAGCCTTTCTTTGAGCTTGTTGCTTAAATCTCCCCTTCCCATTCTTCATTTCGTGCTGATGAAAAAGAAAAGTTGGTTGTTGAAAGTTACCCAAGGTGAGGAGGTGACACTCAGATTCTTCTGCCTCTGAGTGAGCTGCTACATGTGCCAGGTTGAGCTGCTGCCTTGAGGGCTCCTTGGCCTCTGCAACAAGCCCAAGTGCCCCTTTGCTATGTCATGCTTCAGGGCACTCATAGCTGGTCTCCATTGGGAGCAGTGGCAGGAATATCTCATCATGCTCTTCCCACAGTCCTGGCCTTGGGGATTTGCAAATCCAGCTTGGCAGGGTGTGTTGGCCCTCAAGTCAGCTCTGAGGGTTTTTATCGTGTTCCTCTGTTCTCACGCTGATCCTGATGAAGTACTAATATGGTTGGGCCAGCTGCTCTGAGCAAGTTTATTGGCAGAACCACTGGTGGCCAAAGTGTTTCAGTGCTTTTGGTGCCAGCAGAATCACGCTGGGACTATAAAAATGATGGGAAAAGGGATTATTAGCACTGAAACAAAGATAAGGCCTGCAAGCCAGGGCTGACAACACAGCACTGAACAAAATCCTTATGAAACAACTCCCTTCAAACAGCACCCTTGGATTTTTTAATTTTTATGGTTTTTTAAGTCTTGCCCACTCACAGTTGGATCCCTGTGTTGCCCAGCAGAGCAGCTGTCCAAACCCTGGATTAATTTTAATGCTTCGCAGGCCGTATTTCATCTCCTGGTGCTCCTAATTCTCCCAAAAGATGTGAACAGAGCGAATCTGGGATGTCGCTGAGCCCGTCCTGCTGGACTTGTCCTGGGGGAGCTCCTGGGTGTCCTGCAGCACCTGAGTGACTGCTCAGCTGTGTGTAGGACCCCTGGGTTTTCTGTCAGCCCATCAAATCGTTGGAGTAGGTCTTGGAATGGGAAGAATACCTGCAGGAAAGTTTGTAGCACTCACCATGAAGGATGGCATCCACAGCACCCTTCCACACCCACAGGGTCCCCACTGGGTGTGCTGGTTCTTTCAGGGAGCTGTGCTGGGGGGAGAGGGAGAGAGTGGGAGGCTGGTGTAAGACCATGGGATAATGTCCCAGAGTGAGTCAGACCCACTGCAAACTCGTCACTTTCTGCTGGAAACACCTCCTCTGCTGTGAGAGGCTCGTACTCCATGGAACAGCAATCCCGGAGCAAACCCTGTGCACAGCCCTCCCTGCACAGTGGGAGTGAGGAAGAGCCCTGAGTGTACGAAACAAGGGTTTAGGATCTTGCTTTACTTATGGCTGGAAAGTGCTGTGGATGCCAAGAGCAGGAGGAGGAGGGAAACCTTAGAGATTAGAAGGCTTCCTCCACAGCCAGAGCCTTGGATGAATAAATGAATGAATGAGGAGTTGTTTTCTGTCAACATCCTCTCAGGTTCTTTTCCTGGCTCAATTAGGAGCTTCTAATTGGCTACTGATGAAGGCTATCAGGATGCTATCATGGAAGAGAGAAAGAAAGGATGGCACTTCTAAGGTCCTTTGACATCTAGGCAGCAGGACATCTAGACAGCAGGACAGGAGTGTGACAGCACAGGGCACTGCAGGTTAGTGAGCCCCAGGATGCTGGTGAGGAAAGCAGGATTCCACAAGGATCTATGAATAAGTGCTGGGCTGCAGGGAATCAGGAGGGAGAGGAGATGGAACAGGTTTCCCAGAGAAGCTGGGGCTGCCCCATCCCTGGAAGTGTTCAAGGCCAGGTTGAATGGGCTTGGAACAACCTGGGATAGTGGAAGGTGTCCCTGCCCATGACAGGGGGTTGGAATGACATGGTCTGTAAAGTTCTTTCCAAATCAAACCATTCCATGATTCTCTGATCTCTGATTCTCTGATCATCACCTTTTCTTAAAGAAAAGGTGAATTTACTTTGGGTGGGTACCACCGCTCCCCATTTGAGATGAGAGACACATGACCAGAACCATCTTGGGAAGAAGCTCATCCACAGGAACACGAGTCTGTAGAAACAGGGCTGTCTGTGGGAGAGGTGATAAGCTCATCTTCCTGGAGAGTTCACTGCTCTGTAGGGAGGAAACCACTCTCTGGCTCTGCTGTTTCGGGGGTCACGAGGAGAGGAGTCACCAAACAATGTGGGAGAAGTGAATGAGATGTGTGACATTCTCATCTGCCCACTGGGATGTGTTTCTCAGCCTTTTCCTTTGTGTCCCATAGTTCCAGTGTGTCAGTGCTGGAGGAGGGATGTGCCTTGTCACTTCATGGGAGGTCACAGGAGATTGTCCTGCTGTGGCACCACAACTCCTCTGCAGATCCTCATGAGAGTACCAAGGTGCTGGCAGGGAACTGGGGCCCCGAGGAAGGACAGAAGAGCTGAGCCTGTGGCTGCTGAGCCTGCCAAACCCTCTCCTCTCAAAAACAACCTTCCATTCAGCCACCATGGCTGGGCTGGTGAACAGGGCTGGGTTTCCTGTTGGTCTGATTTTGTTTTTCCCCTCCAGGTAACTCACAACAGTGGTGTGGTCAACTGGACAGGCTCCAAGCTCTCTCTCTCCATCCTATATCCTTCACCCCCTTGCCTGGAGCAGCATTCCTGAATTAACTCCAAATCCTTCCGGCCACAAGACCGGGGTGTAGCAAGGGAAAGACAAACACAAACGAGGTCTGATTGAACAGGGGCAGTGCCTGCCTTGTCCCAACCATTATCCCTTGGGTGTCACACTGCAGTGTGCCAAGAGATTTCACACGTGCTGGTGGCACAGAGAAATGAGCCGCCTTTTGTTTCTCATACCTTCTTCCCCTGTGAAGTTTTAGGGGTGGGACTGAGAAACACTGTCTGTTGCTCTCTCTGTGCCTTCTACAGCAGGCAGGGCCTTCTTCTCAGCCTTTGGCTGCCTGCAGCTCTCATCCATGGCTCTCACCTGCAGCCTGCCCAAGGAGGTCTCTGCATGGGGTTTACATGCCTGATCCCTTGCAGTTCCCTTGCACCTGGAAGGAACAGACCAGTCTGGAGCACTTCCCTGCCTCACCCGTCCCTTGTCTGTCAGGCAACTGACAGGAACTTCAGGAACTGGCTCCATGCCCCGCTGTGGAGCTGGGAAGAAGATAACTGGTAGCAAGGTTGTTGTGGATTTATTGGGAATTATGCCCATAGGAGGAAAAGAGAGAAGCCAAAAGGAAGAGACTGTGTATGAGCTTAGACCGGGACCCTGGAATTAATTTTCCTAATGCTCACAGGGATCAGCCTGTTCATACTGAAAGAAGGTACTGGAGAGGCACCAGGTCTCTGTCCTTGCTGCCCCTCCATCTTTTGATGTGTGTCCTCCCTAGCACCTCAAATTCATAAAGAAGAAAGGTTTTTTGGGAATTGTTATTGCCAAGATTAAGAAGATGGTTCATCTTTCAGAAGTGCCCATGTTGAGGGCACAGCTCTGGATGCCAGAGGCGTGAGCAGCTCCAAGGCAGAAGAGCACGAGGATGGTTGGCCTCCAGCTTGTGGGCTTGCTCTTGTCCCTGGCATCTCCTCTCCAGGTTGGATGGGACCCTGAGCAACCTGATCTAGTGAGTGGCATCCCAGGGGAGTGGAACGAGATGAGCTATAAGGTTCCTTCCAACCCAAACTCTTCTGTGATGCTGTGACTACTTGATCTTTCCCTTCTGACCATTCTGGGCTTGATCGTTGGTTTACTTATTTGGTAGCAATCAGGAACAAGCTCCTTCAGCACACAGAAAACCTTTTTGGGGTAGACAAGGTCTTGGCTCCCTCCTGTGGTGGTTCACCATGCCCAGGGAGGAGAGACCACAGTTTGGTGAGGATCACCCCCGGGGCACACCAGACAGCAGCTCCTGGGCTGTGCTGGAGGATGCAGTTCCTGTAGCTCCTTGGAGAGAGAAGAGACCAACAGCAAGAAAATCCTTGGGAAACTTGGATCAGTGAGATCAAATGTGACTCAGATGGGGCTTGAAACCCCAGTCCTTATCCTCAGGTGAGGTGTGTTGCACAGAGGAATGAGTGTCCTTTCCCTCTTTCAGCACATGGCCTTGGGCTCCCTCCCCCAGGGTGGCAGAGCAGTGGTGGCTGTGTCTGAGCACACTGCGAGGCTGGGAGGGGACAGTCACGGGGACAGAGGATGGCACAGGCAGTGGCTGGGCCATTGCAGGTGAGCACAGAGGCACTGGGGCTGGTTCCTCCCTCCGTGTGTGATTTCTCTGCATGTTGGGAGGGTCTCCTGCTGTTTCCTGCCATGGCCCTGGAGTGACACTGTGTCTGCCTCCTCGTCTGGATCTGCCTCCGATTGACGTGTTTGTGCATTGAATAATCACAGCTTTCAAACAGCAGTTCCTGTGTTGTGTGAGGTGACATTTGGAGAGGAGCAGCAGCAGCTTATTAAAGTGAAAGTAGGGGAGGAAAAATCCTGACGTGATGCTTGGAGTGCTGTGCTTCGGGTTGTCTTTTTCATGGAATCATGGAATGATTTGGGTTGGAAGGGACCTTCAGGATCATCTTATTCCAACCTCCTGCCATGGGCAGGGACACCTTGGCAGGATCCCAGGTTGTTCTAAGCCCCATCCAACCTGGCCCTGGACACTTTCAGGGATGGGGCATCCACAGCTTGTCTGGCCAACCTGTGCCAGGGCCTCACTACCCTCAGAGGGAAGAATTCCTTCCCTATATCCCACGTAACCCTGACCTCTGGCAGTGTGAGTAGGTGGTTGCTCCTCTGACGGCTTTCAGTCTGGCCTGTGTCTCATCATATTCCATGTAAAACCCGCAGCCTTGCTGGGTAAACTGGACTGCACTCACTGAAATGTAGCTGGTTTTTACCTTGGGATCATTATCCACTTTAAACCCTGAAAGTGTTTTGCTCCTCAGCCCTGGTGTAGTGGGGCCATGGTCGTTTGTGCTTGAAGGTGCAGAGATTTTAGTAATGAGAGACAAAGGATCTTGCCTTGGGAAGAGGGTGCAAGATGGGGAGATCCTCTGAAGGTAATCCCATGAGATGCCCTTTTGGGCTAATAATTGATAATTTTTCCAAGAACTGGGAAAGAGTGTTTTCTTATTTTTCTGTCATGGCTTGAACGGTGATTTTGTTTGAGGAGGGGAGGCAGGACAAGCTCCAGATGTCAAGAGGAGATTGGCAACAAAACGCAGGTAGCATCTGAGCTGAAGGGAAAAGAGAGGAGCAGTGACATTCTGGAGACATTTCCTGTTGTTTGGTCATTTTTTCCCTTTTGTTGCAATCAATTGTGGTCAGTCCTGCCCTGGGAGCTCCAGCCCTGTGTGATGCCAATTGTCCTCTGCCACTGCCACCACTGTCACAGTGACAGTGAGGTTTGTCTCCATGCTCTCAGCCTGGGGCTCCTGGGTATCTGGCTTCTGTCCTTCATGTGGCTGTTGATTTGCTCTTGGCCATGCCATAAAAGTTTGTTTTTTTTTCTGCAAGAGGAAGTGGTAGCAAATCCTTTTGTAATTTGTAACATTTGTGGTGCCTCATTTTTCCCATTCACAAAGCAAGAATTCAAGGCCAGGTTGAATGGGGCTTGGAGCAACCTGGTCTAGTGGAAGGTGTCCCTGCTCATGGCAGGGGGTGGAATGAGATGAGCTTTAAGGTCTTTTCCAACTCAAACCATTCCATAATCCTAACTATATTTGCCTGATTCCTACCAAGAAGATGCTGGGGGCTGTGGGTATGTGGGGCTGGGCAGGATGGGAGCAGGGGCTGTTGCCTGGGGCAGAGGATACTCGGGGACAGCATTTGTACCCCACGGCCTGCAAGTGGGTATGGAATGGGCACAGGGGGTCTGGGATGCCCACTGAAAATCCCCAGAGGTGGGCTGGAGAGGTAGGACACCGCCTGGGCTGTGGACCTGATGGGGTGGCATCTCCTTCTCCTCCCCAGGGGAGGCGTGGCGGCTGGAGGATGACTGCACAGACCCCCCCCGGGACCCCCAGCTGGGCACGGCGGTGGAGGACGCCCCGTTCAGCTACTTCCGCACCCGCTCCTTCTACATGAGGAAGAGCCTGTCCGTGGACAACCACCTGGGGTCCCTCAGCTATGCCGTGCACCCGGCCGAGACCAAGGCCGAGCGCGTCAAGACCAAACTGCGGCGGCAATTCGTGAGTACCAGGGCCTGCCCCCCTCATTCACACACCCCCATCTTCCCCAAAACACCGTCAGGTTGGAGAGCTATTTTTATGGCCAACATTATCAAAACAACAGAAAGACAGGCTGCTCCAGTGTGGTGGAGCAGATGGCGGCGGCAGCTCGAGTTTGCCCACACTGTGGCAGAACCCCTCTCCTGGCAGGGTTCCTGGCTCTTTGATCCCAGGGCTGCCCCTGGCTCGGAGGGCTCAGCTGGATGATGTGTGGGATGAGGGTCTGGTCTCTGTGCTGTTGTCCAAAGCATGGGACAAGACTGAGAGTAGGAAATGAGTTTTCCAGTCCTCAGCCTCATGTTTGTGAGGAACTCCATCTTCCCAAAGGCTTTCCCTGAGCCAGCAATGAGGGACTGGGGCAACAATGAGCCAGCACTGAGTCCCTGGGGCAGCTCAGTTCTTCCTGGCCCATTGGAGCATCCTGCTGGCAGGACAGCAGGGACACATTGGAGCTGCACTGCAGCTGCAGGAGCCTCTGTTAAATGTTTAATAGGCTTTGCCTCTTCTCTTTCCCAGAGACACCCAATCCTGGGGTTTGTGTGGCCTTCCACTGTCTCATTAAGGGCTCAGGGTTGTAATGAGGGCTCGGGTGTCTCTGTGATGAAAAGCACTCAGTGTTGATTGGCAATGGGTGAGAGCATCGGTACAATGGGAGCAGAGAGGGGTACAATGGGACCCTGAGGTGCTGAGGCTGAGGCTCACTTTGCTGCAGACTTTGCACAGACACATCTGAGACCCCTGGAATAGCTGAGGTTCCTCTAACCTGGAGGAGAAGGCTGCTCCTGGTGTGCCTGAGCTGTATCACTGCTGGACAGTGTGAGTCTGGGGGCTCTCCCTCCCTGCTTGTGCCTGGATGGATCGTTGGATGTAACTCTGCTTTGCTCCCTGGGAGGACAGATCCCACCTTGCAGTGTGTGGGTGCCATGGGGGTGAGTCTGTGGGAGCTCATCACAATCTCAGAACTGCCACTGAACCATCTCTGTGGCACCTGCTGCCTCGGGCTTGGGAAGCAGGTGAAGCTCAGGGACGGAGATGAGCAGTAACAGGATGGGGCACCTGATGGGTGGCTGAAAGATGTTAGGGGTGTTTAAGATGAGGTAGCCCTGCTGTGGGATAAGGCAGTGTCTGCTGTGTGTGCCTGGATCTATGGCCCCAAACTATGCCCAGGAGAGCGGGAGGGACAGGAGGGCACCGAGACCTTTCTCTCAAGGGGTGTTTTTTCAGTATCTCTGTGGGATCTGTCCCCCACAGCTTCCCTTCTGCAGGTGTGGAAGCACTTGAACTCTCAGCACAGTGCTGAGAGGTGGGCTCTGCCCTTCCCTGTGGTGCAGCCCCCTGCCCTCTCAGCACAGCATCATCCCAGCACCTCTCTGTGCTGTCTGTGGCCAGTTTGATTTGGCCTTTGACTTCCCCAGGTTTTGGGGACCTTTAGCTTTCCTTGGTGTGCCCACAGAGTTGACTCTCCACTAAGTAACAGAGCAGGATTTTTGTAGGGTGTGGGTTTTTTTCCTTGCTGCATCATTTCTGGTTCATTCTAACAGGTAGAAGGTGTTGCTGTAGGCTGAGCCATGGGTTCTGACCTTGTGACTCATCCTACTTGGAAAGGGCATCTTCAGAGCCCTTCAGTGGAATCTTGGGCAGAAAGTGTGGAGGAAGGTGAGCTCGCAGCCCTTACTGAGGCTCAGACCAGTACAGGACCAGCATTCCCCACACAGCTCCAGAGCCTGGGTTGTAAGTTCAAGGTAAAGGCCCTGTGGACCTGGGGAAGTTACTTCCAAGAACAGTTCTGGGCTCTGTGTCCTCCCAAGTAGCTGGGCAGCTACTTCCATCTCCATGTTGGAGGTGTTGCAGCTTCCCCTGGGTTTGTGTTGTGCCCTGGCCCTGCATGACACCTGCTCTGCCCAGCCCTGGCTAGTGGAGGAACCGGTGCCAGGTGGGATCTGCTCTCCTCATGCACAGCAGAGCATGTACAGGAGAGGGCAGGATTTGCCTTTTCCCTGTGACTCATCTTGGATGTTTTAGCAAAGTCCGTGTTTAAAGCTGGATTCATTTTTCCAGGCTGTTGCACTTCCCCAGCCTGGAACGTTGATTTCTGGCTTTGCTATTTCCCTCCTGCCAGTCTGAGCCGCCTCTGCCGTGTGATGCAGCTGCTCAACTTCTTTTTCAAATTCCCCAAAAATAGAATTTTGGGAATTACTGAGTGAGGGAAGAGGCTTCTGAGGCTTTGAGTGGGCAGCAGGCACCCTCCCCTGACAGGGTGGATGGAGACAGAGCAGAGCTATTGCCCATATCCATCCGGTGCTGTGTGGCACATCTCAAATCTCACATCATTAGGCTCTGCCTAACGAAGGCTTCATGATGGTCATGGGCATCTGAGCTTGTCCAGGGGAGAATTTATTGTAGCCAATGTGAAAACATTGGAATCTGGCCTCCCTGCACCCCTGGCTGTGGTGTGCTGGATGCCCCTGGGGCTGCTGAGGTACAGGGGGAGTACCTGCAAGTCCTGCTTGGCCCCGTTCTCCTGGAGCAGCCACCTTCCCATGTCTGCTGGAGCCCAGCACACCTGCCTTCCTCCCAGGTGGAGCCCAGCACACCTGCCTTCCCCCAGAGCACTGTGTAAGGTGGATTTTCTCCAGCCACATAGCTGGTGGCATATGTCTGTGGTCCTTCTCTAGTGTGTGATGGATCTGCACGTACAGATTACTGGAATTTGCATAATTTGAATTTTAAATGAATTCCAATTTTTGTGATTGTCAGGATGAGTTTTCTTCCTAATAAGCCTTTCCTTTTAACTCCTCTAAGGCCTGTAGTGCTGTCAGCAATTCCGTCTTGGAGACAGAGGAGCAGCTGATTGCTTTTGACATCTGTCTCTCACACGGATCCCCTGGCTTGTCCCAGTCACTCCAGCTGTGACAGAGACATGGCCAGGCTGGGACTGTGCCCTGAGACCTTGGGTGTGTTGTTTGGGTTTACTTGGTGACAGCCAAGGGACTGGTTTGGGTTTGTGCCCAGCTGGATCCAAGGTGGGAAGGGAGAAGCAGGGATGGGACCTTCTGCAGTGTCCCATGCCCAGAGGGAGAAGAATGACATGGCTAAGTTACTGACTGTGCTGTTCTCCTCATTGTCACAGAAGAACTGGTCATTAAAGGCAGAATTAGCCCTGTTAAACTCAGCTAATCTTATGGAGCATTAGAGGAGGTCACCAGGGCTGAGTCACTGTCTGTGGTGGCTGCTGGGACAGTCAGTGCAGATGGCAGCAGGGCTCTGAGGGAATATGGGCTCTTCCCTCTTCCCCGTGGGAATCTGAAGTTCTCTGTACTTAGGCCAGTTGTTCTGGCATTGCCCACTGACTTTTTGATGTTATAAGGAAACCTTTCAGCCTGCTGGCACAGATCCCGCTGCCTCTGGAAGAGGAAGAGCCAGCAGTGCCTGGGTCCCACCAGCTTGTTTTGAGGTCTCTGTCCTGACCCTCCTGCTCCTCTCACTAACCTGCTGCTCCCTGTGCATCTCAGAGGATTTGGCCACTTTGTGCAGGGGAGATGGAGGAGAATATCCCTTGCCATCGCCATGGCAGCCCTGGTGTTGCTGTAGCTGCCCTGACACTTCTGCTTGCTGTGCTTCCTGCATGTTTCAAGTAGGTGACTCAAGGCTGTGGTGCTTTCCTGACTCTGCACTAAATAATTTTACTCTGCATTCTCATGCACTAATTTATTTTTTTAATTATCATTATTTTTGTGTGGTATTGTTCCAGGCAGTGATTCCGATATGAAATGTCTGTGCCCTGCAGGAAACACTTAAAGCACTGTTTGTCTTGGGAGCTCTATAGATGAGCTGAGCAGAGGTAATCCCTGCTTTACAAAGCCAGGATGGAGCAGAAAAGATGAAATGGGATGGTAGAGCCTGGACAAGGGAGGCAGTGAGGGGAGGAACCCACCGTGTGACAGAAACCTGGTGCTCCCTGGAGTCACTCACAGTGACTGGCACTGGCTGACATGTACCCATCCAGGTTTTCCCATTCCCATGAGTAATAATCAACCAGAAATGCCTCCTGTTCCTGGTGGTCATTGCAGTGATGTTGGGGTCAGCACAGAAACTGCCTCACCCCAAAGCAGCACCAGTCCATGGGATGTGAATATCCCAACTTGGGGTTTTGGTGCCAGCTAAGCTGGGCAGAGCTGGAGACTTGGTATGGCCTTAGTGGGACCTATCTCTGCATTATCCCGGTGCTTTAGTCTTGTTCCTAAGTGTGCAGGGACTTTCCAAGTCTGCTGGGTGCAGCCTGTTGTCTTCTGGATGCAGCCAGTGCTGGAGGCTGCTGTCAGGGTGACAGCAAAGTGTGGCTCAACCCTGCTATAATCTCACTGCTACCAGTGAAATCCCAGCAGTGGTAGCTCTCTCCTTGCTTTCTTTTATTTGGTCTTGTTCTGGCACTGCTACAAACCTGATTTCAGAAAGTGTCAGCAAACAGCCAGTTGATACTCAGCTGTGCCTACAGTTCAGTGCTGACTGAGGTGGATTAAAAAAAAAATAGAATCATAGAATCATAGAATGGTTTGGTTGGGAAGGAGCCTTAAAAATTACCTCATTCCACTTCGTGCCACGGGCAGGGACACCTTCCACCAGACCAGGTTGCTCCAAGCCCCCTTCAACCTGGCCTTGGACACTTCCAGGGGTGGGGCTGTGTTTTGTGATGAGGTGGAGCAGAGCAATGAAAGTCTCCCTCAGCTTCCAGAGCAGAATGGCAGCACCTGCAGGTGAAGGATGAGCTCTGTGTGTCAGTGTCTGACCTAGCCCCTCCTCAGCTCATTGCTCACTTTCTGACTGCTGTCCATCGAGTAATTAAATAAAAAATACAAACCTGATAAATAATGTGACGTTGGAGCCAGAGAGCAGCTCATTCCCCTGGGAGCAGGGGAGAGGCTCCCTGTGAATCACTCCACTTTGCAAATTAGTGTGGGAATGAACCAGCACAATGATGCTCCAAACCAAACCCTACCCAGCTCATTTCTTTGGTGAACATGGTTTTATTTGCAACAGAAGCTTGTGATGCCCCATCAGGTGCTTTGTGGTGCCTGTAGTGAAGCAGGGATGGCTTAGGAAGAGGAAAGCTGCTCTCAGCATTCCCACACAAAGGGAGATGTCTCCTGTGGGAGGACTTAGGAATTAGAGGGACAGTTTGTGGGGAACACTCCAAGCCAGGCTTGACAGAGCAGGTTTCTGGTGGGGTTTGGGTTAGGGTTAGACATCCCACTTGGTCAAAGCCAAGCTCAGGGGAGGTGTTTGTGACAAACAGTGTGAACTGGGTGGGCTGAGGCAGGTGAAGTCTTTCCTGTTTGCTGTGAGAGATGTGGCCCCACTGGTGGGCAGGGTGAGAGCACAGGGCTCTAAAACAAACACACAAGAGCTGTGGGACCCTAAGCTTGAAACTTGAAGGGGTTTATTGCTGAGGACCAGATATTTGGTTTGATTTCAATACTGCCATTGCAGGCTGTGGACTAGTGAGAACTACATATCATTTTCCAGGCCTTTTCCAAGAAAATACACAGGCTGGCTTTGTTTTTTTTCCAAATAACTTATGCAAACTACTGTGAAATAACCTCTAGATTCAAAATTTAACAACCGCGATGAAAAACCAGCACGATCTCCCTGCAAACCTGCAGTGTTTGCTCCCTCTGCTGGTTCTGCTCCAGGGAGGAGGGTCTGGAAACGCTGCAGAGCACAGGGAGGTGGTGGAAGGAGCATCCCACGGTCGGATGGAGAGAGCAGCAGCAGCTTCAACAAGCCCGAGTGCAAGGACCTGCACCAAGGCTGGGCAAATCCCAAGCACAAGTACAGGCTGGGCAGAGAATGGATCACGAGCAGTCCTGGGGAGAAGGACTTGGGGGTGTTGGTTGATGAAAAGTTGGGTATGCCCTGTCCATGTGTGCTGGCCCCCAGAACCCCCCCGTGCCCTGGGCTGATCCCACAGCGTGGGCAGAAGGGGAGGGGGGGATTCTGCCCCTCTGCCTCACTCAGGTGAGACCCCACGTGCAGAGCTGCCTCCAGCTCTGGGGAACAACAGCAGAAGGATGTGGGGCTGCTGGAGAGAGTCCAGAGGAGGCTATGGAGATGCTCCAAGGGCTGGAGCCCCTCTGCTCTGGAGACAGGCTGGGAGAGCTGGGAGTGTTCACCTGGAGAAGAGAAGGCTCCAGGGAGACCTTAGAGCCCCTTCCAGTGCCTAAAGGGGTTCCCAGAGAGCTGGAAAGGGACTTTGGACAAGGGCCTGGAGGGACAGGACAAGGGGGAATGTTTTCCCGTTGCCAGAGGGCAGGGTTAGATGGGATATTGGGAAGGAATTCTTGGCTGGGAGGATGGTGAGGACCTGACACAGGTTTTCCAGAGAAGCTGTGGCTGCCCCATCCCTGGAAGTGTCCAAGGCCAGGTTGGATGGGGTTTGGAGCAACCTGGGATAGTGGAAGGTGTCCCTGCTCATGGCACAGAGTTGGGATGAGATGAATTTTAACATTCCTTCCAACCCAAACCATTCTATGATTCTATGAAGTTTCCAGCCTCCCATGTGTTAGCGTTTTGTTTCTGCACAAGGAACATCAAATGCTCAGAGAGCAGCAGGGCTGAGGAGGAGGAGAGCAGAGTCCTTTGCCAACTTCCAATTTTACTCTACTTCTCCAAGTGAGACTTGCCAAAAATGTGTACCATGTTCTTTGGTATGCAAAGTTTGTGTGAAAGAAGAAAATAACCACAGTGATTTAAAATAAATGAGACACTATTTTGTGAGCTGGAATGTTCCTCTTCCATGGCAGGACTAGAGTCTCACAACTCAGATTCAGTGGGTGCTGCAGCCCTGGCTGGGGGCTTGGAGGTGCAGGATGGGCTGAGGATGCTTTGGGCTGCAGCCAGTGGTTGTCCAGCTGTGTTGAAACCCAAATGCTTTGGGATGGCTTGATCCTGCTGAGCACACAAAGGCTTGTGCTGGCAGTTTCTAGTTGGGGTGAAGGAGGTGCCTCTCCCAGCACAGCTTTTCCTCCTGTCTTTGGCTGGTTGTCCCCTCCCAACAGTTGGCTGTGATGGTGACAGTGGCCTCATGTCTGCTGCCCAAGTCCTTCTTGGCCTCTGTGTCCAGCCAGGTCCTGGCTGCTGGTATTGTTCCTGTTAATCCCAAAGTGTATGCTCTGGTGGGTTTGGTCATCCTGATTTCCTTTTCTTCTGTGCTTTGAGCCCAAGAATGGCTTTGTGATGGCAGGTCCTTGGATCCAGCTGTAGATCCAGCTCAGACCAGGTGTAGTAAATCCCATATGCCAACCATGGGGCCTCTTGGTCCTGCAAACCTTCCTTGTGTTTGCCTTGGAGATCTGCTCTTCTGCTCTTCCTCTCAAGCCTCTTGCTGTTGCTTTCATAGATCCCAGGCAGCAAATGAGGTCGTTGTAATCTGTCCTCTTACATTCAGACTCACAGTCTCTTGGGTTTTCCTGATGTGAGGAAGGCAGGTGCCCCAGGCTCATGAGCAAATGCTGCAATCCCAAAATGCCTTTCATTAGCTATTGGAGCATGCCAACAAAGGAAGTACTTTCGAAGCCTGAAGTTTGAATGCTTCAGAGCACTTTCCCTGCAAGCAAATTCCTGCAAGGAGGTGCTTGTGCCTGAAAAAGCCCTTTGAGACACAGTTGTGGCTTCATACAGACTCAAGAATTTGCCAAGTGGATTCAGCTGCAGGACTGGGAGCACTTGAGCATAGTGGCTGTCTGGAGGTGGCACTTTGTGTGAACTGGATGCCATCAGTTGGCTGCTGCAAAGCCTCTCCAGGTGCAGCCTGCCTGAGATGAACTGGATACCAGTGGGCTGTAAAGTGGGTTTTTTTTTTTCCATTAGAAACCGTGGAGCTCTGAGATGCAGTAGCAGTTGTGTGCTGCAAGAGGTCTCTGCAGCACTGTACTTGGTGCACCAGCACCCACGGCAGAGCAGCTGCTCCTCTGCTGCTCTTACCACCTCCGGATGAAGTGTTTCATTTTACCTATCCCTGCTCCCACTGGAGAGCTCTGAGTTCTCAGCCTCTAAAGCATGGGATCCACACTAGTTTGGGCTGGAAGGGACCTTCAAGATCATCTCATCCCAAACCCCTGCCATGGGCAGGGACACCTTCCACTATCCCAGGTTGCTCCAAGCCCCATCCAACCTGGCCTTGGACACCTTTGGGGATGGGGCAGCCACAGCTTCTCTGGGCAACCTGTGTCAGGTCCTCACCATCCTCACAGCCAAGAATTCCTTCCCAATATCCCATCTAACCCTGCCCTCTGGCAGTGGGAAGCCATTCCCCCTTGTCCTGTCCCTCCAGGCCCTTGTCCAAAGTCCCTGTGCAGCTGTTTCATACCTCACAGTCTCCCCACTCCTTGCATGTGGGAGCCTGTGGAAAACTACCAGAGCTCCCTAAAGCACTGGGGGGTCACTGTGTCAGCATGTGGTGGTCACAGTTGACCATCCATCATTAGTGATGCTCTCAGAGCTCCGTGCACTGCCCTGCACCTGGAGCTGATGCTCAGCTCCTTGCTGCCATCCACCTTCCAGTGTGAACTGTGACTGGGGTGAACAGTGGGACATGACCCTGGTGCTCCCTGGGTGTGCTTGTCCTGCTGCAGATACTCAGGGTCCCATCACCTAAGGCAAGGTTTGCTGCCTACTGGGTGTTGCTGGATCTCACAGAATCACAGAATACACTGAGTTGGAAGAGAGTCACAAGGATCATCAAGACTAACCCTTAGCCCTGCACAGGCCCATCCCCCATCCCTCATCCCATGGGCCTGAGAGGATCATCCAAACATTCCTGGAGCTCTGGCAGCCTTGGTGCTGTGCCCACTGCCCTGGGGAGCCTGGTCAGTGCCCAACCACCCTCTGGGGGAAGAACCTTTTCCTGACATCCAACCTAACCTTGCCCTGACACAACTCCAGGCCATTCCCCGGGTCCTGTCCCAGGTCCCCACAGAGCAGAGATCAGGGCCTGCCCCTCCTCTGCCCCTCCCCAGGCAGTTGTCCCTGCAATGAGGTCTCCCCTCAGTCTCCTCCAGCTGAACACACCAAGTGCTCTCAGCTGCTCCTCACACACTTCCCCTCAAGGCCCTTCCCCATCTTTGTTGCCACCTTTGGACACTCTCTTTTGGCTCAATACCTTTCTTATATCTCATCTGAGGATGGAGTGACTTTGGGGGATGTTGTTGCAGACCGGAACCCACATCCGAACAACACTTTTCTGGCACACAGATGGCCTGACCTGCCCTTCCTGCCCCTGCAGCTCCCATGGCAGAGCTGATCTTCTGCAGCTTCCCGGGCAGTATGATGTGCCAGGACAGCTTCCACACTGTTTCACAGGACACTGGCACACACAGGGGGGGAGCTGACGTGTTGCCATATCTCCTTTGCATCGATGCCCACCCTGGCATGTGACAACACTGGCACCATGAGTTCTATCTGGGCACGGACTGGAGCTGGTTCAGCTCCTAGAGGAAAGCTGGCAGTGGAAGGCAGAAGGTCTGGTCAGGACTGGGGATGGAGAGAGTTCTCTGCCATCACAGGGTCCCTGGTATGGTCTCCATGGATTTCAGTCACTGAGAGGCTTATGGTGGTGTTTGACACATCACAAGGAGCACAATGAGGTGGAGGCTCCAGGAAGGAGTGGACACAGATCTCAAAGGGGACATTGAGGCTGGAGATTAAGTGGAGCATTTCCGGTGGGAACAAGCTGATGTCTGGGGTCGGGTGTCACCTCACTTTGATGGCAACAACAGTTCCATTGCAGTTGGGAAGGATGGAAAAAGAAAGGATCCTGAAACCTAAGAGCTGTTTTGCTATTTACTTTGGTTCTGTTTTTACTCCGAGAATAGAAACAAAGACGATGGATTTGCATCACCAGGAGCAACTTGAGGAGGGAGGAGGAAGCGATGGGGCCTCATTAGTGGCAGGAATGTGCTGGCAAGAGAAGGGCCCCGGTGACAGGGAGGTGGTTTGACCTGGGGGTTCCTATTAGCATTTTGTTCATCTCACTTGTGTTTTATTTATTTAATGACTAGTTTGTGAGGTTCAGCAAGCTGAGCCTTACCCTCTGCAAGGGAGCACTTGCAGAGGCAGAGAGAGCCCAGACACAGGAAGGTGCCTTTGGAGGTGCCCCACTTGCATAGTCAGGTCTTGATCTCCTGGAAAGGAAAGGGGATTTATCTCTCTTCACACTGACTATTTAGAGGGCTCTGCATGTCACATGTAAAGCTGTTTCTCCTCCTTCCTGATGCTGCAGTTGCATCTCCAGTCTGAGCCCATTCACACCAGGGACTGAGAACAGCAGTGGGGTGGTGATGGGGTTGCTGTGAGACCCTCAGCCTGGCTGACCCCTGTGCTGGGGCAGGGAGGGCTGGGATGAGGAGGGCTGGGATGAATGCGGTGGCTGTGGAACTCAAGACATTTCATTTCATGGCAAGGGCTGTGTTTGCTGCCAGCCTGCTCAATGTGTCCTTGCTGAAGCCTCCAGGAGAAGGTGACCTGCCACCCAGGGGTGACTGGCATGGGAATAGAAAGGCAGAATTATATTTTTGCAGGGAGAGAATTTTCCTCCGTTTCTTTGGCTGTTACAGAGGTGAATTTCCAAGGCAGAGAGGAGCTTTTCTGAGATGTCCAACTACCAGCATGGCAACATTCAACAGGATCTGCTTGTTCCCTGACAGCAGAAATGTCCGGCCTTGTGATAAGTTTCAGCACTTCTGGACACTTTGAGGAGAGCAGTATGAACCTGCTGTCCTGGAATGACCCTACAGGCCTCCAGTTTCTCTGTGGGGTGGTTTGGTCATGGAAAGTCCCTACGTGCTCCCAGTTTCTCAATTAGGTGTTGGGGTCTTGACACTCTTGTCTAGGCCCCTGTTACCACCTGGGAAGGAGAGGGAGGAAACTGATTGTTGGAGCAGACCGGGTGTGGAGCTTCATGTAATGAAGCTCCAAGGGACATTGATAGGTCCAGCTGGGCCCTGGTTCAACCCCTCCTGTCTTCACCTCTGGCAATAACTGCATTGCACAGTGAGGAGGAGCCACACACGTGGTCTGGTTCACCTGGGCTGGTTGGGAGCACATGCCCAGCCTGGCTGGGGTTTGTGCTGCTTCCCCTTCAAGTGGGATCATTCCCTTTCAATAGTTGGCTTGTGTGTCTTTATGGGTGGGTTCCTCTTCTGGACTTGAAGGTCAGCAGCAAACCCAGCCCAAAGCTCAGCTGGTTTTTTCTTAAGATGATCATTTATATTCCTTGTGGCCCCCAAGGAACATCTTAGTGGGCATCTGTGACATTGGCTCTGGAGCAATGGGCTGCAGTGGCTGCTTGGGTGGGAGGATGGAGCACTGGTGTCCTGGAAAATAGGGAAAAGAGAGTCCCAGTGCCTGGTGCTGGTCTGAAGAGGGGTTGTTCTGACTTCAGATCTTTGCTTGCCGTGGAAAGGCATCAAGTCTTTTGCCCTGGGATTGAGCCTCAGGATGCTCCAGGAGGAACACAAACCACACAGCACCCTAAGAGACTTTTCTGTTGAGCTCGTTTTCATTCATGGGGAGGATTTGGGCAGGAAGCAGGTCTGGTGGAGAGTCCTAGTGGGTGTCTGGTAAATCCAGCCTTTCCTCCAGACCTCTGCCTGGTCTGTGGCTCTGGTGGGCTCTTGCTAAGTGCCTTGGAGTGATGTTTTGTTCATCTCACTTTCGGAGAGCACTGAAGAGGCTGCCCAGAGAGGGTGTGGAGTCTTCCTCACTGTGGGGATATTCAAAACTCAAATGGACACTATTCTGTGCCATGTGCTCTGGGATGACCCTGCTTGAGCAGGGATGCTGGACCAGATGACTCCTCCAGTGGTCCTTCCAACCTGAACTATTCTGGGATTCTCTGAAAAAATTGGTGGTCTGAAATAGCATTCCCAACATTTCTACATCAAGCCTGTGAGGAGGCACCTTCTCAGGCAGGTGCAGGCCCTTCTGCCATCCTTCCAACTTTTTCCTGAGGTGGCATCAACACCAGAGCGCCCTTTGACATGATTATGGATTTCCTGACAAATCAGCAAAGCTGCTTTGTCATCTGAGAAGCCAAGTGGGGAAACTGCAAATCTTCAACTTGAGTATTGCTGTGAGTGAATTAATGACTGGAGCATCCTTGGGCAGGGCCTGCTCTGAGTCGGTCCAGCAGGACACAGGGAGCTGGAGCTGCTGCAGCCAAACACCAAGGGACAGGAGCTCTGTCAGCTGGGTACGTCCCCTGGGGCTCACACACTGATCCAACACCTGCAGGCTAAAACAGATGTCACTCAAACTCAGACTAGTTTGAGTTCCCAACACCTCCAGCAGATCAAAGGGTTTTCCTTCCCTATGTAGGCATCCACAGATGTCACTGAGCTCCTCAGTCAGCGGTGCCTGTCCTCGCTCTGGGGCTGTCTGTCCTCTCTGGGGTGTCTGTCTTCCCTCAGGGGTGCCTGGCCTCTCACTGGGCAGATGTCTGTCCAGCCAGGGTCCTGCTTTTGGGTGCCCTGTTCTTATAGTGGTGGCTGAGAATGCTGAGCTCCAGCCATTTGTCCGTTTGGGCCGGATTTTCCTGGGAATCCTTCGGGACTGTGGTGTGGCGAAATAGATCCACCCCAGCCCACGTTCCTGTGAACCTGCTCATTTTTGGAGCATTGTTTTCAGCTTTATAAGACTGAGCCTGCTCTTCTCAGGCCTGCAGCACTTGAGGCAGCTGTAGGCTCGGCTTTGTCTGGTGTCGAGCTTTGTGCCCTTGTGAGAGCAGCCCTGGGTTCTGCCAGTTGAGATGGGCTGTGCTTGGCATCCCCAGTCCCTTTGGTGCTTTTCCATCCTGCTGGTGCCATGCAGTTGGGTTTAGTTTGTGCTCCTGGTTTTCTGTGTGTGCCCCATCACGGGGCTCCTGGGTCTGATGAAAGCACAGGTGTCTCCCTGGAAGAGCATCAGGGAAGCCAAGAGAGCTACTGGGAGCTCCAAGCGTGCTGCAAATGCTTCATTGGGGAAATTAATGACCTTGCTGGGAAAAGGCCAATTTTTCATCCTGGGAAGGAAATGAATGAGGAAGTTACTGTCACAGAGTTGTGGGGAAGCTGCAGAAAAGGGGCCTGGGAGTGTCCTGGGGCAGAATCATGGAACCATAGAGGCCCCTGAATTGGAAGGGACACACAGGGATCATTGAGTACAGCTCCTGGCCCTGCCCAGGACACTCCAACAATCCCACCCTGTGCCTGAAAGCTTTGTCCAAAGGCTCCTTGAGCTCTGAAGGCCTGGGAGAGAGGAGAGGGTGAGATCCAGCCCTGTTCATCCTGCAGGAGACCCAGCCTGTGGAGCTAGGAGTGGATCCTTCATCCCCAGCAGGTGCAAGGCTGCAGTAACCCCCTGCCCTGCCCATCCTTCTGCCCACGCCACCTGTAACCCAGGCTGGAGGTGATGGAGACCCTGGCAGACAGTGGAGGGAACAAGGCTTGGGTTAATTTTAAACCATGGAGTGAAGATCCTTGGCTGTTGTGAGCCAGCATGGGGCTTCAGGGCACTGTGGGGACGGTACAGCTCAAAGCCTGGTCTGAGTATTTCTAATTACCCTGCATTTGGAGACTTCTACAAACAAACAGTTGAGACACCTCTTTTCTGCACAGGCCTTGGCCACAGAAAAGTTTTTAGATCAGCAGCAAGGCAAGTAATTTTGGTCCAAGGTTTTACTTTGCAGATTCTTTTTGCATAGGGTAGGTCTTTATTTAGTCTTGATTTTGTTTAGCAGTTCTCACCATGCATAGACTTGGGCTCTCACACTCTTGGACGTGTCTCCTTTTCTCCAGGACCATCCAACACCCCCACGGGCATCACTCCCCCTTCCCAAAAAGTTATTGTTCCTAGAAAGCAGAGCAGCGCTGCTGGAATGTTAATTGGGGGAAGTGAATAACCAGGGTTCCCCTCTGCCTAACCTTCCCCAGCCCCCTCTTAATGAGCAAATTGCATTTATTTAGGCATTGAAGGCCCTGTCTCTCCTCCCCTGGGCAGACTGAAGTGTCCATTGTGCAGCTCCACATTGGGATTTGCTGCCATTTGTTCAAGGAATTTTTTTTAAAAGAAAGGCAGTTTTTAAGGAGCAGGAGCACAACACCCCTTTCTCTCTTGCTGCAGGGAGAGATGAGCTATGGTGGGCAGAGGTGGGTATGGGAGTGGATTTGTCACTGGTGCCATTCCCAGAGTTACTCAGGCTTTAGGCTTGGCAGGGAGTGTGTGTTTCCCCATCTCTCCTTATTGAGCTCATGGAGGAGGCAGGGAAAGTGAAATCCAGCCATGTCTGCAGTGGGAAGTGAATCCATTGTGCCTCAGTGAGTGGACAGGGTGCTGTTCAGGCCTCAGTCCCCATCCCACCTCCTGCTCAGCCCAGTCAGTGGCATTGGAAGGGCTGTGGCTGAGCCTGTGCCGATGGGAAGAGGTTTTCCCAGTGAGGGTGAGGCTTTGAGGCCATCCAGGAAAACCCACTAAAAGCCACTAAGCTGGCCCGGGGGGGTTGTGGTTTTGTCTGTATTTCTCAGTGGCAAGAGCTCCATGGAGTGTGGCCCTGACACCCATCCCAGCTCCGGGCTGTGGTTTGTGGCTGAGATTATGGTCCCCACAGATGTGCACAGCTGTCTGGGGAGCCCTGGCTGTAGGGCTGGGCTGGGCTGGGAGCAGCCCCCAATATTTTTGTTTTCCTGCTCACTGGGATTTGAATTTACCAGTTGAACCTTGGATGGGTTTTAAAATCATAGGATCATAGAAGAGTTTAGGTTGGAAGGGATCTTAAAGATCATCCTGTTCTACCCCCTACAATGGGCAGGGACACCTTCCACTATCCCAGGTTGCTCCAAGCCCCTGGCCTTGGACATTTCAAGAGATGAGGTAGCTACAGGTTCTCTGGGAAACCTGTGCCAGGACCTTACCACCCTCACAGCCAAGAATTCCTTCCCAATATCCCATCTAACCCTGCCCTCTGGCAGTGGGAAGCCATTCCCCCTTGTCCTGTCCCTCCAGGCCCTTGTCCCAAGTCCCTCTCCAGCTCTCCTGGAGCCCCTTTAGGCACTGGAAGGGGCTCTGAGATCTCCTTTTGCTGGTGGCTGTAGGGATGTAGTTTGCAAGTTTGAGGGCTCAGCTGAACCCCCTGAAACATCTCTCTCCTTCCATTTGCAAACCTGTTTGGGGATCATGGACTCATTAAGGTCGAAAAAGCCCTCTAAGATCATGAAATCCAACTATTAACCCAGTACCACTGTGTTCACCATGTCCCCAGGTGCCACATCCACTTGTCTTTTAAATCCCTTCATGGATGAGGACTCTACTACTGCCCTGAGCAGCCTGTGCCTGACCACCCTTTCCATGAAGAAATTTTCCCAATATCCGATCTAAACCTCCTGAAGCAACTTAAGGCTATTTCCTCTCATCCTGTCCCTTGTTCCCTGGAAGCAGAGCCTGACTTCCACCTTGCTCTGCCCTCCTGTCAGGAAGTTGGAGGGAGGCAGAAGGTCCCAGTGTGTGAGAAGAGGTTGGATTCTTTTCCGGCATGGGGCAGCTGGAGCACTGGGACTCTCCTGAAGCCAGATGGGTGTAGATGCTGGTTTGAGGTCCAAGGACTGCACAGAAGTGGGCAGGAAAATGGGATTTGATTCTCCCACTACGTGAGCATACTATGGCTTTGAAGCTTGATGTGGAGCAGTTTGTTATAACACAGGAAGGTGTGACTGGGACTCATTTCTGGAGCCATGCCTTGCACAGAAATTGGTCTCCCAGGCTGCCAGGACTGTCCCTCTGCCCACCCTCATGTCCCACCTGCAGCGCCAGTGCAGCCTGACACCCAGAGGAGAGTCTGGGGGGACTCTGTGAGGCTCAAAAACCATTTTCCCTCAACTGGTTTGATTATATTTTTTTCTAAAGCTTGGACTTTGGAAACACATCAGCTTCACCCCCTATCCCTTCTAGACAAGCAATAATCCAGATCAAATCACATCAAATAAATTTACAGAGCAGTTGATGTAAAAGCAGGTAATTCTGCAGAGATACCAGAACTGAGGTTGAGACCTGAGGGCTCAGTCCCAGATCTCTGCCACGATGCTCTGCAGGATCCCAGGCTTTCAGAAAGCAGATTCCTTGTGTGTTGTGTGCTGAGTTTAGGCAAGCAGTCCTGGAAGGTTTTGGGCAGTGAACAGCAACCAGTGACAGCAGAGAGGGAGTTTGTGCTGGGTTGATGCTCAGCCCTGTTCCTGCCCTTTTTGTAGAATCACAGAATATCCTGAGCTGGAGGGGACCCATAGGGATTATCGAATCCAACCCTCAGCCCTGCACAGGATCATCCCCAAGAGTCACACCCTGGGCCTGAGAGGATCATCCAAACCCTCCTGGAGCTCTGGCAGCCTTGGTGCTGTGCCCACTGCCCTGGGGAGTCTGTTCAGTGCCCAACCACCCTCTGGGGGAAGACCCTTTTCCTGAGATCCAACCTAACCCTGCCCTGACACTACTCCAGGCCATTCCCTGGGGTCCCTGGTACTCACACAGAGCAGAGATTGGTGCTGCCCTTCCACCTTCCCTCCTGAGGAAGCTGCAGACTGTGATGAGATTCCTTCTGCAAAGCAACCTGGAAGTTCTGAGTAGCTCCTGCTTCCCAGCTCTCTTTTCCACCTGGCAGGCCGTGATGGATATCACTTGCTGCCTGCCCTGTGTCCAGTTGCTCACCAGCTTTGTAGCATCTGAATGTGCACAAAACACCTCAGAGGCAGCAGGAGGCAAGTCCTGGATGCCTGAGCCTGCTTGGTGTCAGCAGCCTCTGCAGGACCCCCCCTTTCGGGTTGGTGTTTGGTGTTAAGTGTAACAGCAGCAGTGCCTTGGGTGTGACACCCCTCTGCTCAATGGGGTCACCCCCGTGCTCTCCCTGCCCGAGGCTCACACAAAGTGAGTGATTTCCCATCTTTTGCATAGATTAAACCTTATGTTTTTCCTTCCCAGCTCGTGGTTCTGGGCAGCCCCAGGCTCTTGTTCCCTCCAGCCCGTACCTCTGGCCACCCTCCCTCACTTCTTCTCCCTCTACTCTCCCCTTCACTCTCCTTCTGAAGCTGGAAGAAGCTTTGCTGGAGTAGGGAGAGGCTCAGGCTGGCATTCCCATGCCTGGGAGTCAATGGGAGAGGCACCATGGTGGCAGGAGGAGGTGGCAGGTCCTGTCTTCACCCATCCCCTCCTTTTTTCAGCGCAAAGGAGGAAGAGCAGCAGCTGAACCAGACCCAATTCTGGGTCTCTGTTGCATTTGGAGACTCTTTGTTGCTTATGTGTTGCTGATTTGTATATTCATGATTAAACCTGCAGCTGTCCAGTGCTGGCAGGGTTGTCATTAGAATGACAAGAGACATGGTCTTTACAAATAAAGTAATCATTTCTCCCTGCACTTCACATTCATCCCCTTTCAAAGGGTCTCTGTGTGACGCAGATTTGCTGCACTTTGATGCTGGGACTGCTGGGAGATGTCTGGATCTTGCAGCCCCTTTATTCTCGTGGCAGCCATGGGTATGATGACGTAGGAGAAAGGGGCAGTGTGTTAAATGCTCTGATAGTTTCTAATGCTGTCAAAGTCTGCCATTTAAATTGGGACTTTCATGCAAGAGGAGAATTGAAAGGGGAAGATGGGCGTGAAAATTGATGCCGTGGCCTCCGTTCCTCCGCAGCGTCCCTGTCGTGGGGCTTGTTGATCAACCTCCCTCCCCCTGGTCCTGCTTCCCCTCCCATTGGAGCTTAATCCTCTGCTGATGGCATCCCTGGGTTGCCATGGGAATTGCTTCACCTCTGCCTGCTGGAGAGCTGGAGCTGGATCTGCTGGTGGTGACCTGGTGGGGAGTTGACACCATTCCTTCTGGGTCCATGGTTGGCATTGAGGTGGCTGGAAGTCAACATGTCCTCTGCAGCAGCAGCAGGGGACTGGGACAGGGGTGGCATCAGCAGTGTCCCCAAATGGCATGTTGTAGTTGTGGCTTTGACTTTTCATTGATGTCTGAAGTTTATCACTCAGGAGAAGTGGCCTTGGCTGCTGATGGCAGTGTGGGGGGTCAGTCACCTGAAGGTCTCTCCCTCGCCCCTCGTGGTCCTTCATTCTCCTGTTCCTGGAAGTTGTACCCTGCATCTGCTGCCTTAGTGTGAGGTTCTTCTTGTCAGTGATCCACAGCTCATCCTAAAGCTTCCTGAAATTACTGCATCTTCTGGTCCTTGTCTTCCTGGAGTCTGAGAGACCAGTGTGAGGTGTTTGCCCATCACACTCCCCAGAGATTCCTGGGACCTCTCCCTCTGGTGCTGTACAAGTTCCTGGTCCCTTCCTGAGGACGATGGTGGGGATAAGAATGACTGCTCAGCTCTCCTGGCACACCATGGAGTGGTGGCAAAGGGCAGGTGTAATTTGGAATGAGCCTTGGCCCAAGGTGGTGTGAGAGCCATATCCGCATGTCTATGGGACCTGCCTAACTCAGGAAGGATGGAGACAGCCTTGGGAAGCAGAGGAGTGTGGGTGAGGTGGCTTCACTTTTAAAGATGTAAAGAGCAAAGCCCAAATATTTAATACCAAGTATTTAAACTAGGTATTCCCTTGAACTGATCCTTTTGTGAGGTACAGCATGGTCTGAGTGGGCTCTGTCTCTGCAGAGAGGGTGAGGAGGAGCTGTGTGTACCAGTGCAGACATGAATCCTGGTGCCACAGCTGAGGGCAGGCAGCTGCCATCCCACCCTCAGAAGGATGGTTGTTGTAATGGTGTTGGATGTTTTCCTAAGCTCCACTGAGGAGCTCTGAGGGTGAGAGGAAAGCTCGGTGGGGAGTGGTGGGATTTCTGTGGGATCACAATGTCTGGGAGCTCTTGACTCTCCCGTGCCACATGGTGCTGGCTGGGAGCTCTTTGGCACGTCCTGCAGGAGGTTGGGGGTTGTGCCCAAAGGTTCCTGGGCAAGGGCAGCTCTTCTGTAAGTGGCACAGAGAGGTCACTGTTGTGGTACTGGTGGGTGACAGGCGTGTGATGCAACATGTCCTTGGGCACCAGGGCTGGGCGAAAGGAGATCCAGTGGATCGTGATCTTGTTGGTGTTCAAGGTTGGACAGGGCTTGGAGAAACCTGGAATAGTGGAAAGTGTCCCTGCCCATGGCAGGGGGGTGGAACAGGATGAGCTTTAAGGTCCTTCCAACCCAAATGATCCTGTGATTCTAAAGCAAAATGGATTGGGCTGCATGGCAAAGCTGGAAGTCATGTAGTAGGTAGGACAACCTGGAAAGTGCATTTATTTCTGTGTTTTATAATTGAAAAGCTAAGCAAATGATGGTTTTACAATCATCCACCTGATTTAAATGAAGCCATAAACCATCACCACTTCTCAATAAAAAACTGTTGACCAAGTAGCTACAAAGTTCCCACGAGCAAAAATACTCTTGGAGTGAAAGGCAGGGAACACATTTGGAAAAAGTGGGCTGAGGAAGCCTCTAAGCTGTTTTTTTTCCCTTTAAATAGCAAGTTTGGAAGATAAGAAAGTAGAAGAAATGTTATTTGATTGTGGCTCTGTTCCTGGAAGGAAAGCACGTGGAGCACGTGAGGCTGTTTGCTGTGCCTGGAAGTGTTGGAAGGATGTGGGGGGAGGGCTGGGCAGGGGTGGGATCTTCATCCCTTATTTAAGCAGCACGTGTGTTGTCATTGGAGGCTGGCTTGGTAAGTCATAAACAGAGCAAAGTTGGATTCGTTGCCAATCCAGAGGAGATAAAATAGTTTTATAGAGATTTATGGGGATAATAAACTATGCAGGGGAGTTTATGACATGTCTAACTGTGATCAGGGAACCTTTAAAGGGTTTATTGGGTAAGGATGTTGTCTGCCATGGACAAGCCCTGTGTGGTATTGGAACACTTGGAATTGTGCTCTTGGCTTAAAATGTCTTGATTTAAGCCATTTATGTGTCTTTTCCTAGAGTCTCCATAAATGAACCCCAGCAGGAACTGTGCACAGGGAGAGGACTGGTGGTCAGCCACCTCCTAATTTCCATCCAAACAAGAGAGAGATAAAACTGGGGGAGATCAGCTGCAGGAATCCACCACAGAGCACCAGAATAAGGCCGTGTCAGCTTCTGATTCAGGGTTTGTGATTGCTGAGATGTGCCCATGTCTTCCTGCCAGAAACCAAATAATACCCTAAATAAAGTCCTGCCTGTCCTGGGAAAAAGGAAAGGGGTGGAAAGGTTGTCAGAGTGCAGGTCAACACCACCATGGGAGGACCCTGAAGTGAGGGAACATCTCCTGCTGTGTCCAGAGAGCACAGAGATGATGAAAAGTCATGGATTCTCCATGTAAGAAC
Organism: Calyptomena viridis; assembly: GCA_013390005.1. Taxonomy (NCBI): domain Eukaryota; kingdom Metazoa; phylum Chordata; class Aves; order Passeriformes; family Eurylaimidae; genus Calyptomena; species Calyptomena viridis. The sequence continues at coordinate 598,420 of WEIV01014743.1, read as the reverse complement.
CTGGACCCATGTAGCACAGGAGATATAAGAGTGAAACCACTGAGTTTAGCAAATCTGAGATGACAAGTGTGTGTGGCTGTGGGAGAAATTCCTCCTGCCCTGTTACTTTTAGGAGAGCCCACCTAGATACTGAGACTTTGCATTGACTAAATGGTCTCCAAAATCTTGAGGTTTTAGGCAGGTTGTGGGTAGAAGAAGCTGCTTTATAGTTAACTTAAATGACCGCAGGACACCAGGGGTGGCTTTGGGATGGGTCTGTGCCCTGAGGTTGTCCCAGCTCCCTCTTTGGTGCCCACCAGCACAGCAAAGTCCCAGTGGGACCTCCAGGCTCTGCAGCAGCCTGGCCATGTGACCCCTCGCTGTCCCGATCCATGTCCCATATTCAACAAGCATTAAGTGTAATTCATTACTTTGATTCTTGCCCAGAGCTGGGGAATTTTATGGGGAATTGTGTTCCTTTCCACCTCTTGCTGTCAGGCTGTGTGGAACAGAAGTGAACTGGGGAGAGAAGAGGCCACAATGAGAGTGACACACTTTTTCCTATCACTGAGCTCAGCATTTGACCAGTTACCCAAATGCAGAGTAGGGGGGTAAGTCAGGGAAATGGACTTAGTCTCCAGTCATTCCCATCCTCTAATCCAGGTATGGGCCCTCCAGGTCTCCCTACTCCATTTCAGGCAACTTTTCTTTATGCTTGGTGCTTTAGGAAACCTTTTCCTTCCTCTCCTGGATTTCTCAGGTAGGGGAAGCCTGGCCCTGATGTCCCCAAATTGAGGCAGTGATTTGAGATCACATTGTCATTTCTGCAGGAGGGATTTGCAGGGATCAGTTTGTCCCTCTTGTACTCACTGCCCACCCATGGCACAGCTCTCTGTGAGTGAGCTTCCCATCAGCTGGAATGTTCTCTGCCCTGGTACCATGTAGGTTGCTGCTGATTCTGCCCTGCAGAATTCCTGGTGCCTGCTCCAGGCAGGATCCCTGTTCCTGCTTTTCAAGGTGAATCTTTAGTTTTCTAAGCAGAAAAACAATTTACATTAGAAGTTTTCACCTGTAGCTTTGAGAGGTGATCTCTATCTGTCATCAGCAAACTGCCTGGGAGTGGAAGCAGAACTTGTCTGTAGGTGGTTTGGCAGTGCAGGGCACTGGGATGCAGCCACATCCTCCAGGACAGGCAGGACTGGGGCAGGATGGGCTTCACAGGGATGGTCCAGTGGGCAGCTGGGACTTGGGCACTGGCCAAGAGAAAGAATCACTGAGTGGTTTGGGTTGGAAGGGACCTCAAAGTTCATCTCGTCCCACCTCCTGCCATGAGCAGGGACACCTTCCACTATCCCAGGTGGCTCCAAGCCCCGTCCAACCTGGCCTTGGACACTTTCAGGGATGGGACAGCCACAGCTTCCCTGGTCAACCTGTGCCAGGGCCTCACCACCCTCACAGGGAACAATTTCTCTGAAATATCCCATCTAATCCTGCCCTCTGGAAGTGGGAAGCCATTTCCCTGTCACTGTCTACCCAGATAAAAAGTCTCTCTCCCTCCTTTTTATAATCCCCCTTTAGGCACTGGAAGGGGCTCCAAGGTTTGCCCAGAGCCTTCTCTCTCCAGGGGAACACCCCCAGCTCTCCCAGCCTGTCTCCAGAGCAGAGGGGCTCCAGCCCTCAGAGCATCTCCATGGCCTCCTCTGGACTTGCTCTAACAGGTCTCACGTACAGGTGCTGGAGGATCTGTCTGAAGGGGCTCTGGGGCCATCAGGCCTGATTCTCACTCTGAACCCTGCTTTATTTTCTTTTATTTTTTATAACCTTGTCCTTTAAGAGGTTTTTCTCTCTGCAGTACACAAGGATTGTATGAAAGGCCTCCTATCTGGTGGTCCCTGCAGAGGTTCAGCCTGTGCCTCGTGGTGGTGGTTTGCCTCGCTCATGTTGTCACGTCTTCCTTCACTTATGGGATAAACATTAACACCACAACCACCCACTAACCAGACGCTGCCTGCCATGGCTTATCATCCCAGCCCTGGGCACTTGGAACAACTTTACAACACCCTTAAGTTTAAAACAAACACACACGAATCCCAGTCCCAGTGGGTCTATTAGAGCTGACCAGCAAATGTGCATTTGATTACCCAAAATATGCTGGTAGACCCAGCAGAGTGAGAGAGCCAAGGAGAAGCAGACCTGCAAAACACTTTGGATAAAACCCGAAAACTGTTCTTTATTTTTCCACCCCTCCCCTTTCTCTTCTTGATTTCTCCTGCTCTGAATTCCTGGGTAAAGACTTACATTTCTGAGGGAAGCCCGGGCGCCAAGCTGGGAGACGGATTGCGCAGCCCAGGCCCAGGAATGGCAGGGCAGGAGTGAACCAGGGGCAGTCAGAGAACACAGTGTAATTGATTTTTATTTATTTTTTCTTCTTCGTAGCATCAGTGCTTGGCTCTGAGTGTCTGGAGGGGAGACCTGCTTGGGGTAATCTCTCCTTGTGGTTCAGAGTCCTGTCAAGGTCCTGCAGTGGGAGCAGAGCTTTGCTGGACTGGCGTCCCAGGGAATGAGCACAAGACAGGGTGTTCCTCCTCTGGCTGGGGTGGTTGGCACAGAAGGGCAGGGATGGAAGGGCTGTGTGGCCACTGCATGTGGGGACCACAGGGCTTAGCACTGCCTGGGTTTGGCTCAACCAGAACTGGGAATCCTCTGTTGTCACCTCCAAAAGTGGGAGGGAATGGTTTTAATCTAAAAGAGGAGAGATTTAGATTAGACTAGTGAGGAAGAAACTCGGAGAGTGGTGAAGTCCTGGCACAGGTTGCCCAGAGAAGCTGTGGCTGCCCCATCCCTGGAAGTGTTCAAGGCCAGGTTGGATGAGGCTTGGGCAACCCGGGCTAGTGGAAGGTGTCCCTGTCCATGGCAGGGGGAGGAATGAGATGAACTTTGGGGTCCCTTCCAACCCAAACCATCCTGGGATTCCATGATTCACATGTGATCGGCAGGTGTGGCTTCAAGGTCAGCCCCATCCATGCAGATGCATCTCTGATGAGGACTGGTAACACTCAGCCCTCCATTTATCCTGCTTGGTGCAAATTACAGCCATCAGGGCTCCCCTTTCATCCCTTCTTGGTGGGCTTGGCAGGAAAAGTGCTTGCCTTTTCCAGTGGGATTTTGAAGGCGTTCATTAGTTTGCAGTGTTGATGATATCTCCTGGTGCTTGGAAGGATTTTGTCATCTGAGGCCGAGCTGTGCTGTACAAGGATCCTGTGTTGGCCTGATGTGCAGGGGAGGCCAAGGCCAAGCTCATTTCCATTGGCTTTGAAGAGCCACACAGCAATAAGTGTCTAAAGAGTTATCTGCTTTTTTTGTGTGTGGGGGGGGAAATATTTTGCCTTTGGATGACTGACTTGTTGTTCGTGTGGAGCAATGATTTTTTTATTCAGCAATGTCCACATATCCCACTGCTTCCCCTCCAAAAAAAACAGAGCAGCTGTCTCACCAGTTCCACCAGACTGGGCTCACGGAGCAAGGCCCGGCTGGTGGCTCCTCGCAGGGAGCGTTGTTGCCTATGGGAAGGTGAGTCACCATCGGGTGTTTGGGCAGCAGCAGCTGTGGGCATTTTCTCTGGCTGCTTTTGGACAGTTTAACAGAGTCATGCCAACTCTTTCAGATGGAAAAATAGGTGGGGAACCCATAGCTGATCAAATTAAAGAAAATTCCGCCATTCCAGGTAATATTGAGAACGGTAGTGTCTTGTGAGCTCTAACGTCAGTTCTCTCAGCTTTATTTTGGCCAAAGGACAGACTCTCTGAAGGGACTGTGGCACAGAGACCACTGAGTTGTGTAGCCATGTCCCTGCTGATGGGATGTTCTCTGTGGTGCAGGGAAAGGTAGAATTTGGTCACAATTAGGGAAAAACTGAGAAGAGAGTGATGGGGGAGCACCTGGTGAGGGCTTTGGGAGAGGCAACGCAAAAGCCCCCACCCCAGGTGTGCAAGCAGGATAGAGGGTGCACAGGGTCAAGTGTCACAGTCCCTTTCCATCCCTGGCCAATAGGGGTCAGGTTGGATGGGGCCTGGAGCAACCTGGCCTAGCATGTCCCTGCCCATGGCAGAGGGTGGAATGAGATGAGCTTCAAGGTCCCTTCCAACCCAAACCAGTCTAGGATTCTGTGATTTTTGGCTTTGCCCTTTGCTCTGGAGGTGAAGGGGATTCTGAGAACAGCCCATCCCTGTAGTGAGAGTAAGCCCAGGCCTTTGTCTTCCTCCACAGAGGATGGATCTTTGAAGAGGGAAACTGGCCAGGCAAAGCTCCTGGTGATGTGCAGCTGGCACAAGTGAGATGGGGCAGGAGCTGTGCCAGTATCCCTGAGATGGGCTGGTGGGAGAAGATCTTGCTGGATCTGATTTTGCAGTGGCTGCTGGGAATGGTCCAACCTGAACACTGATAGCTGTGTGGGAATTTTCAGTCCCATGTTCTCAGGTGTGTGAGCAGGATGTAGTTAACTGGGTGTTTCACTGGTCAGGCTCTGGGCAGACACAGTGCTGCTCTGGGCTGGAGCTGCCTGGCGCTGTGGGAGTTTAGCTGTGGTGGCTGAGAACTGGGACACTGGTTTTCCAGCACACATGGAAAGTGGGATGAAAAGGATCCCTGACTCAGCACTAACTGGATTTGTTAAAATGGGTGAATTGAATTCAGAATGTAGAATTCCTGATAAACTGCTTTTCAATCTTTGCCTGCAGTGTACAATAAGAAGGGGGTCTGCATACCTTGGCAGATTTCTTTGTTCACAGTGAATTAATTTGACTCATAATGCACATTTTAATATATAAGTCAGCCTAAACCCTCCAAACTTCCCAGTGTAGCAATGTGTGAACTGGTGCAAATGCCAGTGCTGACCCAGCTCTTGGGTTTGAGTGGCCCCATGGTGGCTCAGCCGGTCCCTGAGCTGCACCAGGGGCTTTGCTGGTGGCAACAGGAGGTGCTGTGCTCTTCCTTTTGCTTTTAGAATTCAAGAATTTTAGGATTTCGGGCGTAGGGATGTTCAGGAGCAGAAATTGTTATTTTTTTCCTGTCTGTGCCTTTGGCTGTGCCAAAGCTTGTTGTATGGAAGTGGAAGGGAGATGGAGACTGGGGTAGTTCCCTGAATTAATGCTAAGATAGAGGGCAGAGCCCAGGAATGGAGAATGTTCTGGAGTGGAACAAAGGAGCTTTGTAGAAAGATGGGGCTGAGGGAAGAAGAAGAAGTCCAGGGCCCTGTGGGGCTCAGTGATGGTCCCCAGCAATGCCAGAGACTCAGGTCTGGGACCAGGCACCACCTTGATGGGGGAGGTTTTCCAAATGACTTTGCTGCAGTGGTGGGAAGAGGTCCTGGTAGCCCCAGCTGGCTGGTGGAAGCCCCCACCATGGCTTTGGATATGTTGTACCTGTTTCTTCCCTTGCTGTCTTCACTCCAGTTGTGCTGAGACCAACCTGCTCCACGTGGGCAGAGCCTCCTAAAGCATGTTCTCAGTGTCTGGCTTTCCTGTGCCCTTTTACCCTTTCCTGCATGCACTGGTTTAACCCACTAACCCAGTCTATGCAACAGATGGTCCTTCTTTCTTCTTATTGTCTCTTTTCACATTCTTCAGCCCTTCAACAAGTACCTCCCCTCCACCAGCCCATTTTGGGGTGCTGGACTGGTGCATACACTGAAAGGATGGATGATGCCTGTGTTGGAGGAACAATCACAGAATGGTTTGGGTTGGAAGGGACCTTAAAGCCCATCTCATTCCAATCCCCTGCCATGGGCAGAGACACCTTTCACTATCCCAGGTTTCTCCAAGCCCTGTCCAACCTGGCTTTGAACAGGCTGTCCATCCCAGGGATGGGACAGCCACAGTGGTGGGATGAGCATCATGGCAAAGTGTTGGGCTTGCTGAGGCAAAATACCCTTTCCTGTGTGATCCAGAGGGCTCAGAAACACAGCTGTGGGACTTCTGTGCCTCCTGGGCTCACAGCTGGGCTGGTGGCACCCTGCTCCTGCCAGTGGTCAGATGCACATATGAGCAGGTCAGGGACTTGGATGTGATTTTTTGGAAGCTGGATTCTACTTTGAAGAGAACATAGCAGCACAGATCTTGCTGGCTTCAGTACATGGTGCTTGGAGAGGCACACAGGCTGCCTAGGGAGCCAAGGAACAGCCCTGGACAAACTTCTGTGCCAGGTGAGAGCAGTAGCCAAGTCCTGGTGTCTGCTGAGACACATCACTTAGTACATTTGAGCTGTGGAGCCCATGGAGTTGAGTCTCACATTGCTCAAACCAGGGAGGTCACTGCTAATATTATTCAATAGATAAAATCCAGAAAGACTAAGACACTTTTCCAATTTTGTACCCAGATAGTTCCAGATATGGCTTTGTAATATAAGTTCAGTGGTTTTTTTTAATCATGTGATGCTCAGAAGGGCTGGTGTCATTATCTACCTGTCTGCACCCAGAAAGCAGCAGAACCTGGCCTTGGGAGGCTCCTGAAGCCCAGAGACACACTGGGAGCAATACCTGGATACACTTAAACCCAGTTCCAACAGTGGTACTAAGAGGGGGTTTATAGGAGAGGGCTGGGCAGGAGACCAGACTCGGGACACCAGTCCCAGGGACCTGGGCTACACCATTGCCTGAGGTGTGTTCTGCCTGTATCATTCCCATTCTCGCCTCCCCAGTCCCACCAAATGTTAGGTCTTTCCACTAAGAAACAAAGTGCCCTAATTTAGAGTCTTCTCAAATCTCCTGTTGGGACCATGAGCCTGTGTTTCCTCTTATAAAAGCCAAAGGGATGTAATTTTCCCTGAGCTGAACCACAAAGCCTGTCCCTGCACAAGGTGGTGTCTGAGAAATCTCTCCCTGGGTCACTCTTCCCCAGTGCTGCTGCTTCTCATGTTTTAGCCTTGCTGCATCTCCTGTCATCATCTGCTCCCCCTTGCTTTGGGGTGAAGAAAATGGACCAGGAAAGGTGGAGTTGCTGTGCTCTGGCTCGTCTTTTGGGGTTTTCCCCCAGGAGATATCCTGCATGGTGGGTAGTGGGTGCCCTGTTACAGTTACAAAAGCTGGGGCAGGATAGAGAAGGGATTTCTTCAAGGGATTTCTTTAAGGGATTTCTTCAAGGGATACCCACAGCAAAGACCAGCCTGGAGCCTCTGTCCCCTCTCTGTGCTGCCCAGATGTTGTCATTCCTCGGGGAGGGCATGAGCTCAGTGTCTTACCCGAGACCACATGTACAGACTCTCCAGACTCAAAGTCTCCAGGTACTCCTGATCCAAGTTTCCTCACCAGTCAGTGCTGCCTGGGGGTAGTTCCCTCTGTGAATTCAGAGTGGCTTTAATTAATCATCCTCCTGTGTGAGCCAGGCAGTGTGTGAGTGGGGTAGCTGTGTCCTCGTGGGTGTGTTATCCTACAGAAATAGCTTTTCATAAATAAAAAAACAGATAAAGGCATTACTGCTATGGAATGTCCCTGCAAAGAGTCTCCCGGTGTGTCTGAAAACACTCTTGTGTAAATAAGATTATTGACAAGCACAAGGTGAAATGGCCTGTCTGGGGATGAGTCTTTGACCTGTGCCAGGGTCTCACCACCCTCACAGCCAAGAATTCCTTCCCAATTTCTATCCCTGCCCTCTGGCAGTGGGAAGCCATTCCCCCTTGTCCTGTCCCTCCAAGCCCTTGTGCAAAGTCCCTCTCCATCTCTCTTGGAGCCCCTTTAGGCACTGGAAGGGGCTCTAAGGTCTCCCTGGAGCCTTCTCTTCTCCAGGTGAACACTCTCAGCTCTCCCAGCCTGTCTCCAGAGCACAGAGGCTCCAGCCCTTGGAGCATCTCCATGGCCTCCTGTGGACTCTCTTCGGCAGTTCTACATCCTTCATGTGCTGAAGACCCCATTTCTGGAGGCAGCTCTGCAGGTGGGGTCTCACCTGAGGGGACAGAGTCCTTCCCCTGCTGCCCACGCTGTGGGATGCAGAGTGGGGTGGCTTAAAAACGTATAATGCAAATCCCTGTTTCTGGACTTGGCCAAGCTGCTCCTGTGCAGGTGTTTGTGCCACTGCCAAATGGAAACAGTGCCCTTGCCTGGTATCTGAAGGCAGAGCCTGGGCACTGGAGCAGGAGAGCTGCTTCCCAGCCCAGAGAGCTGGAATGTCCTGTTGGTTCCTCCCAAAAAGGAGAGAAATCACTTTCCCTCCCAAAATTGCTGAGTGAACCCAAGGAGCTGTTTGACAAAGCCAGGCTTTGTAGGGCTNTCCCTCCCAAAATTGCTGAGTGAAGCCAAAGCCAGGCTTTGTAGGGCAGGGCCTGCCATGATCAGCTCTGGGCTCTGCTGGGTTAGGTGGGATATTGGGAAAAAATTCTTCTCTGTGAGGGTGGTGAAGCCTTGGCACAGGTTGGGCAGAGAAGCTGTGGCTGCCCCATCCCGGGAAGTGTCCAAGACCAGGTTGGATGGGGCTTGGAGCAACTTGGGATAGTGGAAAGTGTCCCTGCTCATGGCAGGGAGTTGGGATGAGACGAGTTTTAAGGTCTTTTCCAGCCCAAACCATACCACGGTTGTATCTCAGGTGTTGTGAACTGGCAGCTCTAAGTTGTCCCATCCCCTCCCAGGCTGGTTCAGCCCCTACTCTGTGCAGGGCACAGCTGGGTCTTCTCACAGCTCCAACCTCCCTGCAGAGAGAGACATTTCTCTTCGTTTGCCACTTGTGTTTCTGTACACTGGGGAGCACTCTTGCCTCTCCCTGCACAGCCCCCGGAGGATGTTCGGAGCTTGTCCTGTGCAGCTCACTGAGGAGGCACAGGGAGACCTTCCCGGCAGTGGTGCTGCTTTCCTCCTGCCTCTCACCACAAGCCACAATTTCAGCTTGTGATTTATTTATCAGTGCTTCTGAAGGCTGGAGTTGCTCCATCAAACGCTTTTCCCTGGATAACTGTGTGTGTTTCAGGCAAAGGGAAGAGCTGAACCTGATGTTCAGGTGGGATGTGAGCTGTGCACCTAGATGCTCAAAGGGCATGTTGAACATATTTTACCCAGAGAAACTGCTTGATTTCCAGACTCCATATGCTCAATGGGAACAAGTGAAGAGTCACTTTGACTTCCCTGCTTTTTGTGGGTGAAGCTTTCAGCATCAAAAAAGCCCTTTTTCTTTTCCCTTTCTCAAGAAGGAAGGTTGAGATGACCAGAAGTGTGCTCAAGTGGTTGTGGAGCAAAAAGCACCTCCTTGGAAGACCTCATGGATTAATTTTCTTGGTGCATCGACACAGCAAAGATCTCCCTTGTTTTCACATCTGCCCCTTCCTGAGCTGTCTCCTAGGACCCTGTTTCAGAGGTGACCATCTACATCCCATGGCAAGTCTGAATACGAGGTGGGTTTTGGCCAGTGTGGCCCCCCTTCCCCAGGTGGCAAAAGGTGGGTGTCAGGCTCCATCTCCCAAGTTGCTCCCAGCCCAGGAGGGTGCTCAGTGTTGTTTTCCTTCTATGGATCTGCTCTTCTGCCACAGTGAAGGTAGAAATGCTAAATTACAGCTATCCATGGGTCGTGGCTGTTGGTTTGGCTTTGCCTGAGCTCAGCAGAGGAGCTGGGGCACTATTTGAGCTCCTCGAGCTGGACACTGCTCTGGCCTGGGGGACAGGGACTATGGGCACTGCCACCTCCTCTGTGCCTGAGTGGGTGTGTGGCAGCTGGCTTGAGCCTGCTCAACTAAAGCCATGGGATTAAAGGACTCTGAGCTGCTGGGAATGAGCTGGGATGAAAGCAGCAGCTCTAGCCTGGCATTCCAGAGCTGCCATCTGAGGCTGTGGTTATCTGCCCACTGAAAATGTTTCCTTGGAGCTCCAGTAGTGGGTCAGCTTGCTCTTTTTAGTGTGTTTCTTCTAAGCATGTGCCAGGGGCATGAACTTGCATGGAGAAAAGGGGGTGGGGTGTTTTGTATTCTGCCAGTGCCATTCATGGCACAAGGATCAGGTCCTGTGCCTGGCTGCTGGTGCCAGGGAGTGGAGGAGCCATGTGGTTTATGCTGGCACAGGTTGGATGAGGGAGTCCAGGACAGGGTGCTCTCTATTCCAGGAGTTTTCCAAATACCATTCAGCTTCTGGGGATATTCTGGGAGATGAGAAACTTCCCCAGTGTCAGCACAGTCAGCTTGGCTGCTCACAGAGGGCAACAATGGGCTGGGAGAGGAGGGGTCTCTTTGGGAAAGATGTCTTTGGGAGCAGTCTCCTTGGGAGACGTCTCTGGAGAGTCTTGTGTCTCCTGTGTTTCCCAAAGTTCAGCAGCCCTTTCTCTTACCCCCACAGTCATCGACTGCTCCATTTTGATTCTTACTGTTATTCAACCCCCACTTTTTGGGGAACACTTACTGACAGAGGTCCTGGATGGGAACTGGGCCTGAGGGCAGAGATGGGACATGGGGCTCTGTGAAAGCTGAGTGTGGATAAATGGGACACAAAACACACTGGAAGCCCTAGAGAGCTCCAACTGTGATATTCCAAGCTGTCATGAGCTGATCAAAACCAGATTATCTGCATCCATCAGGGATCTTAAAGAGTCCTTCTCACTTCTTGGGACTTTGTAATGAGGCCATGACTGCCCCGTCCTTGTCTGATCCAGGAGGAGGAAACTGAGCAGAGGGGAGCAAGGGGTGGGAATGAGCAGCCGTGGGGAAAAGTGCTGGTGGTCCCGCTCCGAGGTGTTCCGGGTGGCCCAGGGGAGTGGTGTGGTGTTAAATGTCATTTTAATGGGGACAACATCCCCCTAAATGGAGCAAAATGCAACATGAGATGAATGAAGGCTGTGTGAATGGGGGAAAATGTCCATGGCTTTTAAAAACTAATATTGCTGCGGGACTCAGGCTGTGTGTCAGGAGACATGGAAAGGTTGGCCCTTGGCTTGGCCTGAGAACATGGGAGAAAAACTCCTGGCTGCTGGAATGTCTCTGTTGAACTTATGGTGGTGGGGCAGAAGAAAGAGGGAAGGAGCAGTTACACAGGATTTGCCCAAAGGATACTCTACTCTCAGATCAGCAACGATGGAGAAAAGGGAGCAGGGAGAGGGAGAGAGAAATCTTCTCTCACCGTCTTGTGTGGGGTACAGGGAAAGCCAGACTTTCCCCCTCCTTCAGAGTACCCCATCCCATGGATTTAAACACTGGCTTTAAAAGGAGAATAAAAAATAACGAGGACATGGATAGATGGTTTCTTTTTATCTCTACAACTGAAGAGATAAATGTGACATTAATTATGTGACACAGCTTTGAAAATCATTATGTATCTCTGGTTTTTTTTAAAGGGGGTTTCAGATTTCTGCCTGGGACTAATAAAGAAGGACAATTTAAAAAAAAAACTTTAAAGATGATCTGTAGAGAGAGTTTGCTGTCTTAATTTTCCCTTCTGTAGATAGAGCTTATTCAGCTCCCCTGTCTCTTGAGTGGAGGGAGCATCCACGTGTGTTCAGGAGCTGCTGAGGGAGGGAAAACCAGGAGGGCCTGTGAACTTTAATAGGAAAATATGGGCTTTTGGATGGGTGGGGGGTACGATGGGGCCATGACAGGGGGGAGCATTGAACTCTGCACCACTCTGCCCCCAGGAGAGAGGAAATTGCAACAGTTAACAGCACTGAGTAAGCAGTTTGTAGGGTTTTGTTGAGGTCTACAGGCATTTGCCTCATAAGCTTGGTTGTAATGGAGCAGGGAGAGCATTGGGCGGGTGAGGGGAGTGACGGCATTTGAAGCGGTGGGTTGTGGAATCATGGAATCATTTAGGTTGGAAAAGCCCTTTAAGACGATCAAGTCCAACCCAGCACTGCAAGGCCACCACTAAACCATGTCCCCAAGTGCCACCTTATCATAGACTTGTCACAGAAACACAGAATGGTTTGGCTTGGAAGGGAACTTAAAGACTGTCCACTTCCAACCCCCTACCACAGGCAGGAACACCTTGCACTATCCCAGGTTGCTCCAAATCCTGTGCAACCCGGCCTTGGACACTTCCAGGGATGGGGCAGCCACAGCTTTACTGGGAAACCTGTGTCAGGGCCTCACCACCCTCACAGCCAAGAATTCCTTCCCAATATCCCATCTAACCCTGCCCTCTGGCAGTGGGTAGCTATTCCCCCTTGTCCTGTCCCTCCAGGCCCTTGTCCCAAGCCCCTTTCCAGCTCTCTTGGAGCCCCTTTAGGCACTGGAAGGGGCTCTAAGCTCTCTCCAGAGCCTTCTCTTTTCCAGTTGAATCCCCACAGCTCTCCCAGCCTGTCTCCAGAGCACAGAGGGGCTCCAGCCCTTGGAGCATCTCCATGGCCTCCTCTGGACTCTCTTAGCAGCTCCATATCCTTTTGATGTTTTGTCCCCCGAGCTGGATACTGTGGGTCAGTGGCCCAAGACATTTTTCTTTGCAATATCAAAGTTCTTATATCAAAGTTATTATATCAATATCAAAGGGGTTATTACGTAGAAACAAACCCAAGAAGCCTGATTTGAGCCACCTTCATCAATGCAACATGAGGGGCTGCAGGAGGCTTGGGTTTTCCTGGGCTTGCCTGGGAAAGGGCTTGGAGCAAGAAGTATCCTGCAAGTACAGGGATGGTTGGGAGTTAGATGCAAACTCCTGCTACCCAAAAATCTGAGCTTCTCACAGCAGGGAGTATCAGATGATGTGGCACTAAGAGAGACAGAAGAGTTCTTTGGGATAGAGGGAATAGTTGGAAAAGCGTGACATCGATCCATATCTATGGTCTAAGCCTTGTGCCAGGGCCAGACTTGTGTCAGGGCTGCATGGGGGGATGAGGTGGTGGTGGACTCTCAAACATCCTGTGGGAGGGAGCCTTGATCCACAGACAAAAAGATGGCTTTAAGTAAGCATTTTGTAAAATTGGACTCCCTGAATGGGGGTTTTCCACAGACTGCTTGGAGGGTGCCATGGCAAGGTCCCTTTGTTAAGTGATTTTTAGTGTCAGGTAAAGGTGGAATCCTATAAGTGGGAGAGGAGCAACACTGCGATGGCTGTGGCTTTCCAGGCACTGCTGGGCTTTAAATGAATCTCTGGTCTTTCCATACATCCCTGTTTGCCGCTTCTCCAGAGGGGCTGTGTTGGAGGCTGCAGCCATGGCAGGAAACAGCAACGTAGCTCCAGTGTGAAGTGGTGGCTGTGGCTCGGGAGAGCTCCAGCCTTGCCTTGGGCTCTGGATCTGTGTGGTGCTGGGAATCCACACTGCAGGGCTCTGCACATCCTGTGTGCGGGAGCCCAGGATCCGTGAGCTGTGGGTCTGCTTAAAAACTAGCTTGGTCCATAGTACACCAAAACTTCAGTGAGGTTGGGCTTGGTCCCCATTCTGTATCCACCTGAAGCAGCCTGCAGTGGGGAAATTGCTGTTTCAAAGGGCAAAGCTTCCCAAAGTTTGGCAACTTGATCTTGTGCCTCTGCTGTTTTGGTGAGGAACCTGCTGCCCTGTGCTCTGTATGTGGGGCCATGGCCAGGGGAGCTGCTCTGTTCCTTGGGCTCAGACATCCCCCAGAGGTCCTGCTCCACTGCTTGGGGGACAAGAGAGCTCTGACTCCACTGCCCAGGGACCAACCAGGCATCCCTGGCCATGCACTGCAGCTCACTTGTGCAGGCAGAGCAGCTCTTTGGCTTGGCATGAGTTCTGCCGTGGACCTTTCCCAGTGGGACGTTCCCCTCCTCTTTCTCAGTCTCTACGTGTGATGGGCATTTCTTCAGGGCAAAGTGACACCTGGGGTGAGGAACAGAGAGGGCTCTTGGGTCATTGCTACCCATCAAAGCCCACCCCAGTGCCATAAGGGTCATTGTGCTTTGCACTCACCACTGGGCATTTGCGGGGGACATGGGGAGCACAGACATGAGACAGTGAGGAGGATGGCATGGCCACCACAGGGAAACACCCTCGTGAGAAAGGGAGAAGGAGGGAGCTTGTGTCAGTGCACTCCCCCTCCCTCCAGCACAAAATAAATTCTGGAAAGACATCCCAGAGAAGCACACTGCTGAGTTTGGGTGCATTGGATGTCTGGAGTACAGGGTGGCTTTGGGATTTTTATAACATCCATCTGCATGCTGGCTGATGAAAGGCTAATAACTCCTGGGTGGGAGCTCTTGAGGAGATTCCATCTTGCTACCAGAGATGGGCTCCAGCAAAAAGCCAGGCATCTCAGACCCCTTCTCCAGGGGGGATTTTTGTCCCGCCTTGTGCTTGGTGGCTGGTAGTTGTATGCAGCTGAGCCTGTTGCATCTTGGCATCTTCCCAAGGCGGGATGATGCCATGGTCCTGCTCTTCCTCCACCCTGATGGATGGTGGCTGGAGAACCTGCAGGATTAGGTCACTCTCTGCAGTGGCTCCCGCTGTGTGGTGGCTGTGCTTGGCAGTGCTGGCCCTGTGTAACCTCCACAGCAGGTCCTGCTAATATTTGCTTTATGACACATCTCTGATAGTGGTTGGTGTGTGCCCAGCCATTCCCTGTATCCCAGCAGCGCTGCTCCAGCCGGCAGGACATTAGACCAACAATAACAAAAATAAATCACTCCACACTTTCCATCCAGGTTATATTTAGTCGTTACTGTACACGACCCCCCCAGGAGAAAACGATGTGTTTATTGGGGCCAGCCTTGCACCTCCCGGCACTGCCCCCCCAGCACCCCTCGAGGCTCCAGGGTCAGCTCTCCAGGTGCCTGTCAGCATCTCAGTAAATCGTGGAGCTCTCCGTGCCCTCGCCCAGCATGGGCTTGAGCTTTCCCTGGAACACAGGGAATCAGCAGAGCCCACCCAGAAGGTTTTGGGGAGGGGAAGGGATGCCCCCCGCATGGTGGTCCCCCTCTGTGCCCAAACACAGGCTCTCATTGACGCTCAGGATCGCTGCCCCTTCTCCCGTGCTGCCTCCCCAGTCTCCTCCCAGCTGGTATTTTAAACACTCCAACCTCAGCAACCACCTCTCAGCTCCAAAGTTTTCTGAGAAAATAGAAGTGTGTGAGCTGTGGGGTCATTCTTCCCACTGCCCTTCACTGCACACGCTGTCTCCAGCCTGTTTTTCATGGCAGTACCTGCTGTTTCCCTTAAAAAACTCAGCCATACCAGTGGTCCTTGTTGCTGGGCCAGCTGTGGAATCAGGAGGTTCCAGGGCCTATCTCCCTGGAATGCAGGATGCTCTTTGGTTTGCAGCATTGTGGGGCAGGTACACAGGTGATGTGTGAGTGGACATGTGGAGAGATACTCTCACTCCTCTTACACTCACCTGAGCAAAGTCCCTGTTGCCTGTGTGCCTACCTGGCACTTTTTCAAATGATTTGTCGGTATAATTTTTTCCCCAGTAGAACTGGGCATGCGGGAGGTGAGGGAAACCCCTTGAGATATAGAAACCTGTGTGCCCTAAATCTTCTGTTGCTTTGGGGTACGTGGATGGGGGAGTCTGGGAGCTGAGGTGAGACGTGGCCGTTCTTGTGGGCAGCAGCTCCATGGGGAAAGGCTCTGGCTTCTCCTAAGGGAGAGCTCATCTGTGGCAGTGCTTGGGGCTGCAGGGATTGAAGCTTTTCAAATGGTAACAGGATTTTTCCTATTATTAAGATTTGGTATGGTTTTTTTCCAATAGAATACAGACAAATTAGTCTCTCTCCCATGCATAGGACTAGTCTTAGTGTTAACACCAATTTCCTACCCCATTTCTTCTTGGCTAAAGGTCTTGGTCTGGCACTTCCAGTCCCCAGTTCTTGGGTTCACAGTGTTTAGTATCAAGTAATGTGTTTATGATGAATTAATCTCCAGGTGGCTGCGTGTCCTGGCACACGTGGCTGTTGCCTCTGTGGTACCACCTTACATGTCTTCTCTGCACAGAGGCTGGGGTGTTAATTTGGGCTCAAGCTCTGCTGCGCCAACTCCTTTGAGCTGCTGTGAGCCTGGTGGGGCTGCAACAGGCCCCTTTGCTCTCCATCTCCCCCATGTCCTCCCCACTGGGGCTGAGGAGGGGGCAGCCCCAGCCATGACAGTGCTCTCAAGCCGTTGTTGGTAGCTGTGCCTCTGCCCAGCACTGCCTGAAGGACATGTCCCTTTTTGATTTTCAGCTGGGTCTGGATGAACCCCTGTGCGTTGGGCAAAATAAAATGAGGCCTCAGGCTCTGGGTCCTTTCTTGATGCTGTTCCCCGGTGTGGTACCAGTGGAACTGGGCAGGAGCACATTGCTGGTGTTTGCAGGGTGAGCCAGGGCTTGGCCAGGGTCTGCTTCACCCCACCATGGCCCCTGAGCATCATGTGGCTGCCCACCCAAGCCTGGAAAAGCACAGAGGGGTGGGAACACCCTGGGAAGGAACATCCATGAGGTCAGAGGTGTTGCAGCCTAAACTTATGCCTCTAAGCTTGTGCCAGGGGTGTGTGTGTGCAGGAGCAGCAGGAGGCTGATGGGCATGGGACATGGGCTCAGCTCAGGCCAGCTCTGTTGGTGGCCCCAGGCAGCCACTTGGCCTCTGAGGGCTGCAGGGCCGTCTCCACACTCCGATGCCAAACCCATGGCAGCTGCCCAGCTTTCCTCACGTCCAGCTTCACTGGAGTAGAGCAATGCTGGGCTACGAGTAATAATCCAAACCAAATCACACCTTGGCTCTTCTGCCTGCAGTGAGTCTCTGACCTGATCTTGTTCTACCCTATGCAAAGTCTGTTTTCCACCAGGACACTGCTCAGAAGGGAATGCAGGAGCAGTTTGCACCATTTCAAGCTCAAGGCAGTGTTAGGACCAGACTTAGTGCAGAACTTTTGAGGATCTTTTTCTGTCCCCACTGTGCCACCAACTGATCTCATTAGTCAAAATCTTTGTACTGTGTTGCTTCTTCACCACTTGCCTTCATTGACCCCCAATGGGAACTTGCTTTAAGATCTTGCTTTAATGTTCAGTGACAGGACAAGGGGGAATGGCTTTAAGCTTAGAGAGGGGAGAATTAGATTAGCTATTAGAAAGAAATTCTTGGTTGTGAGGGTGGTGAGACCTTGGCACAGGTTGCCCAGGGAAGCTGTGCCTGCCCCATCCCTGGAAGGGTTCAAGGCCAGGTTGGAGCACCCTGGGATAGTGGAAGATGTCCCTGCCCATGGCAGGGTGTTGGAACTGAATGAGCTCTAAGATCCCTTCCAACCCAAACCCTTCTATGATTCTATGCTCTCATGAGCATCCACCACAGCAGAGAGCAGGGGTGTAGAGGGCATGTTCACCTGGGGCAGTGTAGTCACTTGCTTGTGGGCAGCTGCCCAGACAAGAAATGTCCCATCCAGGTGGGTATCTCACCCTGAGGGACCAGCAAAAGGACAGTAAACAAACACTGAGGAGGATTTGCTTGTGGGAACATCTTGCTCAGAGGTCAGGGCAGAGGTTGCCTCAGGAATCCAGTAGAGGAAGAGGAGGTGGCTGTGGCCTCCAAAGCCCCCAAGAGCCAGGAACGGGGTCATCTTTGAAAGTGGTTCCCCTGCTTCCCTTGGGGCTGGCTGACCACACCAAGGATGGATTTTTCAAGCATTTCCTCCTCTGGGCATCTCAGCCTGGAGCTGTGTCATGGGCTGGCCTTGCCCTGCTACTTATACAGACCATCCAACTTTGCTTCAAGGCCTTGACAATGTGGGAAGAGACTTTTCCCTGGTAGCCTGTGGAAGCCAATGCAAAGATTTCTTTTGGCATCAGTGCATTTCAGATAAGAACTGTAATTGCTGCTCAGCACTTCAAACCTCAGCTTTCTGCTCCTGAGCCTGAGCCTGCCTGCCTTGGACCAGGAATGATGTGGAGCAGTGGAACACATGTGCATCATGTTTGCTGCAGGGCCGCTTCTGAGCATTGCACTCAGGTATCTATAAACCAGTGCAGTTCCCAGCCTGGCAGCTGGGTTTGGATGCAGACCGTGCCTTGAAATCTGGCTGTGCAGCTCCTTCAAGTCAGCAAATGCTGCCCCGAGTAGCTCCTTCACCTTTGGAGTGAGCAGAGCTAATGCCAAGGGGCAGGAGTTTTGGCTGCCCACAAGGTCTCAGCCATGGAGGAATGTTGTGCTGGAGGAATGTGGCCATGCAGGAGTGGCAGCACCTCGCAAAAGATCTGCATCTGGTTGGAAAAATAGCCCCTGCCATGGCACAGAATGTTATTCCAAGATCCACCAGTCTCTGGGGTGTCCTTGGAGTAAACCCACCCGCTGCCTTGTTGGCTGGGGGCAGGGATGATGCTGCCTGGTCTACATGGATGATCCTGAATGAGTCCCACCATTGTAGGAAAGCTGTGCTTCTGCCCTGCCCTGCTCAGCTCTGGAGCCTCTGGCTCCATCCCCAAACCATGGGCTGATCCCTGGAGCTGCCCTGCCCTCAGCTCTGTGGATCTGCCTGGTGAGCACCAGCCCTGATCCTGTCCCTGACTGTGGCTTGATGTCCCAGCATGACCTTAGACCTGTCCCATCCCACAAATTCACTGGTGATCTGGACTCTTGATTGAACTTGGCCATGATCTCCAGGTCTGCCGTGCTCCCCACAGGGAAGAGATGATCTTGCCCAAACTCCTGGCTCTCATTGCACCCTAACACTTCCCACTGAGGCTTGGGAGCAAGCTGGAAGTGCTGCCTGGGGCTGGTAGTAGCCTTGCCAGCATCTGCTTCAGTGGGAAAGCTGTGAAACCACAGAGCTTTGCAGGGATCACCTTCAAAACACTTCCAACAAATCCAGTGTTGTGGGAGAGAAGGTTCTCACACTGGGTTGTGGTAAGATCTTCCCACCTGGAGAAAGATATCACAGGTTTGCTGTGGTTTTATCCCACCTGGAGCTGTGCTGGACACTGAGCTGGGTCCTTCTGTGGCAGGACTTGGACACATCTGGCCAGAGAGAAGTGGAGTTGGTGTTCTACACACCAAATGTGGTCCCACCTCCTCGAGGTGCAAGAGAGAGCCAGGCCACCCACAGAAACACACGAGCACCTAAAGGCTGCATGGAGCAGGATGGCTCCTGCTGCCTACTGGCTCCTGCTGGCCTCCTCAGAGAGGACCTGCCCTTGGCCTCAGTTCTTGCCTGTCCCCCTGGAAGGCAGCAGGAGGTGGGAGCTGCAGGTCCCAGCTGAGCTCTTGTGGCTGCTCCCTTTTGGCCGAGAGCACAAAGCGAAGAGCTGGAGACCCAAAGGACCCAAAGGAAAGCAAGGGGAAAGCAAACACTACCAAACACTACTACTGCTGTGGTGGCTTTATGGAAAGGAGCTTGTCCTTGTCGGGGAGCACAGAGACAGGCAGGGCAGCCACTGTCACCCTGGGGAAGGTGCCAGCTGCTGTTGCAATACTTTGGGTGTTTGAGGTGTGTGGAGATGAAGACTTTTTTCCCTACTGTAATGAAGGACCTCCAGTGCTCTTCCCACCTGCTCAGGGCAGCAGGAGCTGGTCCATCCTCCATGGCTAGGACTTTGGAAAGAGCAAGTCCTGAGTGTGCAGTCTGGTATCTGCTCTGCTTTAAAAATAACCCTTGCCAAGCTCTGTTCCCATAGTCTCCTTGGGGGAGGAATTTGTTGCTGATGTGCCTGTGAAATGAGTTGAGTGATTCCTTTACTCCCCATCATTAATATGAATGTGGCAATGACAACCATGAAGGTTTGGTTCCCTTGGGAGGACAGATCTTTCAGATGGCACAAGTGCTGATCAAGGAGCAGAGAACAAATCAGTTGCCGGAGCTCTGCCTCTGTAGGAAGAAATAAATGAATTTGTGCCTCTGACATGACGACATAAATCCCAAAGCTCCAGAGATGTTTCTGTGGTGCTGCCACATACACTGAAGTGGGGGCTGTGTTTCCATACATGTGTAGGTCATGAATTTGGGTGTAGAGGGTAAATGTGTGTGTGTTGGTACCACACATTTGCTTTTTACACTAGAAACATGGATTTTTGCCTTTTTTTTTTTTTTTATAGGCTTCTCTTCAATAACTGAGAAAGACCCAGAGGATTCTTTTTTGCTTTCAGTTCTAGGTTTAAAGAATGTGAGATCTTCCTTTTTCAAAATCTCTTTATTCCTAAAATGAGGTTCTTTGGGTCTTTAAGCAAGATAAAACCAAAGGATCAGGTTTTCCCTCCAATTCAGGGGCTCATTCTTGTTGGGATGTTGCATTTCTTGGTTCTTAGGAATCTTTGTGGGTTTTAAGTACTCTGTTGCTCAGGATTAAGCCAAGAGTTAAGAGAGAGGCAGTCAAAAGACAGTTCACCTGTGGGGAAGTTTAGCCAGGCAGTGACTCTCACACTTGTGTTTCCTGGCCCAGGGCTTTCATGAAAGACCTGAAAAGTGGTGGATTTTGATTTCCAAAGCCACATGAGGAAGGTTTATCTCTGGAGCTGCCTCCCTTGATGCAGCAATCCCGTGGTCTGCAGTGACCACTCCTGCTCCAGCCGTGTCCAGACCCAGCTTGGGGCTGTCCCCCAGTGTCATCCTGCTTCCCATAGCCTGCTTAGCCAGGTGTGCCCTGGATCTCAGTTTACTGGGTATTTTGGGGACCAGGAAACTCTTACCTGAGGAGGGGTAGTATTTCAAACCACCCATGCTCATTCAAAGATTGCTGGGAGCAGCTGGTAGAGGTATCACCCCTTTGACAGAGATCTACTCTGGATGCAGCTTCTCCATAGATCCTTTCTGTATCACTGGGTTTTTTACTGTGGTTTTGGACTTGTCAAGGCCCCTTAACCAGGTGCATTTGGGCAGGAATGGGTGACAACCCTGAAGATGATTTGTCTCCTATGGGTGGGATAAGGCAGCTCAGACAAGCTGGGATTGACACTTCCTACATTTCTCCAGCATTCAGCCTAGTGAGACCCAGATTTTAATGTAGAGCATCTCACCTGGCCACTCCCACCCTGTTAAACCCTGAGGGAAAGGAGGGCTGTCACCTCATCTCTCCCTACGGGATGGTGATGACTCTGCCTGTGCCTTCCTTACTCATGCAGAAGATTTGCCCTGCAATTTGTTTCGTTGCAGTAGCTCTTGTTCTTAATTACAGGGAGCTTGTAATCAAAGTGCCACAAGATTTGTTGTTGCTGTTCTTGCCTGTGACAAGCAGCAAAGGCAATAAGGTGCCTTCTCTGCCTCATCCCTGGAAGTGTCCAAGGCCAGGTTGGACAGGGCTTAGAGCAACCTGGGATAGTGGAAGGTGTCCCTGCCCATGGCAGGGGGTGGAACAAGATGAGCTTTAAGGTCCCTTCCAACCCAAACCATTCTGTGATTCTATGATTCTGTTTTCACTTTGCTGGTCTCTGAAAAGTGCAGGGAGGTCCCTTGTCCTTCAGACCCCCCTGGATCTGTGTCATCGGGACCAGCTGGAAACCAGGACACACCTTTCCCAGGGTACTCCCACCCACTGCATTTGTAAGGGCCTCCACATCACCTGGGTGAGAATAAAACACAGTTTCCCTGTGAACAGGAGCAGTAGGCCATGCAGGTGTCTGAGTGGAGTTGCTGGACATCCTGCAGCCACGTCCTGCAGCCACATCCTGCAGCTTTCCAAGATTTGGAGTGAGAGTGATCCATGAGTTGTATTCAGCCTGGAGTTATCATCTGGATCTCCACTGCTGGATTACTCACAATGTAAGCAAGTACCGAAAAATGTCTTGCTGTCAAGGTGGAGAGCCAAGTTTATCCAGATAGTCCCAGCCTGGTGTGTGAAAGAAGCAGTGCATGCTCTGCTTGATGCCCCTGGGAGAGCCCTGCTTTGCCTTCCTATGATGACACCTCTGATACCAGGGGGAATGAGGATGGAAATAATGGCTTGTTACTGGTTTTGCACAAACAAAACTTGACTGCTGGGTAGCTGTGAGATAATGACCAAAATTTGGTGGTGGTATCATGGGGAAGGATCTTGCTGTTGTAGATAAGGATCTAAGAGAGCACCTCCCTGCCCCCAGCACTGGGATCCCTTCAGCTCAGCTTATAAAGTACAAGGCTTATGTTAATATTAAAACTGATAAAGAGGAATGTTTCTTAAACCCTTCTGGCTTCAAATATGTTCATGATTTGTAGCACTATAGTGCCTTTCAGCTGAGGAGCTCCAGGCTGTCAGCAAGCAAGGAGGCAGCTGAAGTCCTTGTCTTCCTTGGGAGAGCAGGCAGCTCTGGAGCAGGGCTGGGAGCAGATTTGGGGAAGCTCAGCAAACCCACAAAGGGCTAGGGATGGGCTCTCCCCCCTCTTGTCAGTGTATGGCTGAAGTCGACAGTTGTAACACAGGGGGAGTGGGGTCATGAGGTAGAGCAGAGCAAATAATTCCAGATTGAAGTAGAAATTCTGAATGCAGCCTTCAGGTACCTAGAGAGGCTCCAGAGAGCTGGAGAGGGACTTGGGACAAGGGCATGGAGGGACAGGACAAGGGGGAATGGCTTCCCACTGCAGAGGGCAGAGTTAGATGGGATATTGGGAAGAAATTCTTCTCTATGAGGGTGGTGAGGCCCTGGCACAGGTTGCCCAGAGAAGCTGTGGCTGCCCCATCCCTAGAAGTGTCCAAGGCCAGGTTGGATGGGGCTTGGAGCAACCTGAGATAGTGGAAGGTGTCCCTGCAGTGAGGTTGGAACGAGATGGTCTTGAAGGTCCCTTTCAACCCAAACCACACAAATATTATGCTCTGGGTATAGGCTTATCCTTGCTTTTCTGGGGTGAAGCTGGTTGGGAAAAGGGCTCTTGAGGACGCTTTGCTTTCTCCACAATGACGGGGCTGAGGCTCAGGGGCTGTCACTGGTCATGGGAAGATCTGAAAGCCTGTTCATACCTCCTTAATCAGGCTGCCTCCCTACTGGGGGTGCTGCATGGGGGGGAATGAGGGGGAGGTGGATCAGAGGAAGCCCTGCCTGGCCTCCCTGCTGCAGGCAAATGGATGTTCAGCTCTGAACAGTTTGTCATGACTGTTGGGACACCCCCGTACTTTCTCCTGCTCCCTGGGTGCCAGAGAAAGCTTTGTCTGAAACAGCTTCCCATCAGGAACTCGCCTGTAGGTTTCAGCATGACCTCAAGCTCCAGTCTGCAGTAGGACTGGGTTTTGCATTTATTTTTCATCTTCACTGAGCGTCTGCTCAGATTATTCTCCAGGGTTATGAGAGCAACAGCCACCTTCTCCAAAGTGGGATCACATCCCTGTCTTGAATGTCATGGAATGTCTGGTGCTTCCAGCCCATTTCACCTCAGGCAGCAGCTGCTGGAAGTCCCAAAATGAAGTGGGACAGGATGACAGAGGGCTGGTTATGGAAGTGAACTCTCTTCCTCTAGATAAGTACTTTGAAACCCATTTTGGATACAAGGAAATTTCTCATTTGCATTAGTTTGGACCTTCATGAAAGCAGGTGATGTTTTTGCTCCTCAGGAATCACCTGCAGCCAGCAGGGCTGGGATTGTCTTGGCAGCAAGTATGAGAATTGAGTGGCTGGGATGTCCCCACAGCACTAGAACTGGAATTGTGCAGTGTTTTCCCTGAATGGAGGGAAATGCTACAAGGGGCTGCCTGGAGACCAGGGCTTGGAGCCATGGAGGTGGCATTGGAAACTCAGGGCAGATGGGACAGGGACAGATGGCTGCTTTGGAATTAAAGGCAGGGTAATGTGCTGCTGCCTGCTGGGCATCCACCCCTCCTGCCCCAAATGCCCCTCAAAATGAGCTGGTCCTCCATGCTCAAGGTTGGGAAGCATCCAGCCAGGAGCCTGGATAATTTCAAGCATATTTTGTGTTTCCCAGATACTTCTCAGCAGAGATTCCCAAAGCACTCTTCAAATAATAGGCAATTTTTCCTTTTACTGCCCTTTTCAAACTGATAAATGCTATTTTCCTTTTCCATGGGAGCAGTCTGGTGCACACAGAAGCTGCTTGGCCTCTGGACACACATAGTGCAGCCGAGGCTGGGAAAGGATTAATTGAAGAGTCTCAGGCTTGAGTTCTCCTTTTTCTGCTGTTTCTGCCAGACTTGGGTCTATGGTTCTCCACAAAAAGTAGACAAGGCAAAACAACTGTGGAATTCCATGTGGACATGGAAGTCGACTGGGTGATGAGTCCCAGTCAGGCTCCTAATCTGCTTCTGATGTCAGGGTTTATGGATTGCTGTTTGACATGACCCGGGCTCCTAAAACAGAAGTTCTTCTTCCTTTATCAAAGTCCCATACCAGATAAAAGAGTCAGACTCGCAGCTTTCCAGTTTCTCTTGTTGTTTATTGAGTCCTTATCTCTTACCTTTGTACACTTTGCAGGTGTGGGATTGATCCTGGTGCCCAGGAGATTGGCTCTTCTCATCAAGTCATTCTTTATTTACAACCTAAAGCACATGGAAGTTTCCTCCTGGACAAGAGCAAGTCCTGGAGCAGCAGTGTCAGGGATGTGGCAGGGATGGTCCTTCTGCTGGCACCAGTTGGCATCAGGGTGAGCCCTGAGAGCCATGGTGGCTGGAGTGGGGGTGTCCCTTCCTGTGGCATGGAGATGGAGTGGAAAAGCAGCTCTGGAGAAGGACCTTCAGCTCCTCCCAGCCCACGGCTCCTCTTACAAGGAGAGGTTGTGCTGGGAGAGANGAAGTGTCCAAGGCCAGGTTGGATGGGGCTTGGAGCAACCTGAGATAGTGGAAGGTGTCCCTGCAGTGAGGTTGGAACGAGATGGTCTTGAAGGTCCCTTTCAACCCAAACCAGACAAATATTATGCTCTGGGTATAGGCTTATCCTTGCTTTCCTGGGGTGAAGCTGGTTGGGAAGAGGGCTCTTGAGGACTCTTTGCTTTCTCCACAACGACGGGGCTGAGGCTCAGGAGCTGTCACTGGTCATGGGAAGATCTGAAAGCCTGTTCATACCTCCTTAATCAGGCTGCCTCCCTACTGGGGGTGCTGCATGGGGGGGAATGAGGGGGAGGTGGATCAGAGGAAGCCCTGCCTGGCCTCCCTGCTGCAGGCAAATGGATGTTCAGCTCTGAACAGTTTGTCATGACTGTTGGGACACCCCCGTACTTTCTCCTGCTCCCTGGGTGCCAGAGAAAGCTTTGTCTGAAACAGCTTCCCATCAGGAACTCGCCCATAGGTTTCAGCATGACCTCAAGCTCCAATCTGCAGTAGGACTGGGTTTTGCATTTATTTTTCATCTTCACTGAGCGTCTGCTCAGATTATTCTCCAGGGTTATGAGAGCAACAGCCACCTTCTCCAAAGTGGGATCACATCCCTGTCTTGAATGTCATGGAATGTCTGGTGCTTCCAGCCCATTTCACCTCAGGCAGCAGCTACTGGAAGTCCCAAAATGAAGTGGGACAGGATGACAGAGGGCTGGTTATGGAAGTGAACTCTCTTCCTCTAGATAAGTACTTTGAAACCCATTTTGGATACAAGGAAATTTCTCATTTGCATTAGTTTGGACCTTCATGAAAGCAGGTGATGTTTTTGCTCCTCAGGAATCACCTGCAGCCAGCAGGGCTGGGATTNGAGATTCCCAAAGCACTCTTCAAATAATAGGCAATTTTTCCTTTTACTGCCCTTTTCAAACTGATAAATGCTATTTTCCTTTTCCATGGGAGCAGTCTGGTGCACACAGAAGCTGCTTGGCCTCTGGACACACATAGTGCAGCCGAGGCTGGGAAAGGATTAATTGAAGAGTCTCAGGCTTGAGTTCTCCTTTTTCTGCTGTTTCTGCCAGACTTGGGTCTATGGTTCTCCACAAAAAGTAGACAAGGCAAAACAACTGTGGAATTCCATGTGGACATGGAATCCAACTGGGTGATGGGTCCCAGTCAGGCAGTCAGTCCCATCTGCTTCTGATGCCAGGGTTTATGGATTGCTGTTTGACATGACCCGGGCTCCTAAAACAGAAGTTCTTCTTCCTTTATCAAAGTCCCATACCAGATAAAAGAGTCAGACTCGCAGCTTTCCAGTTTCTCTTGTTGTTTATTGAGTCCTTATCTCTTACCTTTGTACACTTTGCAGGTGTGGGATTGATCCTGGTGCCCAGGAGATTGGCTCTTCTCATCAAGTCATTCTTTATTTACAACCTAAAGCACATGGAAGTTTCCTCCTGGACAAGAGGAAGTCCTGGAGCAGCAGTGTCAGGGATGTGGCAGGGATGGTCCTTCTGCTGGCACCAGTTGGCATCAGGGTGAGCCCTGAGAGCCATGGTGGCTGGAGTGGGGGTGTCCCTTCCTGTGGCATGGAGATGGAGTGGAAAAGCAGCTCTGGAGAAGGACCTTCAGCTCCTCCCAGCCCACGGCTCCTCTTACAAGGAGAGGTTGTGCTGGGAGAGACAGCACTTGGGATGGAGAGGGGCTCCCCTCTCTCTCTTGCCCAGCCCCTTTCCACGCATCCATCCATTTAAGAATAGCTGTTGGGGGTCTATTTAAGCTGGGAAGCCTCAGGCCAGTGGTAAGCCTTGTTGGGAAGGGGAGGGAGTGATGTGCCTGAGCTGTGCAGTCAGCTCAATTAACCAGTAAAACACCACCAAAATCCCCGTCCCCCCTGCCCTGGCTCAATTAGCTCTCCCTGTAATGAGGGCCTGCCTCTTGCCTCGCTCAGCTAATTAAAGAGCCCATGCCAGTAAGCCATGGCACCAGGTTGACGGTGGGGAGCTTTTCTGAGCAGGATGTGAAGGGAAGAGGGATCACTCCGGCAGCAGCTGCTTGGCTGGGGGCCCTGTGGGTTCAGCTCCCCCCCCAAGCTACTGGAAATGGAAGATCAGGTTTTAAAACCCTGTTATAAATACAAGTGTGGGAGCTGATGCAACCCCGGCGACGAGAGCGAGGTGTTTGGAAATGGGAGATGCTGGCAGGGAGGGCAGGGCTGCCTCGCTGACTGGGAAAGGGAGGTGGCCTCTTGGCTGTGGAGGGGCTCCCACTCACCCCCCGGTCCCACTACCCCAAACTGGGTCTTCCATGAGGTAATTAACCAGGGTAATTAGTGGGCTTGATTCACTCTTGGGTCTCTCTCCCTCTAATAAGTTGTTCAGCCTGGATAAGCCTCTGGGGAGACTTCAGAGCCCCTTCCAGTTCCTAAAGAGGCTCAAAGAGAGCTGGAGAGGGACTTTGAATAAGGGAGAGGTGCTGAAAGTGGCAGGACAAGTTTCTGAGGGAGTTGGAACATCTTGGTTCCCCTCTCCAAGAGCAGGTCTATGCCAAGGTGGACCAGAGAGGGGTTGGATGGGGAACAGAGGGAGAGGATGATTGTAGAATCCCAGAATGGTTTGGGTTGAAAAGGACATTCAAGACCATCTCATTCCACCCCCTGCCATGGGCAGGGACACCTTGCTCTGGACCAGTTGCTCCAAGCCCCATCAGCCTTTCCTCACAGGAGAGGTTTTCCACCCCTCAGCTGTTTCAGGACAGGTGCTGTGCCCCAGGCAGCACCCATGAGTGTTTTCTGGCTGAGGTCTGGTGTCACAGCCCTGTCTACATCACCTGCAAGGATTTGGGAGTGAAAGTACCAAGCCCAGTCCATCTCTGCTCCCTAAGCCTGTGGCTGCTCCAAAAATCTTGTTCCCTTTAATAGAAATAATGTCCTGCTCTGGGTGGGGCAAATGGGGGTCCCAGGGATTTAGTTGGGGCAAGACCCTTGCACTGCAACCTCTCAGCTAGTTCATAGCAATGACTGTAATTTCTTAGGAACAGCTCTTTGGTTGGAATTCAGGAAAGAGATTTGCACCTGCCGAGGAATATTTCAGGCTGGTGTAGAAAAAACACAGCAAAGACTCTTGAGAATAATAAACTCTGTAGGTTTCAAAAGAATTTCTTAAGCAGCCTGATGGTTTGATACTTGTAAAGTTCCTTGCAGGACTTTGCCACGAGGCTTTTATCAATGGGCAGGGAGTGCTGGGAAGCAGTTCCATAGGGCAAAGAGAATCAGAAGTTTTGATGTGGGGGCTGCTCTTGGCTATGTGCCCACACCTACTGTGCTCTGCACCTTTTCATCTCTCCTATTTTCCTTTTCAGCAGTACTTTTGTTCCTTTCCAGCAGGTACTGCCTGAACTGAGAGCATGGCATCTGTAGAGGATAAAATGCAGCTCCTGCCACTGCTTTTGCAGCCTGAGCCCCACTCCTCACCTTCCAGAGCATCCTGCATCTTCCTCCCTGAGCTTTGGGGTGCTTTGGCCAGGTTTGGATGTGTCTGCAAGGGGCAGAGCTGCTGTTTCTGCAGCCCCTGGGGAGGGCAAAGAGCTGACGAGGAGATGTTGGCACCAGCCCCAAACCCACTTCCCCTTCGGGGACATGGAGCTGCCGTTCAGTGGCAGCATCCCTGCACCCCCCGCACTCCCGTCCCACCCGGGGCTGAAAATCTCCGCTGATATAGGTGAGGCCTGTGCAGCCACGCCGGTATTTTAAGCCCAGCGCCGCGTAAATCTCCGAGTCCGGTCAGGAGCCGCCAGTCCCGGTGCCCACAGCCGGAGGGATCCGGTGAGAACTGGGATGCGGCAGCAAAATCCTCCTCTTGCACCCATGTGTGGAGCCCTTTAGGTGTCGCGCTGGAGCGGCGAGTCCCCCGTGAGCCGTCGGCCTCCTCCTCTTCCTTCTCCTCGTCCTTCTCCTCCAGCCTGGCCGCAGGACACTCTGTCGGCGGCTGGCTCGGGACGAGTCCCGCAGAGCCGTGACCAGAAGGGGCTGGCGCGGCTCTGGTCCGTGCGTTGGAAACAGCCTGGAGATCTGTTGGGATCTTTGGGATCTCATGGAATCTCCCAGGGTGCTGCCTGGTGCCGCTCCTCCCCACCTCGCAGAGAGTCCCGCTGATTCCCGCTGTTCCGGGAAAGGTATAAATCACTGTCCCTTCAGGAGCCAGGGGGGTGTCCGGTTACCCCGGGCTCTAAGGCATCTCCTCGTGGGGCTGGCTCACATGCTGAAGGTTTGCTCGGGGCTCCTGGCAGCCTTTGGGGAAAATCTCAGTTCCCTGGCAGTCACAGCGTGAGGGCAACGTTTGGGGGAATGCTGGGAACTCCTGGGCAGCAACAAGCATCTCCTGTTGCTCTGTGTCCTGTACCCTGGTGATCAAGCAGAAATCCAGCTCTGGGGCGGGATGGAGGATTGAAGGAGTCAAAACTAGGAGCTGCATCTGCTCCTACCTCTCTCCATCAGGATAGGCCGTCTATGTTCTCTGCTCTGTCTCTCTTGGATTTTTGTCCCACTGTTGTGTTATCTCATAGTTTTCCATTTTCTTGGCCTAATTTTTCATTTCCTTGTTCCTTTTGCAGTCTGAGCCCTGGTGCCTTCTCCTCCCACTGCCAGGTCTCTTGCCCACCCTTGGGTCCTGAGCCAGCTCCTGAGTCATGCTGCCCCACAAGAAGGGAGAGTCCAGCTGGAGGAGAAGCTGGGAGCTCCAGGGGGAGGTGGGTCCAGTGCGGCACCTCTTTGAGCAGAGCTATCCAGGTGTAAAGTGACCTATCTTTCTGCTGGCACATTAAATTGCATCTCCAATCCTCTTTGAGGGCCTGTCCAGCCGGAGCAGGACACATTAAGGACCCAAACTCACGTGCCCAGCCTGCACTTTGTCATGGCTAAGC
The DNA here is from genome assembly GCA_013390005.1 of Calyptomena viridis. NCBI lineage: Eukaryota > Metazoa > Chordata > Aves > Passeriformes > Eurylaimidae > Calyptomena > Calyptomena viridis. The sequence continues at coordinate 568,996 of WEIV01014743.1, read as the reverse complement.
TATTTTTGGGCTGGCTCATTTTGTTCCTGCCCTGGCATTTCCAGGGTGCGTGACATCAGAGGCTCCGGAGTTGAGCTGCTGGAGAGGAGGGATTCAGTTGTGGAACACTTGTGGAAAGATCCTTCCATTCAATTCAAAGAGAGAAGATCCTGCTTCTCTGAAGGCAGTTCAAAAAGCCTGGAGTTGCTTCCAAAACTCTGATGATCTGACCTTGGGCATGAGTGTCATGCCCCCTGCAGGGAACTCCTGCACAAGGACCCTCTCAGCACCAGCAGCCCCATGTACCCAACATCTGCATCGTGAATTCTGTCCTTGCAGGTCTGAGCTCTCCCTCTGGCTGTGGTGGCTTTGTCTCCCCTTGCTTTACACCAGGAGGTGGATACAGGCAAGCTGCTTTCTGGAGGAGGCACGTTGAGCTGTGGAAGGGGCAGGTATTTGATTTTCCCCGGTACTCAGTCCGTGGAAAAACCACTGTGGGACAGAGGTGCCAGTGCTTGAGCAGTGACAAAGGTGTCTGTGAGCCAAGCTGGCTCCATGGACCACCTGGGTGTCTGCCCTGCAGAGCACGGCTAATCCCCCCGCCAACAGCCAAGTCCTGCTCCGTGGGATTTTTCCCATCCATTTCAGTAGGCAGCAGGATCTGGGCTGATGTATTTACAAGAGGGAGGAACAGAATATGCAAATAATATTTATGGCCTTTCGATAGGTCATTTACTGCTTGGGAGAAGGAAGCTGTATTGGGCTGCTGGATGGTTCCCAGGGAGAGGAGACCTCCATGGATTTCAGCTTCTTTCCACAAGGCTGGCTACAGTGAAAGGGGAAAGTAGAGGTGAGGAGAGAAGCCACATGAATGCAGCGCCATCAGGAATTGTACAACACCCAGTGATGTCTAACGTGCTCCCAGGGCTGGTCCTTCCTGGTCCTGCTGTGCCGTGCTGGGGGCATGAAGCACCGCCAGAGCTGGGACGCGGGTGAAACAGAGAAGACATTCCCATTCCCTTTCCCAGCAGGCTGGAGGAACAGAAAGAAGGAGGTTCAGTGCTGGGAATGTGGGAGCAGAGATACCTCTCCCCTCTTTTCCTTTTCTCCTGACTTTACAGTGTTTTATGGGGCTGAGCAGGGTCCCCAGCACTGGAGGCTGCAGCCCTGAGTGCAGCTCACTGGGCTCTGGGACCCGCGTGCTCCCAGGGCTCAATGCGCAATCCGTGGGAAATGTGGGATGGCGGCAGGAAGGGAAGGGGAAAAGAGCAGGAGGAGAAGGGTGCCCCCCCAACCCCCCCAGCTCGCTGAGTGTGCGGCGAATTCCTGCCGGCTGGGCTCATGTGAGAGCATTATCCCTGGGATGAGCTCATGCACGAAGCGCGCGGGTTATCCGTGCGATTCCGGGTGCTGGGGCACCGGTGGCGGATTCCCCGGAGTTATGTGCAGTTGCCATTTCCACGCATTCCTGGGTTAACAGCCGATCGGGTTTCGCTGTTCGCAACCTCATTGAGCGCTCAGGGCCGTGGCTCCCAGCGCTGGTGATGGAGCGAAATCCCTTGGCTGTCTGGCTTCTGCTCTCCCAAACCTTGCCTTCCCCCTTCCTCTTCCTTGATCTCCTCCAGATCCTCCCTCCTCTCTCCCATGACATTGCCCATATTGCAGGTTCTCCATCTCCTTCCTCATTTCTAGTTGAGCTTTAATTTGTGATGCTGGTAGGAGCTTAGTTGAGGCCATTGTTGTGGGATGCTTGGATATCTCCTGTGCCCTCACTGGTGTGAGGACCAGGCTGGCGATGAGCCCCTGCACCTGCACCTTGCTCTGCTCCAGTGAGGTGTTCTGGCAGAAAAGCGGAGTCTGGAGCAGGGTAATTCCCCACTGTCCCTTCGTCTCTGTTTTCTCCACACATGGGAGGACCTCAGGGTAAGTGGACAGCTGAGCAAGGAGGCTTGGCTGTGTTTGGCCAAGAAACTTGGCTCCCTGGTTACAATTCACTCTCCAGCAGGTCAGTGATGGGACCAGCCCTGTAAGGATGTCTGTAACTACAGTGGAGGGCCAGGTGATCTTAACCACTCAGCCCAGGCCATGAGGGGGTTTGCCAGGCTCTGGGGTGTCTACACGTGACTGCTGGGCCACCCAAGGCAAAGGGCACTCTTCAGAGCTCAGCTTGCCCAGCTCTCGGCTCTTTTCCTGGTGAGGAAGAGGTGAGGTAACCAGCAGAGCCATGACTTGCAGAAAATGAGCTCTTCTGTGTCTGGGGGGTGTCTCTGTGCCAGAGAGGCTCTTGGCTGGCACCAGGCTGGGCTGTGTCCTGCTGTCACAGTCGGGGTGGTGGCCCCCCACCTACACTGACCCAGCTCCATGCTTCCAAAGGTCATCTCAGCTTTGAGAGGTAACTTCTGCATAGAAGCTCATGGCTACTCTGGCATCTGTCCTGTAACTTCAGGGGGTGAATTTACTGCCATCTCCAAGCACAGATGACCCTGCAAGCTTTGGAGTGACCTTCAAAGCCAGTGCCAGGCAGGGAGACCACAGGGGTGATGGTGGGGAGCTACCACTGCTCAGATTTCCCTGATTCCAGGTCAGAGAGTGAGGTGAGTGAGGAAAGAGCCTGATCACTCAAAATGAGTTTCCACCCTGAATCCAAGGGTCTGTCTGCAAGACCTGCAGGGTGAAATCAGCTCATTCCTTGGGACCTTGCAGTGGAGCACTTGGAAAGAGAACTGTGGGAGGGTTGGACTAGTGTGCAGTCCAGGCGAGTTTTTTGCTCTGCTGTAATACTGAAGGTGCTGGGTGAGCCCTAGGGGCGTCGGGCAGGTACTCTGCAGTTATAACTCTGATGCTGGCTCTCGGAGTTCTGAGCCCATCCCCTCTCTCCTGCTCACCTCTGCATGGATGGGAAATGTATCCCAGTACAGCAGGGAAAAGCTGCTTTGAATGTAGGAAGTAGCATTTTTAAAGAAAAATAATGCATGAATTTCCCTTTTCTGGAGAGCTCTGTGCTGCTGGTTTGTTTGGCCGTGAGCAAGAGACATTTTTAACAGCAGCCTCTGAAATAAATTGCTGGGGCAGAGGACTAAACTCAGACACTGAGTTGATTGTTTTTTCATCTTCTGTGCTCTAAAAAGCAAAGATGGAGCGATGTGAGTAGAGGTAAAACATGGTAATGGCCAAATTCGGAAAAATCGTAGGAAAAACTGCAAGGATGCAGCTGTGATCATGGCAAACGTGTGTGATCCCGTGCTGTGTGGGTACAGGCGCTGCCACGGCCCTGCTCTTCTGGCGAGGGGCTCGACTGACACGTTATTTTATGAGATATTTTATATAGCTGTGCATTGCAGCTTTGTTAATGTTGTTACATGAACCTTTTTAATTTCCTGCCTTTTTTTTTTCCCCTGTGCGACCTTAGGATGCTGGAGTGAAGTTCCCTTTGTGTACGTGGGTGTGTGGAGAAGCAGGGAAGGAGGAATGCGAGCAGTTGGAGGGGAGATGCTCGACAAAGCTCCTTGCTCGGGGAGGGAAGGCGGAGGAGATGTGGGAAAGCTGGGCTCCAACACTGAAGAGATGGAGCGGGGGAGATGGAAAGAAAACACAGCCCAGCAGTGCCCGTTCAAACTTTCTCCTTGTTCAGGAGGAGAGAGGTGAAGGGTGTTGACACGTTAAGTGGTGGCAATTAAGTCGGGAGTTAACACCTTATTAAGCGGGACTGGGGGCAGTTGGCACCTCCAAGCCTCGGCGTCTGCAGGCTGGGCTGGAACACAGCATGGAGAGGTCTGTTCCCGGCCTTTGGGGCTGTGCCGGTCAGTTCTGAGATCCATAAAAATCTCCTGGCTCATGGGTGAGGCAGCAAACCCTGCCGATGGAAAAAATGGGAGTCCCTGGGGGTCGGAAGAGCTGGTCCAGCGCCGGAGTCGTGGCACTCTCCGGTCAACTCTACCACGGTCCGACAGCAGCTCCCAGGGCAGGCACTGCCCCGGCTCAGATTTTCCATCAGGATTGCCAGCACAATTCCTACCTTTGGAAGAAAGGGCTTGATCCTGTGCCCACTGAAATCTGGGGCTCAAGGTTCCTGCGGGCTGGGATGGGGGACCTGGGCAGGGTGACCATTCCTTGCCCTCATGACTCCAGCTGGTGATGGAGCATGCCTTTGCTTCTCCATCCTCAGACACAATGTAATGTGGAAACCTCAGGCACTTTGGAATATCCGTCCCCTTGCTCCACAGCAGCTGCTCAGCCCAAGCAAAGGAACCGGCTGGGTCAGGAGTGTTTTGTAGCTTTGGAGCCCTTTGCTACCAAACCTGCCAGGATGCTGCAACCAGCCGGGAGCTACTTCCCAGCCCATCAGTGATTTCCAGACTCACTCTGGAGGTGACAGCCTGAGAAAAGGGCTCATTCCCCACTGTTTGTTTGAGGGAAAGGGGGTACAAGCCTGTGAAGTGCCATAAATCCTGCCATGTTGCACTTTTTATTGTGATTACTGGGATGTACATCCCCTAGAGCCTTTCATAAGACCCAGCCTCTGTATTTGCCCATTGGCATTTACTGGCCTCATTTATCTTGGTCCTGGTTCAGTTCATTTGAGAAATTCCAGAGATGCTGTTGGATTTTCTTGGGTTGTTGCCCTGTTTGGAGGGTTAAACCCTGGCTAGTCTCAGGGATGGTGATGAGACTTTCCTTGGTGCAGACCCTTGGTGTGGAGCAGGATGCGGCCCATTGGGATGGGGATATTTTGGAGCTGGTCTCTCTTCCCCTACTTGGCTGCAGGGAGGGATGTTTGCCCTGTGAGAGGATGGGGAATGCTGCAGGACACTGTGCTGGCGCTTCTTCTGTGGCCCTGGAGACTCTTGCTGTACCCCTGGCAGTGGAGGCAGATGATGACGGGATCTGCAAAGCCAAGGATTTGGGAGAACAAGGAGAAGGGCGGGACTCACCTCCATGGGGCAAGTTCTGTCCTCTGTAGGGACTCTGTGGGGACTCTGCCACTCGCACCTGCAGCTGGTGGGATGTCACCTACACTGTGCAGTGTTGCGAGCCCATTCCTCACCCTCTGACCCATCTTCCTTCATCTCTCTGTACCACAGAGCAGATACAGAGGAGCAAGGGTGGTGTGTCCATAAACTTTCTGTGGGGAAGACGTGTGCAGTCCATCCACAGTAACACGGGCTACAGTTGATAGGGCCACAGGAGATGCCAAAGCATCCCATCTCTGGCTGGGCACGGTGCAGGAGGAGTTGTGCCTGCCAGGATACCCCAGGACATGTCAAAGAGATGGGATTTTCCAACACTGATGTTGGCTGGCATTCCCAGATGCAGCTTGGGAGCACGGATTTGACTTCCAAGGATAATTCCTTGTGGGGGAATTATTATTACTTTGTGGGGGTGAATTCATGGCCTGGAATTGTGGAGAAGTAAGTCCCTACTTGGACAACTTGTGTGCTGTTATACTCCAGCCTCTGGTGACTTCAGTGGTGGAGTCACCATTTCTGGAAGTGTTCAAAAAACATGTGTCTGTGGCATTTGGGTACAAGGTTCAGTGGTGGGCTTGGCAGTGCTAGGTTAGTGGTTGGACTTGATGATCATAGAGGGATTTTCTGACCTTAATGGTACCATGACTCTATGATCACCATCCTCTGTGTTTTCCTCCACTTCCTCCCCTTCTTCCCATGCTTTGGAAGGGGATAGGTGTGAGCCTGTGACCTCACTGCTGTCACTGTGGCATAGCAGCATGACATCACACTGCCACAAATTTGGGGGAGGAGGAGCCTCCCGGCAGGCGTTAACAGGTGGGAGAGGGGAAAGCACTGAACTGAACCAGGACGGAGCAACGTCAAACCCGGAGCCGCCGTCAAAGCTGCTCTGCTGTCAGTGGAAAGGCTCCCAGGGTTTGCTTTTATGTGACAGCTGCTTCCAAGGGCTGGCAGCTCTCCAGGCAGCTTGGGCCAGGGGTGAGCGGCGCGGCCGGTCCTCTGCAGCGCCATGGCCTTCAGAGAGACAGCTCTGCACTGCGGAGAGGATGCATTTCTGTGGTTCTTGTGGTTCCCTGTGTTTTTTGGGAAAAGGGAAGAGGCGACTGGAGCACAGACCCATGGTTCAAGTGTGCTTTGGGCCAGGCGAGCAGCACTGCGAGGGTTTGCACTGCCTGGCCCGGCATGGTGCCCACAGCCTGCCCACCCAGGGTGCTCCTGCTGGGCTCCCCAGGGGCCAGATCCCTCTCAGCAGCGCTGGCTGCTCCCTAATGCCATGTTCCTTGGCTCCTTTGCTCGCTGTCAGCTGCCCCATGCCATAAGCAATGGGACAGTGGTGATGCCCCTTCCCTGCCCGCTGGGCCAAGGTGCAGAGCCCAGGGTAGCCCAGGACATTGGGGGTTTGCTGTAGCTCGGGGTTTCCATGTCTGCTGCTTTGGCACGGGGCTGCACCGAGGCATCTTTTACCCTGACAGCAAACCCATGGTGACAGCTACCGCGAGGGGTGAGATTAAAACCAGATGCACCCCTCTCTCTCAAATGCCAGCAAAGCCAGAAACAGCCCTCTGGGGACGGATCGTCTGCGAAGGGCTTGGATGTGCTCCTTCACCCGTGCTCAGCTCCAGAGCCCCAAGGCACCGCTCAGCCCCGGGCCAGGCAGTGCTTGGCTGGTGGTACAGGCCACCGGGCAGGAGTGGGCACCACAGGGCCCTTGGCCAACAGGCTGTGTCACCCAAAGCGTGCTCGGCCCCAGCTAACGAGCAAAGACATCGTTAATTAGAACAAGGCAGCGCGTAGTATGTGTGGCGCCGGCTTTTAAAGGGCTTTGCGTGTTGTCTTCGTTATGGGTGTGAGAATGCAGCTCACTCGCTTTTTCTTTCCGAACAAATTAAGGACACATTTCACCCATCAGGAGATGAAATAAAATATGAGCATGGAGGCAGCTCTTGGAGGGAGCATGCCTGGCGAGCTCCCTCTCTCCATCCAGCCCCCTCTGCCTCGCGCGTGGCAGATGTCATGGTGGGCAGGTGCTGCCGGGTCCTTCCTGCAATGTCCATGGGCAGGGCACCATTCCCTACCTGCCATCACCTCCCTGGCTCACCATGGCTGCTCCTGCACTGGAGCGTGCAGGAGAACATGGTGCTGTTTGGAGCTTGGCAGAGTGGAGATGCCAATGGCTGGCGCAGCCAGTGAAGCCTGAAGCCCTCGGGATGCTCCTGGTTCGTGGCAGACCAAGGTCTATACTGTGGTGGGATTCCTCTCCTCAATGCTGGTTGTAGGAAAGAGGCTCCTTAAAGAATATTTAGATTTTCTTTTAATGCTGCTGGGCTTGACTTCCCCAGAGAAGCACCATAGTAGGGCCTGGAGTGGAGGGTGAGGTATGGATTGGAGGAAGAGACAAGGAATAAACAGCTCTGGAGACAGGCTGGGAGAGCTGGGGGTGTTCACCTGGAGTAAAGAAGGCTTCAGGGAGACCTTGGAGCCCCTTCCAGTGCCTAAAGGGGTTCCCAGAGAGATGGAGAAGGACTTTGGACAAGGGATGGAGGAACAGGACAGTGGGAAATGGCTTCCCACTGCAGAGGGCAGGGTTTGATGGGGAAGGAATTCTTGGCTGTGAGGGTGATGAGGCCCTGGCACAGGTTGGCCAGACAAGCTATGGATGCCCCAACCCTGGAAGTGTTCACGACCAGGTTGGATGGGGCTTGGAGCAACCTGGGAGAGTAGAAGGTGTCCTTGCCCATGGCAGGGCAATGGAAGTGGATGATCTTGAAGGTCCCTTCCAACCCAAACCATCTCATGATGCTGTGAACTTGGCACAGACAGCTGCCATCCCCAGCTCCGTGGGAACCATGGCAATCAGAGCCAAGAGAGATGTGCTGGGCGGCAGAGCCAGGGTGAGCATATGAGCTTGGCTGGGGACAGGTAGTGCAGCCAGAAGAGCTGGTCAGGTGGGCACTGCAGAGGGTCTGTCCAAGAGACCCCTGCTGGGGATACAGGTCTGGGAAAACAGTCATGAAGGGGATCCAGTGCCCAGCACTGCTGTCCCAGTCCTCATTTCAACCACAGAGCATCAGAACTGTTGAAGCCTGAGAAAAAAAACCCAGAGCAGCCATCCCTCCCCCCTCCTTAATCCATTCCTTGAGCTGGATTTAGGGATTCACTGTGGCATTAAATGCAAATAACAGACAAGTCGGTTTTGCCCCAAATGGGGGAGGAAAATGAGTCTGGGAAAGGAGTTTCTGTGCGGTAACGTAACCGTAGCTCGGAGGGGCCCACAGCTCTGTGGTGTGTGTCTCTCTCTGCGTGCCTCTATTTTCCTCCTAATACTCGTGGACTGCTGGCTTGTAACGTGACGACTTTTCAACGTCAATAATGGATTGAATAACACTGTCAGGAGCTGGGGGAAGTGTTAACTCTTTCCCTAGTCTGCAGCTCACACTGGGAGCCTCTGGGGGAGAGCTCTGGTCCCATGGTCAGGTCTGGGAATGTTCAAACAATTCTAAGATTGCTCCCTGCACAATTCAAGTCACAGGGAGAAGAATGATGGGCACCTTGTCCCTCCCCATCTGGCTGAGGGGGGCAGAGTGAGGCACATTTTTACCACAAAACATTTGCATTAGTTAGGAGTTTATCAATGCGGTCACATTAAATGACAAGACACCGCTTGCTGTTGAATTTGGCACATCTCTGATTTTTTCTCCTGTCCTGGTGACTGAGGAGCAGCTTTTAGCATTTCCAGAGTGGATATACTGACCCAGGTGGGACCACTTCCCATCTCAGACTGGTACATACTCCTGCCCTGTCCTTGGTGACACCTCCTGCTCACCAGGACAGCAGTTCCCTCTTTGCTGTTCGTTGGTGAATGTCATTTTTTTCCCATCATGGAGGGATTTTTCCAATCATGTTCCATTTTTTTTCCCCCACTATGGAGCCAGCTCTCCAGCAGTGTCAAGGAATGGCCAATACCAGAAGGCAGCAGTTGTTTTATAAGTCAGTAAGCACAGAATCATAGAGTCATGAATCATTAATTTTGGAAAAGACCTTTAAGATCATCAAGTCCAACCATTACCCCAGCACTGCCAAGGCCACCACTAACTCCTGTCCCCAAGTGCCACATCTAGATGGCTTTTGAACACTTCCAGGGATGGTGACTCCACTTTTGCCCTGGGCAGCCTCCCCAGTATTTGCCCACCCATTCAGGGAAGAAATTTCCCCAATATCCAACCTAAACCTCCCCTGGCAAAACTTGAGGCTGTTTCCTTTCATCCTGTCCCTTGTTTCCTGGGAGCAGAGCCCAACTCCCCCCAGCTTCCCCCTCCTGTCAGGGAGTTGGAGAGAGGCAGAAGGTCCCCCTTGAGCCTCCTTTTCTCCAGGCTGAGCCCCCTCAGCAACCTCAGCTGCTCCTGGTGCATGAGCTCCATGGCTCCTGGCAATCAGTCTGCAGTCTCGAGGTATGATTCCCTCCTTTCTTCCCAGGCCACGCTTCCTGTGCTCAAAACACCATGTAGGGGACAGCCTCTGGATCATTTTCCATGTTCCTTGGAAACACAGCTACTGATGTGGCTGTGGGGTCACAGGAACATGACTCATGTTATCACTGGAGTTGCATTGTTTCTCCTCTCCCTGTGCTCGGGAGAGTTTCTAAGGAGCTTCCCCAGTTCCTCTTGGAGCAGACTGATTGCCATGAGCCAGGAGCAGACAGAGAGTCCCTCTGTGTGGCCCAGCCCTCTGGCATAGCCCCACAGTGTCACTCGACACAGCCTGCTTGCCCAGGGCTGCTGCAGGGAAGGGGCTGCTGGAACATGGCAGGGAATAGAGAACCAGCTGGGATTAGCTGCTTTCCAGCCAATGTGACTTCAGCTAAGTGCTGGGGGGGACCCCCTCCTCCTGTTTGGCCTCAAGGGGAGGAGGGAATAAAAAAAAAAAAAATGAAAATGTTGGTTTTGTTTTGGCTGGGGAGTTGGAGCCACAAGGAATGTCGGGAAACCACAGCTTGGGTTACCCTCTTCCAGCGCACGGCATGATGCTCTGGCAAGGAGGCAGAACGGGCTTCTCCCTCCTTGCCTCACTAAGACAGAGCACAAAGCTCAGTCCTGACCTGCAGAAGCTCTGTGGGAAGAGGGATCACTGCTGGGAAGCAGCAGCCTACAGGTAGGGTGGAAGTTGCTCACTCCAGGTGGCAAACAACAGCTCTTGGAGCAGAAAACACAGTACAGGTGGCACTGGGAGATCAGTGCTCTCCACACTCCCTGCTGCAACACACTCCCTAAAGTAGCCAGGGCTCTGTTTTGACTTGTGGTTTTGAGGGATTTGGTCGTGGGTCAAACCTCCTAAGGAAAGCAGAGCTACGTGGAGGAGTGCTCAGGCAGGAGGGAGATGTGCTCCAAAGGATGCAAGTGAGATCTGAATCTCCCAGAGAATGACCTGGGAGTCAGTGGTTCCTGGAGTGACGGATGTACTTTTGGGTGCCCTATGCTGGGCACCCGGACCTTGAGCTTGTATGAGTTGAGACCCCTGGAGACAGCACAATTGGGCACTGGTACCACAGGGAACCTTCACCTTTGCATGTTGTCCCCATGGTGCAGGGACATCACCAGACCAAATGAGGGCCTGAGGTCACCTGTTTTGTTCAGTTGAAGAGAAGACAAGACTGAGGTCAGACTTCATCAGGGTCTGCAGCTCCTCCCAAGAGGAAGTGCAGGGGCAGCTCTGAGCTCTGATCTCTGAGCCAGTGACAGGACCCAAGGGAACAGCTGGAGCTGTGTCAGGGGAGGGTTATACTGGATGTCAAGAGAAGGTTCTTCCCCCAGAAGGTGGTTGGGCACTGACCAGAATTCCCAGGGTTTGGTCATGGCCCCAAGGCTGCCAGAGCTCACAGAGTGTTTGGACAACACTCTCAGGGACAGGGTGGGATTGTTGCGGTGTCCTGTGCAGTGCCAGAAGTTGGAATCATGATCCTTGTGGGTCCTACCCAGCTCAGGATATTCTGTGATTCTGTGATTTTATGAAATTCTGAGAGACCAGCTCCATGCAGGATCAACAAGAGTTCATGCAGAACCTCAGGTATCCCAGGGACTCTTTTCTGTTGAAGAACCAGTATTTTGGCACAGGAAACAACAAGAAACCTGTTTTTCTGGAGTGTGACTAAACACAGAGACACTGAGGAGCAGGGCAGGAGGAGCAGCAGTTGTCACTCATCCGGAGCCCTGTGTGTTCGTGGTGCAGAGCCTCCAGCTAAGGGGCTGATTCAGTGTCAGAGGGTAGAGGAGGATTTTACACTGAATACTGCAGATTTTTGCCATCATGATAACCTTAAGTCAATGTAGGTCACCCATGGCACATCCCTACGTCAGGTGAGGTCACAGGAGCTGTGTCACCCAGGGTAGGAGAAGCACTGAATCCTTCTGCTGCTGTGCAGGCACAGTGTGTCTCCATCCAGGTAGGCTGTGACATACAGGGGGATCTTGTGTGGCAGGTCCAGTCTGTGTCACACACAGTACTTGGCTCCCTGTGATGTGACATGTTGAGTGACAGCAGGGACATGCTGTGGGACAGCTCTCACTGTGCAGCTGGAGGGAAATAGGAGTTTGCAGGTGGGAACGGGACCTCATCTGCTGCTGCCTGTGGTGGGTGAGCAGGCAGGGGGGAGGCAGGAGTGCAGGCCCAGGAAGGTCTCCTGAGCTGTGTGATGTGGCACCCACTGTGGGAATGCCCACCCCTGCTGCCCCTTGGGTGTCACTGAGAGCTTTTGGAGAATGACAGCAGAGACCTGGAAGCCCCTTTTCAGCCATGGAGAACCAATAGTGTCATTCTTTGGTCTCCATACATGTCCACTTCTGCGGAGACAGCTTGAGAGGAAGGAAGGAAGACCTGAAACTGGAGCAGGAAGTTCCTGAAAGGTGAGAGCTGCTGAGCCTTTCCTTTCCAATCCCTTTGGCTGAGGGCTGAGTGGTGTTAAATCTTAACTGCAAACTCTTTTGAAGTTCAGATCCTTTCTCCTGATAATAAATCCAGCTGTGGCAGTTGCTGAGCTCCTGATGTGGCTCTTCTGAGTTTACCATATCCTCTCACCTTTGCTTTTGTTGGGTCTGTCCTGACTCTTCCCCATGGATCTGTGGGTGATGTCCTGTCTCCCTGCAGGGGTGGCTGAAGGTGCAAATTAGGATGAAAGCACAATGAGCTCTTGGAGGGAACAGAGCACCTGAGGGGCAAGTCCTGCAGGTTTTGTTGGCTCCTTAGGTGCTGTGTCTGAGCACATCCCCACGGTGGGACAGGGGACACAACAGCCTTCAGCAGCACTGACCTGTCACCACCAGACATGGGGCAGCAGCTGGAGGTGGCTGGGAGCCAGTGAGGCAGCAGGACTTTAGTGCCAGGACCCCATGCCCAAGGACCACAGGATGTGCTTTGGGATGTTCCCTGTAGGGAGAGGGGAGATCTGGACAAAATCATTCAGCACACAAGTTTTCTGGATGGAGAGGGCAGTGGGGATATTCACAGCCCAGGCTGGAGGAGAGGGCTTTATGGCCATTGAGGTGTGGGGTGGCAGTACAGCTGTGCTGCCATCAATGTGCGGGGTGGCAGGATGGCACTGTGGGCAGTGGCACCACTGCCAGTGTCCCTTCCTGTAGCAATATCAGGGAGCTGACAGGAGCTGCCTCTTGCAGTGTTTCTTGCTGATTCAAGGGCAGGCAGGTGGTGGTACTCACTGGGGCTGAACATGCTCCATGTGAGTGCTCCCAAGCATGCTCCTTCCCCAGTATTTCCCATGGCTGGAGCTACTGTTGAGTGACTGTGGAATTAAAGTATCGTTTGCCATTTTCCACATTCCAGAGTGGTGTCAGGTTTTGGCAGAGGGCAGGCTCCGTGTGTGCTCTGTGCTGCCTTGGCCTGCAAGCCCCCGAATAGCTCAGAGGCCACGCACATCACTTTCGTCCTCACAAACTCCTGCCCAGGGAAGCATCGGAGAGCCAAAGGAGACAGCCCAGCCTCCTGGCTGCTTGGCTGGACAACCACTTACCTCCAGTCTAACACTTATTTCCAAACCAAAGAATTCACCCCAGCAACATCTATTCATTTTCCCAGCATTTTGAACGATGGGGAGACTGGAATCCAAACACATCCAAACTGCCCGTTGTTTCAGACATCTCATGCTCCCCCGGCATCGGGCGGTGGTTGTCTCCAGGAAGGCTGCCCACAAATGTAACCGAAATCCCAGCCTAACCCCCAGTTAGCTCCAGCAAAAAGAAAGGAGGAAGTTGTTGTTTCACAGCAGCTGATCCATCTGCTGACCCTCGTGGGACTGGGGCAGCCGAGGAGCTGGTGGAGCTGTGGGTTTGGGTGTCTGCTCCCGTCTGAGTGCCGAGGTTAAACAAATATTGGCTCGGGATCTACATGGCGGGGCAGGATCAGGGTGGTTTGCAGGCTGTGATGGATTAAGCCTCCCTATATTGCTGTGGTTGTGTTGGGATGGCACCCATGGGCTTCTGCCACAGAGGAAACTGAGGCATGGGAAGGGGAGGAATGGGATTTGCCTGTTCAGATAGAGATGTGATGGTGCAGGCTGGGTGTCTGGAGTCCCTTTGGAAGATGATGGAGGGAAATGAGCATTACCAGTGTTATTGGCTCATTAAGCAGGAGGGGAAGATATTTGAAGATGCCCCTGTCTTGCCATTGACTGGATAAGATGCCTCTGCTGCAGATATGGAAAGGAAGATATTGAGCCTGGGCCTGGTGATGTTTCTCAAGTGACATGAGAATCCTGCAGCAGGAGTAGATGTGGGATTTGGCTCCATCATGAGCCCTGTGTGTGTTTAGTTGTCTGACTCCATGAAGGGCTTGGCCAGCCTCACCTCAGCTTTGGGCAGAGAATGTTCTTCTTGTTATGGAAGAAAACTTGCAATGGAATCTCAGTGGAAGCTCCTTCAGCCCATCTCCGTTTCCTTATTCCATATGTCCATGATGCCCACCCAGGCCTTTCTCCTATGGTCAACTCTGCAGTGTTCTCCTGATAACACTTGAACTCAACAGGATGTGGCCTGGATCCTCAGCTGGAGGATTATACTGGTGGAAAAGGTGCCCATAAGCCAGTTTTCATGAGAACGATGGGGTTGCAGGTATACAAAGAGGAAATTTGAAGCAGGTAAACCCTTGTGTTTGTGCTGAAGCAGCTCCCAAGGCCTCCCATGCCCTGTGAGAATCATTTATAGATACCAAAATGTAGTCGTAGGTTGTAAGGCTCTTGTGAAGAGTCGATCAAAAGTGCGATTAACTCACTATAAGATGAGCAGTGGTTTCTGTCTGGATGAGGAGAAGGAGAAAAGTCCAGCAGAGATGAATGTGTCAGGAGCAGGTGTCTTGCTCTCCTCCACTGGACAAGGGAAGCATCTCCAGAGGCTTCCTCCTCATTCTTTATATCCTCTGACTTCTCCAGAATGAGACAGGACACATCAGGTGTGGAGCTCCTTCCATGGCATTGTAGGGCACTAGTCAGCATTCCAGCAGTCTCCAAGGCTGATTTGGAGATGGAGACATCCTTAATCACCATATCACTCAGACAGGCACCTCTGCTATTTTCTTAATCAGCTGCATGGCTTTGAAGCAGCAGATGGTATCTCCTGTGGCTGCTTACCCTGGTGGTGTGGCTCATTCATGGGAGGGATGTGGTGGAGGGTAAGGAGGTAGTTTGTATATTTGAATACATGCAAATACATCCACGGCAGTGCTTAGAGAAGGCAATGTAATCCAGCTGGACTTTCCTCCTGGTCCTCAGATTTGGGAGGTGACAGAGTATTTTTGATGAGGTCGTTATTCCACTAGTGTCCTCCCAAGAGATCCTTCTCATTTATGTCCTCTCCTGAGAGCATCTGTGGAGGCAGCCTCTTGCAGAGGCAACTGCCCAGGTCTGCTCTGAACTGCTTCCCTCTGGCTAAGATCCTTGGATTTCTGGTGCTTGGACTCCCTTGGACTTTCCTGGTGAAGAAGAAGACAAAGGCTTGTTCTGTGGCTGTGGCTGCCTCATCTCAGGAAGTGTCCAAGGCCAGGTCGGATGGGGCTTGGAGTAATTTGGTCTGGTGGAAAGTATCCCTGCTGGCCCTTCCAATCCATCCTGGGATTCTGTGAATCCCAAAGACTCTTGTTCTCAGAAACACTGAATAGCACTGAGGTTTTCCTCCAAAGACATCTCCATGGGAATATTTAGACCCCCCCTCATGCATAGCACCGTGTCTTGTCAAATACTGGGAATGTTTTCTTATTTCTTTGGAATGTCATTCATGGCAGGATGATGATTGACCCTTCGATATAACTTTAAGGAAGATCTTTGGTTACTCCAATCCCATCCAGCAGCTCCCTCATGATGCTCCCTCAGTGCCTTTCACTGGATCACCGCAAACCCAGGTCTGACACACCAGGGTCCCCCTCAGGAAGCCTATGAGCTCATAAACCAGGGTTGCCTCTGACTTTCTTGGTGCTGAGCACACGTTCCAGGCTCTTGACTCACTTCCCAGGACCAAAGCATGCAGTCCACTGTCTAACCCCAATTTCCCTCGCATTCCTGAGGCTGGGAGGGGAACAACAGAAAGAAAGGACCCTCTTGGCTTTCCTCTCCTGGTATTTTTCTCGGTGTTTATAGGCATTCTTTCTGTTTCTATTCTTAAATTGTTTTCTTGTGCAATCCATGTGGGTAAGTGCTGCTATATTTAATACTTTGCTAGTATCAGATTTTGCTTTCAAGGGCTCTCAAAACACAAACAATAAAAATAAATCCTCTTGCAGGAGGTCACTGAGGTGGAATGGCTTTTTCTCAAGCACTGACATGCTTTGGACTTCTCCCTGCTCCCTGCTCAAGCTTATTCCCCCTTGTCAAGAGGCCCTTTTCCCCCATCATGTCCCTGTGCCCAGTGGTGATGGTGACATGTGGTGAGTGGTGCTGTGGGTGTTTAGGGCTGGGGAACCAAGTGAACCCCATTTTGTCTCTAGTGGAGGGCACAGAGGGCACCTGTGTGGGACAGTGACAGGAATCCCCATGTCTGCTGCTCTTGAAGGACTTGTGCTTGCAGGTTCCTTCATTCTGGGACCTCATTGGTCTCTTGGCCTGAAAATGCCTCTTTATTTTTAACATAAAAGTTTTGGACTGTCCTGGCAAACAGGTTGCCCAGAGAAGCTGTGGCTGCCCCATCCCTGGAAATGTCCAAGCCCAGGTTGGACAGGGCTTGGTACAACCTGGGATAGTGGAAGGTGTTCCCAGGAAGTGGGATGAGATGAACTCTCAGTTTCTTCCAACCCAAACCAAACTATGATTCTATTAAATGTCTTCAGCTTCTTCCAGACTCAGTTGATTTCTGCTGGAGAAGCTGATGAACCATTGAGCCATCCCAGCTGGCCAGCCCAAGGAGATGGGATGTCATTCACAATCCCAACTGGAACTGTCCCATCAGGAATGTCCCAGACCACTGCTCCAGAACTTCTGCATCAAAGCTGGGGCACAGCAGCCCTGGGAAGGTCCTATTGATGTCCTGGCCCAGAGGAATGTCCCCATGGTGCCCAGATCTCTGAGCACAGAAGGCCAGTGGTCCTGGCTCCCTGTGGGAGTTGTCTGGCTCTGTGAAAGTTACTCTGCTGCATTCTGAGTTTTCCAAAGTCAGATGACGTAGGAACTGAGGCTCCTACTGCTCTGTTTTACTTTTATTAGCCAAACTATTTAACCAGCAGAATTGTTTGCAGAAGCAAAGCACTTGGGTCTCCGAATCGTTGAGCTTCCGCTTTCCATCCGCTCTCAGCAGGACAACGATCATGTGCTAAATCCCAATTAATCATTAAGAAGATATTTGAGGTTTAGCAGCTGTGTTATAAGATACAGTTTTTACTGGTTTTGACCTCAGTTAAATATGTTTTTAATAGTGGATGGTATTTAATTAAACATAAAATAACAGAGGCTTATTAAATCTAGAGAGACCTTTCCTAGTGATGGATATTGAATGTTAAGTAAATACCAGTTGGTCATTAGAAGCATATTCAGTGTGGTTTCACAGCTATGTAATAGCCAGGTATCTGATTACCCATCTGCTCAGGTCCAATGAATACGCCCTTAATAATCAATTGCCACTCATTTAATCTATAATAATAACTGTCCTATTAGACCTGAATTAGATCCTTGTAGGAGCAAACAGAGGTAACCTGGTGCTCACCAGGATTTTTGAGCAGATTTTGTTTTGTTTCGAGTTGATGGCTCATGGAGATTAGGGTGGTTGAAGATTGGATGACACTGGGTTGGATGAAGGACAAGTGGGCTTCTCGTCGTGTTCATGTGGGACCTGCCCACCACCACCATGGTCACAGGGCAGGTGAGTGTGGTCACAGGGAGGTGAGGGGGGGCTGCTGGCAACACTCAGGGCTCCCACAGCTGCACTGGAGTCTGAGGATGGTGTAGTTGATGGTTGTTGGGTGACACTGCAAGTCATGGTGTGTCCTTTGAGCACTTGGTCTTTTGGGGTCTTTTGGGCTGAAGGACATTACAACAGGCTGGAAAGAAGGGGATGCAGCACTGCTATAGGGAAACGCTCCCTTATCCAGCAGGAATTAACCTGCAGAACTTGCTGGCACGAAGCATCTTCAAAGCCCAGTCATTAACTGGTGTCAGAGGAGGATAAGACTCATTTGGGGGTGATGTGATCAGAATGAAGCACTTAGGGCACAGCTGATGTTTGTAATTCCATGTTTAAGGACAAACCAGCAGCTGACCCCTTTTCCCAAGCTGATTCCCATCACTCTGCTCCATGAATCCAGGTTCTAGTCCCTTGTTTCTCCAAGTTTTTGTGTCCTATGTATCAGCTGAGTACTTTCCAGGCTGCCGAGTGTGTGACTTGTGGGTGAATGAGGACCCTAAAAGGGCTTGAGATGCTCAGAAAGAAGGATGTTGTAGCAATTTGAGGTCAGGAGGCTTTTGCTTCATTTTGGGGTGAAATATGATTTATTTTGCAAGGCCCAGCGTGTGGCTGCTGTTCACATTGGTGAGGCATTGGTGTAGGACAGGAGCAGTTCTGGGGTGAGGAGTGGGGGGCTGCTACACTCGGGAAGAGCAGACAGGACTTTCTCCTTACCTGGAAGAGAAGGAGCACCCTTCTTGGCAGCTGAAGGGGAGCTGCAGGTTTGGAGAAGGAGGGTTCACAGAATCCTTTAGGTCGGAAAAGACCTTCCAGATCATCAAGTCCAACCTGTGACTGATCCCCACCTTGTTCCCCAGCCCAGAGCACTGAGTGCTACATCCAGTTGTTCCTTGGACACCTCCAGGGATGGTGACTCCACCACCTCCCTGGGCAGCCCCTTCCTGACAACCCCATGCATGAAGAAATTCTTCCTGATGTCCAGTCTGAACCTTCCCTGGCACAGTTTGAGGCCATTTCTGCTTGTCCTGTCCCTTGTTCCCTGCGAGCAGAGCCCAACCCTTCCCTGGCTCCCCCTCCTGTCAGGCAGTTGGAGAGAGCCAGAAGGTTCCCCCTCAGCCTCCTTTTCTTCAGGCTGAGCCCTCCCAGCTCCCTCACCTGCTCCTGGTGCTCCAGCCCCATTCCCAGCTCCGTTTCCCTCTCTGGACACACTCCAGCCCCTCAATGTCTCTCTCGCAGTGAGGGGCCCAGAACTGGCACTTCTGCCCTGAGAAATTTCTCTGGGAATTACTGTTTTTCTCATCCTTCAAAATCTCATCTTGTACTTTTGGGAGAAGCAATAGACCAGGGCCGGAAGTTTGGGAGCAGTGAGAATAGAATCACAGAATGGTTTTGGGTTGGAAGGGACCTTAAAGCCCATCTCATTCCACCCCCTGCCATGGGCAGAGACATCTTCCATTAGCCCAGGTTGCTCCAAGCCCCGTCCAGCCTGGCCCTGGACACCTCCAGGGCTGGGGAAGGCATGGGCTGTGTGTGTGCAGTGCACGTGTGGCCCAGCCAGGGCAGGATGAACAACTACAACATGTAACCTAATTAAGATTGTACATAAAAATGATAAATACAGAGGTGGCAGCTTTTAAACGGAATGAAAACTGCTGCTGCCAAGTACACTACCCATGCTGGGGGCTGTAAGCCCGCCTGCAACGGGGACTGGACGGCTGGATCTCCGGAGGGAACTGGAGCCCAGAGCACTGCTTTTCTGGGACTCCGTGGGTAGCCCTATTAGCTTCCTTACAGCAGCACTTCTTTTTTAATTTCTCGGTGCTGCTGCATTTCACAGTCCATAACTTTTCATTCCCCCCCTCGTTAACCTGCGCAGTGGCACTGACTCAGCGCTGGAACAATGCACGCGGCAGTCGGAGCAGTGATTCACTCTGCCGGGTGGATGGGATGAGCCCGGCTCTCTGCTCGCTCATTAATTCCTTCTTGTGCGTGAGTCAGGCTCTCCTCGCCCCCGGGCAGGAAAGCAGTCGTGGTGGGATTTAACCAGGGAGCCGGGAAGGGGAGGGTGACAGGCAGAGGCTGCTGGTGGTGGCCAACCTGCACCCGGTTCTGCCAGCTCTGAGCCACCCAGCCTGTGCAGAAGGGGATATGGCTGTGCTGACACCAGGGGCATCTCACTGAATCACAGAATAACCTGTGTTGGAAGGGACTCACAAGGATCATCCAGTCCAACTCCTGGCACTGCACACGACATCCCAACAATCTCACCCTGACCCTGAGAGTGTTGTCCAAATGCTCCTGGAGCTCTGGCAGCCTTGGGGCCGTGACCAAATCCTGGAGAGCATGTTCAGTGCCCAAATACCCTCTGCGGGAAGAACCTTTTCTTGATATCCAGTATAACCCTCCCCTGACACAGCTCCAGCTGTTCTCTCAGGTCCCATCCCTGGATACACAGAGCAAAGGTTGGAGCTACCCCTTGTGAGGAAGCTGCAGACCCTGATGAGGTCTGTGCTCCATCTCTTTTTCTCTAGCTAAAAAAGACAAGTGCCCTCAGCTGCTCCTCCTAAGGCTTCCCCTCATCACCCTACACCATCCTCGTGTCCCTCCTTTGGACATTCTCTAACAGCTTCAGACCCTTCTGATATTGTGATGCCCAAAACTGTCCCCAGGACTCTGGGTGAGGCCACCCCCGTGCAGAGCAGAGTGGGACAATCCGCTAGCAATCCCTTCTCTTGTCAAGTCAAGGGTCTTACTGACTTCCCAAGGATTTCCCTGGGCATAGGGGTGAAGTTTTCCAGGTGGGCTCATGGCCAAACCTTCCCTGCTGCTCATCACAGGTTTGGAGGCAGAGAGATAATTGTGGCCTGCACATTTCTCTTAGTGTGTGGCACAAGACTGGGAGCCCCTTTCGCCCTCTTGGACCCATCTACCATCCTGCAGGTGTGTCCTGCACTCAGAGGCTGTGAGAGCGTTAGAATAGCACTGAGACCAAGCAGGTTCATCACATGTGGTGGTTACACTGAGCAGCCTTGTGTCCAGGCAGGATCCAAGCCTGGATTGCTGCAGGATACCAGACCCTCAGGATCAGCTCCAGGCCCATCACAGCCCCAATTACAGCTTTGCCAATTAACACAGTGTTGGGACCATGAGGGTAGCTGGGCTCCAGCTTGGTGGCAGGTGAACCTGTGACAGCACAGGTGTGGGAGCATCCAGGTGCTGTCTTGGGCTTGGCTCTGGCCAGACAGGCAATGCAGAACCTCCACAACTGCCTGCAGCCCAGGGCAGAAACTCACTTGGGGCTGGGGAGACAGGAGAAGTCAAAGCTGCCCCAAAATTTCAGGCATAAGTGGAATGGTGAGAGAGCAGTTTGTGAAGTGCTGGGTGGCTGTGATCTTGGAGGACACATGTTGGAAACAACCCCATGTCACCTGCATTGTGCCAGGGATATTGTGAGTGATGCAGGAATAGACAGCTGTGGCAGAAGGGTTTGGACTGACCAGCTCAGCTGGGCTGAGGTGGTGTGAGTGGGTGCTCAGGTCACCCTCACCCAAGGGTCTGCAGGCATTTCCAAAGGCATTTCAACTACAGAGCATTGGTGCCAGTCCTGGGAGTTTGGCATCTCCCTGAGTTCTGGCAGCATTTTAAGGGGAGATGCAAGTGAAGGTATCAAAATGGGATTCTCTCATCTGGCTGGGACCATCCTGGCAGAGAAATCTCTTCCAAAAGTCTATCCTAAAAGTTGTGCTGTTTGTTCTTGATCTTTGGGGTCTTGTGTGGACCCTGGGAGGATGCAGAAGTCTGTGCAAGACTCTCCCTGCCTGAAACAACGATGAATTGACTCCCTTCTGTGGGCAAGGAACTGCTTGGCACCAGGTTGTCCACACAGCCAAGTCCTCATTCAGAGTCACCGTGGCTGTTGAGTCACCCTCCCACATCCATGGGGTGGGTGCTGGGCTGGGGTGAGGGCCATGTGGTGGGCTGTGGGCACACTGGGCAGCCCCACACCACAAGCCCCGGGTGAGGGGATCACACCCGGGGGGTTTGGTCTGCTTTCTTCTGGTTTTGTTCCCCACGCTGTGCACAGAGCCCTGAGCCGACCCAGCCGCCTTGGCCGGGCTCCCCGCGACCAGCACAGCCATAAAACCCTCTAATCCGAACAGGCTGGAGCAGAGCCGCCCGCTGCCATCGGGACAACTCTCCGTGTGTGGTTCCCATTTAGTGCAGATTTATTTCCTCTGGGTCGCTGGCTCTGCTTTTGCTCACTCCTTGGCTCTGCTTTTGGGAGCATCCAGCATTTACCTTCTTGCAGCAAGGGGCTTTGGGGGACTGTAATTCCATTGTACGTGTCAATTAGGAAAACACCCTCAGGAATTTCCTTTCTGATGCTGCCTGGCTCTACAATAACCTCTGTCTCCGTGGCTGCCGGCTCCCCAGAGCCCGTCCCGACACTGCAAGCCGACGGGGAGCCGGGAGCAGCTCAGCTCCGCAGACTCCTCCAGCTTCTGTTCCAGCTCACTCCAAGCGCCGAGCCCATCTCGTTTCCACTTCTCCCGCTCTCCTCACTCCCTCTCTGGGCGCTGGAGTTTGGAGTTGTTTTGGAAACCGCTGCGACTCCGGCATGACGTCACCGCGGCTCTGTAGTATCTCTGTCTCCATTCTAGTTAAGCGCTTCCTGCTCCCTGGCTCTCGCTCCGGCTCGCCTGGCGTGCCTACGCTCTTTCTTCTTTTCCACAATTCCCCAGGGGTTGCTTTTCATTTTTTTCCCCCTTCCTTCATCCCTTACACAGCAGTTTTTCTTCCTTTTTTTTTCTTTTCTTTTTTTTTCCCCTTTTGCCCCAAAACCGCCTTTCCCAATTCATTTTGTGTGTTAGGCAGCCATGTCCTGTCTGCTGCCGCCAAGAATCCCGAGGTGCCAGGATGCTCCCGGCGGGATGGTTCCCGAGGGCAGGGAACAGGCCGGGGGGCAGGTGATCCCCCAGCCACAGCAGTGCCACCGTGACACTCAGGCAGGATCTGTCCTGGGAAGGGGATTTTCTGCTGCCCCTCTCCGTGCCAGCCACAGGGCTCAGGCTGCACCTTCCATCTCCTCCCTCAGCTCCTCTTCCACCATCCCATCTCAGCTCAGCTTTTCTTGCACTTTTCTTACCCCACATCCCCAGCCAAAGCTCCTTGTGCTCTGACATCCCTGTTTTCACCCCTCCTACCCCGACAGTATCCATCCTGCTCCTACTATGAGTACTCACATCCCTGTGCCATGCTGGGACCAGCCTGTGATTCCCAGCACCACTGTCTCCCACCTGGAAAAGCATATGCATGGCTTCATCACAACTCTCTACTGAGTGTTCACTAAGCATGAATAAACTAGGATTTATTTCTTTAATTTCTTCCCTCCCAACAGCTGAAATGCTGCCTGATTGCAGGCAGACCCCTGGGGCCATGGCTTGCCTTCCTCCTCCTGCCTCTGCATCCCACTCCCAGCCAAAGCAGCACGGGGCTGTGCTTCCCATGGGAACACTCCTGGAAACAGCTCTATTAAACATAAAATACAAACATATATATACAATATGTGTGTGGGGGGGTGTTTGTATATATATGTGCAAGGGCATGTAGTGATAGGACAAGGGGGAATGGCTTTGAACTGAGAGAGAATAGGTTTAGATTAGATATTTGAAAGAAATTCTTGGCTGTGAGGATAATGAGGCCTTGGCACAAGTTGCCCAGAGAATCTGTAGCTGCCCCATCCCTGGAAGTGTTGGATGAGGCCATGAACAATGTGATCTAGTGGAAGGTGTCTGTGCCAATGGCGGGGAGCTAGAACAAAATGACCTTTAAGGTCCCTTCCAACCCAAAGCATTCTGTGATCCCATGATCCCAGGATTCTGTGATATGTATCTGAGCTCTCACAGCCCTGCAGAAGCTGGGTATTGACCTACCTGCCCATAATGACAGGTAAACTGAGGCACATGGAGTGAGTGCCAGAAGGACCATGTGATCATACCACTCTTGTGACACAGTTCATTATCTTTCCATCCCTGACTGTGCCTGTAGGTTGCCAGGTCATTTAATCCCTGGAGTATCTTTTTAATGTTATTTGGATTAAAATTGGGTTTGGGCAGTGACTGTCCCTGATTGTGTGACTACATGGTGCTCAGGGATGAAACTCCAGCGAAGATCAGAGGCTTTAACCCAAACTCCTGTTCAGGTTTTGGCTGTTGCTGGGGTGAAATGGGGTCTGGATGCAGGAGCCTCTTTATCCTGGTTTAGTTAGTTCTTCCTCTGCCTTTTCCCTCCTCACCCTTCCCAAAGATATATGCTCATGTATATTTTGAAGTGACTCTGTCTGTCAATGGAAGGTGCTCAGCAGCCACCTGTGGCCAGTGAGATTTGGGTGCTTGACCAGAGGCTTCTGCATCTTCCCCAAGGTGCCCCTAAGCCACGTGTTCCTAAAATACATGGGCAGAACAATGGTGAGTGATGCAGGAACTCATTGCCGTGGATGGACAAGACTGAGGATACTGGTTGTCTTGCTTGGTGGGCAGGTTTGAGGGCTTTTATGGGACTGACTGTGGGAGCTGGGAAACACAGGACCCTGTTGAAGTCGATGGCCGCTGTTATCAGAGCAGAGGAGAGCTGGGGTGAGTTTGCACTGAGTGTTAATCCGGCAGGGCCGGTGCTGCTGGGCAGGGCTGGGAGTCACACCAGGATAAGGCAAGGGGAGGGGTGATGGTTTTTTTTTAGCTCCCGTGGGATAGGGGAACAAAGAGAAAATGTTTTTTTGCTTGTGGAGTATGAAGAGGTTTGTGGGGAGAGGAACTGTGAGCTTGCCATGCCCTGTATGAGCAGTTCTTGTTAGCAGTATGGGCTTGGTGTCCACTGAAGCTGGGGCATCCCAGCTTTGCCCTTTGGAGCTCTCATTGGCAAGAGGTCAGATGTGAAGTAAGTGTTTTGTGAGAGCCACAGAAGATCAAACATGTCCCCCTACTGCCATCAGCCCCCCTGAGCTGTGTGTCTTCGGGGTACAGTAGTACCCTGAACTCAGATATGTGAGGTTTCTCTCTGCACCCTGTGCTGCCCATGCCAGTGCCCCAGCACCCATCCCTGGAGTGTGCCTGCAAACATTGTCCTGTGCCTTTTCACCGATAGCATTTGGATGTAAATTGAAGGATCACATTTTCTTTGGAAATGCTGGGCTTGTGCAAGCTCTGGGCTGGTTCCAGCTTTGGGGGTGAACACCCCAGCCCCACAGATCTATCTATGGTGGGAAGAAGTCATGGGATTGGGGATGGGGCCACTGGAAAGATGCCTAGGGAATATCCTGGTTTTCTAGGGACAGGTTGATGTCATTTCACCACCCTCCACCCAGTCGTTTGGGATCGTCACACTGCCAGGGTGTGCAGGATGCTCCTTTCCAGGCAGGAGGTGGCAGGGGCAGGTAAACCTGCCTCTGAACAGACATTTCCATGGAAGCTGCCTCGAGGTCTGTCATTGCTGCTTACCTGGGACAGCCTCAGAGGCCTGTAATTGTTGGGAGAGGCTGTGGGCGGCCAGATAGGAATCATGGAATAGGCTGCTGCCCTCCCAGCAGGGAGAGCCTGGCCAGGAGGGAGGGGAGGAGAACGAGGAGGAGAGGAGAAGGCAAAAGAAGAGGAGAAGGATAGGGAAGAAGAAGGAACCCGTGTGCAGCTCTGAGCACTACAGAGATGGTGAGTGATTTCACATCAGACTCAGGGGGTACCAAAGAGATCTGGTGGGAAGAAGCTAAAATGAATTCAAGACAGCTATTTTTTTTTCACATGGTTCATGAAGACATTGCGGTTCTGGATGTGGTGAAGGCCAGAAGGACAGATGGGCTCAGCAAGCAGCTGGGGGGGGCTGCTGCCTGGGGGGGCTGCTGGCCAGACCACTGTGTGTGAGAGAATGTGCCAGAGGAGGGACTATGCTGGACAAGACATATGCTGGAGGAGGGACTTCGCCAGTGGCATCACGGCAGCTGGCCCTGATGGTGGTTCCCTGATGGAACTAAGTGGGGTGTGGATTTCACCCAAACTTACCTTAGTTTTGGTACCCACTGACCCAGTGGTGGGCAGGAGCCAGCAGTATGGGGTGAGCATGAGGACATGGGCAGGAGCCACAGGGTGGGGACCCGGGAGTAGGTGCAACGAGGAAGGGCTGTAGGCAGCAGGAGGAGGAGCACCACGAGCCCTGCCCAGCCCTAAAAGTTGGAGATGTGCCTTTTGCACACAGTATGTGTCACCTGCCACTTGAGCGGCTGCTGTGTTTGGGCACAGCCCTTCTGACATCCCTGTCCTGCCACGGAAGGATGCCCTGCCTGAACGTAAGAGTCGCTTCTCCGTGTGCCTGTCACCTTGCCCGTGTATGCTGGGCATGGCTGCCCTTGCTCACGGCAGTCCAGCTCAGCTGGAGTTAGCAGGGGTTTTACTGGAGACCAGGTGGAGTCAGCACATCACCTGTATCCCTGGTCTCCACCTCCATGGGGGTGTGAAGATTGTCACCATGATGTCCCTCAAGTGACAGCACGCTGCCATGGAGGTCATTACTGGGGCTGGAGCCTCTCTGGGCACTCCCATCACTCCACTACCCCACAGGGATTCCTTAAGCTTGTTTGATTATGGATTAAAACTGGCTCCCAGGTCCTGAGTGATAAAGGAAAGGGGACTGTTTGGATTCCAAAAGGAGCCAGGCAGCAGCTCGTGGTACCAGGGCTTGTGCTGGGCAGCAACAACGGGTCAGATTTGGAGCTCTGGAGTATGGCACCTCAGTGGAACTGGTTTTGGGCCTTTTCAGGAGAGGGATGCTGGGGCTGAAAGCTTTGCAGAGCTCCAGCCTGACCTACTGTGAGACAGCAGTACAGCGGTATAAAATGAGACTTAAACTCGATGATCCTTGTGGGTGGGTCCCTTCCAACTCGGCAGATTCTGTGATTCTGTGAGATGTGAGTATGACATGGTCTGTGTTCTCTGCAAGGACTTGCCCAGTCTATATCATGTCAGGGATGTCTGTTCTGCTCTCAGTTCCCTAAGCTGGTGTTCCAGATGGTGTCAGATGTGATGGCTGTGGCAGTAGGTTTGCTTAGAGCTCTGCTGGGCAGCACTTTGCCAGGTTGGAGGGGTGAAATCTCCTCTCCCTACAGGAACAGATGCTTTGTAACGGTGTGGGGCATTCCAACCACTGTGGTGCCCCAAGCCTTGCAGCCTCAGCCTGGGGACAGGAGGGCTGTAGCAGCAGGGGAACTGGGAATGCCTCTCCCTGCATTTCCTGGGCACAACTGCCATCATCCTAAGATCTCTGCCTCTGAGTTTGGCTATTGAAAACAGCATTTTCTAGAGGCCCAAAGAGACAAAAATAAAAAGGCTGTTGTGGATAGATTCTGGTGACATCCCCCACCCTCTGTGTGGTTTTGGGGTCACCAGGCCCTGCAATGAGGCATTGGGCTGTCCCTGTGCATGCAGATCTCTGCACCTGGCACGGAGGTGCTGCCCTGTTCCTGCTGTGTTCTGGGGACTGTCCCAACCAGACAGTGCAAGAGCCACAGGTGTTGGAGCAGGTTATCAAATTCCAAAGAAATTTGGATGGGCTTCACTTCCAAGCTCCAAAGGGTTCATCATTTGTGTTCTCAGCTCCATTTCCCATTCCATATGTGATGCTCACATAGGCCTTCGTGTTGGATCCAGAAAGGGGTGGAAGGTGGATGCTCCTTCACACACACTCCATTATCTGTGCTGACAGCGGGACTGCCAATAAACAACTTTTTGTTTTCTGTGGTGGTTTGATCTGCTGCAATAAGAGCACGTGGAGCTCGTCCAGCCCCCACCTCCCCAGAGCACTGCGTGAACATGACGTGCAGCTTCTTGCGACCAGTAAATAGCATTTGAGGAATGAAAAGAAAAACAGAAAGGTTCATTTGTTATTCTTAGTGATATATGGAAGAGCTGTCAGCTCCATCCTGAAATCATGAATCCCTGGGTATTCCTGGGACAGGGAAAAGGAATGCATCCTGCAGTATTTTTTCACTTGGAACGACCGTTTGGCTCTTCTTGGTCTGAAAAGTTTAACTTCAGCTGAGTAACAAATTAATGCCGTCTCTTAGTCACTGTCTGGCTGGGATGGAAACGCTTCCCTGACCTGGTTTATCTGCGTATCCATCCCCATGGCTTGGACAGGTCCCACTGCCTGCTGCCTTCCAGGGCGATTGCTGGCTCCAACGGGTGTGGGGAGAGGTCGGACATGGTGCTGCTGGTACTTGTCATGGTCTCAGGGCAGGAGCAGAGGTGGTTTCTGGAAGGTTCTTATTTTCTAGGTTTTTTTTTTAATGGTTTTTATTAGATTGGGAGAGCTGGAGAAAATAAGTTATTTCTTCTTTAGACTTCTGCTTCACAGAATCATGGAATTGTTTGGGTTGGGAGGGACCTTAAGGCTCAGTGTGTTCCAACCCCCTGCCATGGGTAGGGACACCTTCCACTAGACCAGGTTGCTCAAATCCCTGTCCAGCCTGGCCTTGAACACTTCTGGGGATGGGGACTTGAAAGCTTCAGACCTTCAGACTGGTGACAAGAGGATTCTGCACTCTGGCCCTTGACTGGTTTAAATACTGATACAAGAGGAGCTTTAGCCATCACTTCCATCTCCTAGACTTCATTCTCATCTCCTAGCTGTCCTTCCCATCTCCTCACCTCATGCTGTTGGTGCGGGGCCCATGGAGCTGCTGGGGCACTCCCTGTGTCTTTTGCATAAGAACCCCAAAAAAGGAAAGGAGACTTGGAAAGATACCACCTAAACTTTATGTATTGTTTGTATAGTTGAGATGAGGAACCAGCCTGCTGCCAGCCCTGAACCATCCTCACTTCTCTGCTATTCAGGACAGCCTGGGCAAGATGGGCTGAAAATTAACTTAAAACCCCCCAAGGAAGAGATGATTTCCTAGGGCCTGCCAAGAAACGTGACACTGAACAAATAGTAGAAAATAAAGCAAAAAATAAAGTTCCTGTTGGATCTTGAATCGGACATTTCCTTTGCAGCATGGACGATGTCTGCATGCAGAAATCTCAATGTCGGATCCAGCCTTGCAATGCAAAAGTCACTGTAAATAGATATTCCTGCGCACACGTTCCGGAGTCTTGTGGCATGTCATTAATGGAGTGCTCCTTCTGGGAGAATATTCTTCCCTCAGTTTGGATCCCCATACATTAAATTGATAGTTTGGGGGATTATTGCTTGTTCCAAGCTCGCATGGGTGGAGTCCCCTTTATATGGCCATGCTGGTATGTAGTGAATTTGAATTGGCGCAGCAGAAAACTGGAAAATTTGGAACAGATAACTGTCTCCTATCTTTATATGGGAACATCAGAGTTCCTAGCTTTATTCTGGGGTTCTTGCCATTCCAAATATAATTTATTCTTTTATATAACTGTTTTCATATGATACACTCTGAAGAGTGGATAATGGTTTGGGGAGGAATATAATCATTTTTTCCCCCCTCCAAGACTGTCTTCCCAATTAATGAGATTGAGAACACGTTCCAAAAATCTATTTTTCCCCTCCGGGCTTTTTCTAATGTACTCAATTTGTTCTGTAGTGTGTCTTGCGCTTCCTTTATGGAGTTTGATTCCTAAATATTTAGTGGTGCTTGCCTGGCTGAAGCCTGTAAGTGCTCAGGGTACGGATGCAGTTGTGAGAGCAGTGAGGGACTGGCCATCCCAGTTCCTTTCCACCTTTCCAACAATGGCAAGGTCATTGTTGTCCCCCTCTCGTGTGCTGACCTCAGCCTGTGTTCTTTGCGGGGATGGAGGGTTATCCTCATTTCCCAGCCTCTGGGTGAGAAGTGGGTAGCCAGGACTGAACTGATTCCTTCATCTCTCAGCAAAGGCTGTTCCAAGAGAAATGTGCAAAGCTCGAGGCGCATTTTCTTCTTAAAGCCTCACCTGTAGCCTACATAGATAAAGTTCTTGTAAGTTTTTCTCTTGAACATTTTTACAGGTATATACATTTCTTACAACCCCACTCTGCCTTCTGTGACATTGGCCTCACCTTCCAAAGATGCTCCTTTTCCAGCTTTCCCTGGCACTACCATAGGATACAAATGCAGCCTTCAAACCCTGACTGTGCCGAGTGGTTCCAGCATGGGTTTCATTTCCTGGGGTTGTTTTCCTGTGGGCTCTTGGGGCACAACAGCTCTCCCAGTGCCCCCTCTTCCTTCCCCCAGCTCTCCTGAACCCATTTTCATGCCCAGAGGCAGTGCCAGATGAAAGGGGCTGTCTGACAGGGCTGCCAACCACCAGAGGGTTGCAGCAAGGAGGATGAGGCTGAAGAGCAGGTCTGCTTTTCCTGAGGTCTGCAGAGGGACAAGGGCTACACAGAGGCAAGGACTGGAGGAGCACAGACTTCGGTGATGCTCCCAGAAATCTGTGGCATATTATCCTAGAATGCTTTAGATTAGAAGGGACCTTAATGCTCTTATAGTTCCACGCCTTGCCATGGGCAGGGGCACCTTCCACTAGACCAGGTTGCTCCAGGTTCCATCCATCCTGCCCTTGAACACTTCCAGGGCTGAGACAGCCACAGCTTCATACTAATTTTGGAGAGACTTGATGCTCCAAAACAGGTTGATTGTTATGATTCAAGCTCTACTTTTAAAAGAATCACTTTTAGTTTGAGACTAAATGTGAATTTTTAGGCCTGGAGGAGTTACCTTGGGCCAGTGATGGTGGAAAAGGGGTGCTTAGCACAGACCCTTAAGCACTCAGGTGCTCCCTCCAAGTCATGTCAGCTCCCTTTCCTGACCAAACCACATTTTAGCTGCTGTTGGCTTGGGATAAAGCTGAGGCAGCACCCTGAGAGCATGTTGTAACCCCCCAGCTTGCCCAGACCCATCAGCACCCTGGAGATGAGAAGGGCAGGAGCAGGTTTCCCAGTGAGCTGGGCTCACTGCTGGATACAGAGGAGGAAGATGAAGAGGCCAGCTGTGAGGAGCATCATTATTTTGTGGTGGGCATTTCATTCTGCAAACAACTCTGCTCTTTCTCCAGGGCTGAGAGCAGTTAAGAGCATGTTGTGGTGGCAGCCACATTCCCAGAGTGGGACTTCATATTTGCACTGTTGGACCATATTTTATGACCTTGGGGAGCCAATTTCAGGGCCTCATCCTTGTGCTCCCCATTGGTTCCCCAGATTGTCTCAGGGAAAGGACTTTCCCAGCCTGAGCTGCAGACCTGGGTTCTCTGTGTGTGCGGGAGGCTGCAGCTGACAGGGAGTGGATGCGAGGGGAAAGGAAGGGAGGGGAAGGGAAGGGAGGACAGGCACCCTCGTTTGCTCCCCACGCTATAATTAGCCGGGTTAGCGGGCAGAGCTGCTGTCAGGCTGCCTGACACCCAGCCAGGCTGCGGGTGCACAGTGCCGCGTGTGAAGTACGTGCTGGAGGACAGGATGTAATTAGCTGCAGGCCCTGGGAGCTGTGAGCTGACTACTCAGATCCAGTCTCTTTTCATGCCTTTTTTATTTTTTCTATCAGTGATGCAATATAGAACTTCACCTATAAACCAGTATAAACATGTAGGAGGATGGAAGTGTTCAAGGCCAGGTTGGGCAACCTGATCTAGTGGAACGTGTCCCTGCCCATGGCAGAGGGTAGAACGAGATGGCCTTTAAGGTCCCTTCCAACCCAAACCACTCTGTGATTCTATGAGCTGGTGTGTCCAAAGATTAAAATATAACAAAAACATTTGTAAATACTGGGCAGCACATGAATGCAATTATGAGATCAGACAGCTGACATCCCCAAAATGAGGCAAAATAAGAAAACCCACCAGGTTTTAGCAGGAACACAAACCCAGCCACGCTCCCCTCCAGCTCATGCCGTGCTCGGGGCTTCACGCTATAAATAGCAGCATGTTCAGCTCCACAGCTCAGCCCTGATCCTGCAAACACTTAAGCCTAAACGCAGCTCCTTCCCGATGTGCTCCGAGTTGCTGTAATAGTTTGCAGGCTGTAATCATGTAAAAGAAAGAAAATAAGGTGGAGAGTGGAGGGTGTTCATCCCCCTGGTGGCACTGGTGATGGGTGACTGTACAGCCTGGTGGCTGCAGCTCCTCCGACACCTCCCGCACCCTTCCTGACTCTCCAGAGGGTTGGATTAATGAAAACACAGAGCCAAGGTGCCCACGCCTGTGCGTGCGTGTCACTCTGGGTGCTGTTGAGCTGGCGGGTTTACAAGCTCCGGTGGTTTTGCCAGCAATTTGACAAGTTCTTTCATCCGGAGAAGCTACAAGTGCAGGGTCGGGCTGTGCCGGCCCCGGGACGGCTCCGGGAGCTCCTTCCACAGGAGACTAACATAGAGCCTGTGCGTGTGTGCATGGCCATAAGTGCATAACTGAATCCTCACAGGCGTGCAGCAGGACAATAGGAGTGGAGAAAACAAAGTTTCCTGGATGAGCTCTTGGTAAAGAAATGCTTTGAAGCCCGGGTCAGCCTTAGCGTGGTGTGAGCTGTGAGGGATTTGTGGGTGAGCGGCCCCCATTGGCACAGGGAGCACAGCTGGGAGGAGGCTCAGATAGGGAAAGCAGGGCTGGGAGGTCACTGCAAGGGAAAGCAAGGACAGAGTGCAAATGGACTTGTTTAATGAGGGGTGTTGGCAGATGCTTGTTAGCAGACTCGCTTTTCCTACTGCAGGAAAGCAGGTTGGGATGGAGTTGTTCTTCCTTCCCCAACTGATGAGGAACTCAACATCTCTGCGAGGGTCTGTGCTGCAGCCAGCCCAGTTGTGTGGGTTTAATTACTGAGTGGAAGGAGATGGAGGGAGGTGGGGGGTCACTGGAGGCTGGCTCCTGTCCTGGCTCTGCTGTGACAGCACCTGTGAGGGAGAGCTCTGAGGAAGAGGAAGCAGAATTGATGATGTTGGGAAATATGGCACTGCTCTGGCTTGGCCTGGCCCTGAAGAGAACAACCTGTTGGCAGGGCTGGGCTGAGCTGTAGAGCTGTACTTTGGAGTGAGGGGCTGGTAATGGGGCTGTTGTCCCAGAGAGCCCATCCCATTGCTGTCCTGGGGCTTGGAGAGAGGCTGAGTGGAGATCACAGAATCATGGAATACCCTGAGCTGGAAGAGACCTACAAGGATTGTTGAGTCCAACTCCTGGCACTGCACAGGACAGTGCAACAATCGCACCATGTCCCTGAGAGTGTTGTCCAAATGCTCCTTGAGCTCTGGCAGCCTTGGAACTGTGCCCACTGCCCTGGAGGGCCTGTGCCAGTGCCCAACCACCCTCTGGTAAGATGAACCCCATTTGCCAAAGAACCAGGTTTACGTTTCAGCCCCCTGGAACAACACCAAGGTTTCATCTCCTGGGTCCCAGACATGGGGGTGGATGAGCAACCAGAGACAGGCATTTAGCTCCTGGTGAGGTGAGCCAGTGGAGTGTGGGTTCCCACCTCCTGGCACTGTGAGGTGCTGGGTTCAGGTTGGCATCTGAGCAAGGCTGTGACATCAGGGAGCCGCTGAAACACAGCAGCTCTTCCCTGGTAGGTCTGTGATGTCTCTGGCAGGGACAACTGCCTGCAGGACACCAGGAGCTCCTCTGGCTCTCAGGTGTGGGTTGAATTGCTTTGCTGGGGGTGTGGCTCCAGGGCTTTGGTTCTGTTCTCTGGATTACTTCAGTGTACTGTGCATACATAGCCATGCTTCCCTTCTCCTTCCCCTCTAAATTGTCCCAAATCATTTTTCTCTAGTTTCCAGCTTGTTTTTCACCTTCCATTGGACTCAAGGCCCAAGCTGGATTTTCATCAATGTCCCATGTGCATGCACAGACTCAGGGCTGTTTGCAGG
Source organism: Calyptomena viridis (assembly GCA_013390005.1). Classification (NCBI taxonomy): domain Eukaryota; kingdom Metazoa; phylum Chordata; class Aves; order Passeriformes; family Eurylaimidae; genus Calyptomena; species Calyptomena viridis. The sequence continues at coordinate 535,835 of WEIV01014743.1, read as the reverse complement.
CGAGTGTGACAGCTGGGTCAGGCTCCCACTCTGGAGCTGGCAGGGATGAGGGAGCTGCTGAAGAATGAACATGTTGAAGCCATTGGCATCCTCCCCTGGCTGGATCATGTCTCTGGGGAATCACCATCCCCTTCTAAGAGCCTTTGTAGTTGAGGGAGAGGAGGCAGGATCACGATAGCAGGAGGCACACACTGGTGGCTCACACACCTCCCCATGGTCCACCAGTGCCATCCTCCAACAAAGATTCTTTTCTTACTCCCAAAGGCGTGTGTTCTCTTCCCTCCTTCACTTGAGCCAGCCCTTTCCATCTGTCCAGAACTGCCTGTACCACCTGGCCCTTCCCCTGCCACCAGATTTTGTTTTCCTGTGTGACTCTTCATTAGGCATCCCTGTTCTCCACTCCTTGATCTCCCTTGTACTTCAGGACTCAGGTGTGATCTGCAGTTAATCCAGGCTGGCCTTTATGGGTGCAAATCTTCCTCCAGCCTGGTCCAGAACTCCCTCCATGTTTGGAGCCACATCAAAAACAAGAGTTATCACCGTGATTTTCAGCTGAGCAACCTGGTTCATCCAGCCTGAAATTCAGGTTTGAGGATTTGAGGGTTCATCTGGCCACAATTCTTGTTTCAGGGCTTATTAGCCTGGGGCCCTGGCAATGCCGAGGCTGTTTGAGTGGTCCAGTGCTGGGGGGCAGGCGATGGCGGGTGGGTGCTGGATTCTATGGAGGGGAGTCAGTGTCTGCCAAGGAGGAGGCAGAATTCCCACAGCCCTTTGGTTTCTATGGCAGGGGGCTGGAGGGAGATGGGGGGTGCATGGTATGCCCAGCTCTGGGCTGCTCCAGGTAGGATGGGGGTAGGATGGGGGTAGTTATGGGGGGTGCTGTAGCTGGAGTCAGGGCTGACATCACCTTCCTTCTCCTCCCAAACAACCACTTGCATCCCAGGCTCTGAATTTGCTTCCCCTTCCGACAGTCAGGCATCACCTCCCGATTACTCATAACTGCAGCATGTTGCAGATACACAGAGCTGGGGGAATGGCTGTGCCTGGGAGCAGAACCACCAAGATCCAGTGCCAGAAGCCGGGGTGGGGTGACAGACTGTGCAGCCTTGGTCCCTCAACCCTGTCCTGCCCTGGGGGTCAAACACACCCTGCACATGCCCAAATCCCCTTGGAATGTGCCCAGCTCAGCCTGGGAGGCCAGCTCAGGAATGCAGAATCAGGTGAGCAGGTGAAGAAGGCAGGGTGGCAGCACAGGGTGATAGCCTCCAAGTTTGTTTTGCAGAATCCTCTTCTACCGTGGAAAAATAACTCATCCCTCAGTTTTTCTCACCTTTGTTTGTGTGGGCATTGATTACGCTGGGAGTTACTGAGCCAGATTTTATTGGAATGACTTTGAAAGCTGCCACCTGTGAGCAGCCACTGGTCTTTGGGGATTATTTTGGTGTAGTTTCTAAATAATTGCATGAGGCTTCTTCAGCCTCACTAATAACTTCATTCTCCCAGGGACACTGCCTAGAAAAAAAGATGAGCTGAGATTATGCTTGGCAACATTTAGAGAGGAAAAAGTACAACAGGATTGATGTCTGCTGGCGGGAATAAATAAATAATACAATACCTCTGTCTCAGCCACTCCGTGAGCATCCTTGTTTCCAACCCTGCATCTGTTATGTCCCCAGCTTGGCAGAGTTTTGGAATTCAGCACACTCCTTTGTATCACTCATTGTTCTGTCTGCAACACATTGTGCTAATTCTGAGCAGGGACCAGCAAGGCTGGATCTGGAGATGAGCTGGCCTAGGGAAGCTGGCTTGGTAGTTTACCTGTGTTCTATAACTGGAGCTTGATAAACATAAGATTTAAATAACTTGCAAAATTATTTAGTCAGGGCCTGAAAAGTGAAATTCAGTGAACAAATTCAAGCACTCATATTGGTCCAAACACTTCCAGGGATGGGGCAGCCACAGCTTTGCTGGCCAACCTGTGCCATGGCCTTACCACCCTCCAGCCAAGAATTCCTTCCCAATATCCCATCTAACCCTGCCCTCTGGGTAACCTGCCTTTGTCTCAGGTCCCTCTCCATCTCTCTTGGAGCCCCTTAGACACTGGAAGGGCTCTAAGTTCTCCCTTGAGCCTTTTCCAGGCTGGATACCCCCAGTTCTCCCAGCCTGTCTCCAGAGCACAGAGGGAGTCCAGCCCTTGGAGCCTCCTCAGTACTCAGGCCAACAGGTTTGCAAAGCCCTTGGAAAAACATAGGTTGTGTTTTAAACAGAGACAAGCCCATAAATGTCTTTTATACTTTGTACAAAGTCTATTGTGCACAAGAAGCCTAATTTGCAGTGCCAAAGGGAGCTGGGCTGTCACTACAATCACCTTGCATCAGTGAGGAGGGTTGGGAAGGGCAATGCTGGGAACGCCACAAGGAAGATGAGACATCTTCTCTGTGGTCCACTGGTTTTGATGCCACTGGACAAGCCCTAGCAGTGGCTCAGATGCCACTGGGTGTTGCTCTGCTGATTTGGGAGGCTGCCGTTTTACACCCAGGCAGAGGTGGTTTTTGAGAACCTGGACAACCAGGTCCCTATGGCCCTCTGGCATCTCAGATCAGCTTGATTTAGTTGTATGTCTGCTCTGGAGACAGGGTGGGAGATCTGGAATTGTACAACCTGGAAAAGAAAAGGCTCCAGAGAGACCTCAGAGCCCCTTCCAGTGCCTAAAGGGGCTCCAGGAGAGCTGGAGAGGGACTTGGGACAAGGGATGGAGGGACAGGACAAGGGGGAATGGCTTCCCACTGCCAGAGGGCAGGATAGATGGGATATTGGGAAGGAATTCTTCACCTGTGAGGGTGGTGAGGTCCTGGCACAAGTTGTCCAGAGAAGCTGTGGCTGCCCCATCCCTGGAAATGTCCAAGGCCAGGTTGGATGGGGCTTGGAGCAACCTGATCTAATGGAAGGTGTCCCTGCCCTTGGCAGGGAGTGGAATAAGATGAGCTTTAAGGTATTTTCCAACCTGTTGTGTGATTCTCTGATTCTAAAAGCTCCAGGGAAGCTGGTGTCCTGTTGCTTTCCCTTCCCCTCACAGCATTTTCCACATGTTTCTGTGAGGCTGCTGATGTTGGGATTTTCTGCCAGAGCTGAGGGCTCTGGGCATCACACAGAGAGGTCCTTAACCACAGTGAGGGCAGTGTGGGCCCAGCTCAGGTATTCTTGTGTGTGGGGAGGTGAAGGGTGGTGATGGAAATTACAATGACCTTGAGGCAACACTTTCTTAACCATATTGGCAGGCAAGTCTTGCTCCCTGGCAGACACCAACCTGGCTCCCAGGAGCTGTTGGCTTGGCATCAGTGTCCCCTTCTGCTGCTGCTTCTGCTCCAGTGGTTGCTTTCTCTCCAGAGAAAATTGATCCAAGACAATGCCCAGCCATATCCAAATGGGCAAGTACTTGAAGGCACACACATAGGGAAGAGAGGCACTGGGACACTGCCAGGCTCTGAGGCAGGCTCAGGAATCACTGAGCCATGGAATGGTTTGAGTTGGAAGGGTCCTTAAAGCTCATCTCATTCCCTGCCATTCCATGCACATTCCACCATCCCAGGTTTCTCCAAGCCCCATCCAACCTGGCCTTGAACACTTGCAGGGATGGGATGTCATCTGGGACAGCACACTGATGTCTTACCTTCCACTCCTGGCCCTACCAGCAGCAGGAACATGAACACTGGAGGAATGGAGGGGGTAGCTTGGGAACTTTTGGTGACTACCTTGCCCAGTGCCACGTGCCAGGGCAGCAGGGGCTGCTCCTGCCCCACTAGATGCCTCCGTGCTGCCCATGGTGTCTCAGGAGGAAAGGGTGGAGATGGGTACAAATCTTGCTTGAAGTATTTGTTTTAAAAAAGAGAAGCTGATCGAAATGACTCTCTCCATTATTTCATTAAGGGATTTAAACTGTGCTTCCTAAACCCTGAGTCATCAATGAAGTGAGCAAGCGAGAAGCAGCGGGTCCCACTGGAGGTGACTCACCCTGTGGGTTTGGGGCTCACAGGGGACTCTCTAAACTGGGAGAAGCTCCACTTCCCCCATCTCAGAAAGGCCAGGGTCTCCCCAGCATCCTAAGTAGCAGCAGGAGGTCTCTGGGAGTCTGTGGGGCTCCCAGATTTCTTTGGCAGCTGAGCCATCCCAGCACAGTCCCCAACTATGCCTTGATGCACAGGATCCACGAGCAGACACTCCCCTGGAAGCCTGGAGACCATCCAAGAGCAATGCACATATGCAGGCTGGTGTTTGAGCTTTTATTGTTTACTTGCAGAGATAAAAGCTCCAGATCCCCTCTGAGTTTAGGAGGAATTGATCCTTCCTCCCAGAAAGCATAGGAAAACACTAGGCCACCTTTTGCTCATCTGCCTCTTTCAGTTCCTGGGTTTGCAGGCACAGGCAGGAAAAGAAAAGCCAGACCCAGCTCTCAGCAAAGCCAGTCCTTTCCACACTGCTTTTTCTAGTCAGCATTGTAAAACCTGCTGGACTTTGTTGCAACTCTTTTTAAGCCCAGTGCCAGGACTTTTTTCCTGAAATCCAGGCTGTTTCCCTTGCTCCACTCGCTTCCTTACATCTTACTATTCCCTTGATCACTTTTCCCTAACCTTCTCCCCTGGTGGATGCTGAGACCGTGGTACCCTGGTGGGACAGTCCCAGTCCACGCTTCTGTCCCTTTGTGTGTGACACCACAGCGGGCAGTGCCTGCGCTCAGTCCTGCCCACAGCCTCCTGTCGCCCATTGCCTGTGTGATTCCTCATTAATTTCCCAACCATCAGTGATCTCTGACTTTCCCAGCCATCAGTGATCTCTGACTATGAGGATCTTCCCAGGTTCTCCTCTGAGCTCTCTCAGTGCTCCAGACAAGCTCCTACAATGATATTGTGATGTCCCTGCCCTTGGAAAAGCCTCAGCAAGCTCTCCTTCATTCACTGGTGATTCCTGTGGTCATGTGCTTTCCTGACACTCTCCTGGAGCCTTCTGGAGTTATGGCCACCTTGGGTTTGTGGTTGCCTTGGAGAGAGAGATGCAATGTGGTGAGGTGGACCTGTGTAACTCCATCTGCCTGCTGGGCATGGTCCTGTTGTCTTCTGGGAAGAGAGTAAGGAGGCAAAGGGCTGTGCAGGGGCAATATCCCTGTTCCCGGTCTTGCTTCAGGCCCACTTCCTCGGACACATTGCTGAAATTCTGCTTTTCTTCCTTATTTTCTATTTTCTTACTAAGCTTTAAAATCAGTAATTTTGGTTCATCCTTACTGCGATCGCTGTCTAATTTATTGTTGGGGTTTTTTATCTCTCTGCAAAGTTAGTGCCTCATTATTTTATCCCACATATCAAAAATCTTCTTAGTTTCCTGCTGGCTATGGCATTGTTGGGAGCTTTTTCCTATGCTCCACTCAGCTGTGGCTGGGTGGAGGATCTGGCTGTGTGCAGTGCTAGTTTTCCAGGTGTTATTCCAATAGTGTTGAGAAAGCTGCTTGCAGGTGACTTCTCCTCAAATATCCACAGTTCTCCATGATCTCCACTAGTCCAGAGAGCAGAAGGAACTGAATTTGTTGTGCCTCATGAACTTTGTTGCAACCAATCCAGAATTTGGGAAGTAACACCCTGAGATTTGGGTGTTAAGTTTAAAGAAGTAAGGAAATATCTTATGGGAATGCTGTGTTGGAAAGAGTGGAGGTGTTCCCAGATATACGGTGGGCTTGGAGGACCCATCACTCAGGGCACTCACCCAGTGCTTGTTTCTCTGCTGCCTCAGGAATACATGGAGTGGTTTAGGAGATCTGGGCATCTCCTGGAGACCACTCAGCCCAACCCCCTGCTCAAGCCAGATTCACCAACACCAGATTGTCCTGGATGCCCAGGACCATGTCCAGTGGGTCTTGGATGTCTCCAAGAATGGAGACTCCTCCACCTCTTGTGGCAGACTGTGCCAGCTTTGGATCACCCCAATTTGGTGCCTGGCCATCGATCTGTGGGGCTTTGCTGTTACTTCTTGCTGTTGTGGGCTCAGAGGAGCAGCACAGAGAGCCAGGGAGTGTCCCCATCTCTGTCCAGTGGGGATTGCCCAGAGCTTTTGCACCAACGTGGCAATTGGCATGTGTGCAGGTGTGACCTCAGAACCAAAAAATCATGGAAACTCCTGAGCTGGAAGGGACCCACAAGGATCATCGAGTCCAACTGCTAGCCCTGCACAGGACACTCCAACAATCCTACCATACGCTTGAGAGCATTGTGCAAATGCTCCTTGAGCTCTGGCAGCCTTGGTGCTGTGCCCACTGCCCTGGGGAGCCTGTTCAGTGCCCAACCATCCTCTGGGGGAAGAACCTTGTCCTAACACCCAACCTAAACTGCCCCTGGCACAGCTTGAGCCATTCCTAATGACCCTCCTACTCCAAAGGGCTTCTCCTTGGGTGCTCCCAGCTCTACTCGGAGACGGAGCTCAGGTGTGTGCCCTGAGATGAGCAGGAGGGCAACACACATCCAGGCCCACATACCTTACCCTAAGGTTTGAAGCCTCCCCTCTGTGCTGGTGACTGACCAATGTCTCCGTGCCACGGAGAGGATTGGCCACCACCAAAACACGTCCCCATCTCTCTGGCTTGGCCAGAGCTCCGTTTTAGGGGATGTTTTGGTGACAGTGGATCCCTGCCTGCTTAAAAGCTGAGGCCCTCCTCTCCCTGTTGGCTTTTCAGCCCCAGGGTGAGGGGGGGAAGCTTTGGGATGGCTCTGGCGGCCCTGATTAGCATTCGGCCCCGCTGCTCCCGCTGTTTCCAGTCGGAGCTCGGCATTGCCTGGCAACCACGGAGCAAAACTACAACAGCCGCCCCAGAGCCCGAGCGGGCTTCCCGAGAGCCTGCACACCCCCGGCTCGCTGCTGCCCACTGCCCCGCATCCCACACGGGGCAAGGACAAGGATCACCCCCGAGACGAGGAAGAGGAGGAGGAGGAGAAGGAGGAGAGGGCTGTGGTGGTGCGACGGCTTTGCTGCCACCCAGGTTCGGTGGGTGTGTGTCTGTCTGTCCCAGGGCCGTCTGCCCGAGCATCCTGCAGTGTCGGACACAGCCTGTCCCTGCACATCCCTCGGTGCAGGGACCCTCCTGAGCTCAGGGAGTGCGTGCCACACACTGGGGCCTCGGAGCAGGGTTGGGAGCCTGTCCCCACTGTGGGGGTCTCTGGGACAGGGCGTGCTGGGGGAGAGACTGGGGTGTATGTGGGGGGTACATGGCCCTGTCTCTGTGTATGTTGTGCACGTGTCCTGCCTTGTACCAAAGGTGGGGTCTGTGGAGTGCCCATGAGTCCCAGGGTCCCCACGGCGGGGGGCTCAGCCTGGTTGGGATCTCCCAGGGGACCCTGACACCCCAGCAGCCCATCTGTGGTGCTCTCAGACTTATACTAGATCGTGCTGGAGGTAGGGTTGGTGGCACATAGGGACCTGAGTGAGCATCAGGGATGTCTCTGCTTCCCAGTTTTGCACATACTTGGGGTCTCATGTTTTTTCATTGTGGAAGAATTTTGTGGTCCTGCTCCTGCGGGGAACTGTGGATCTGGGACTCAGCCCCTGTCCTGCCAGAGGCTCTCTGCAGTGGTGCTTCCTCAGTCCCTCCACCAAACTCTGCACTTTGTCCTTTTTCCAGCTGGGCAGACTCAAAGGGACACAAGTCCCCTCCTGACACAAGATGCCACAGGTGATAGAAGACAGACATGCCCGATGACATTGGGTTCAGATCTAATGCATCCCCTCACTTCTGCTTTAACTCTGTTTTTACATCCTTGGCTGCTGTGGGCTCTGCCTACAGCTGCTGGGTGGCTAGAGTACTGAGCTGTCCTGTCCAGCCCAACCAGACCCACAAGGCAGAAGAATAATAGACATGTGCTTTCCCTGCTCCCCACACATCCTCATCAGCAATACTTGCTTGGAAAAGGGTTAAAAGAATAAATATGTTTGTCTTTTGTGTCTTGCAGAGCCTGGGGTCAGCGGATAAGAAGGACTTTTACCAGCCCAAGTAAGTGCCAGTAGCAGTGGTGAGTAATTGCATGGAAATTCCCGGCTGGTCCATATTCCTCAGCAGCTCTGTGCCTTGCTAAGATTAGACATTTCAATGTACAAGAATAGCTGCTGCAATTACACAAGTGAGGATAACAGTGGAAGGGCTGTCAGTCATCCTGGCTTCGGGGCATATGCAAATTGCTCAATCAGGTCAGAAGGAATCATGACAGCTTGACTGAGCCTGAGGGACAGAGCTGGGAGCAAGGGTGACCTTTCCCACCTCAGGCTCCCTCTGTTCCTAGTTTGCACAGCTGAGCTGCGTTGGAAAATCAAAGGGTTTCATTCTGTGTCACAATAGGCTTGAAGCACATCTCCCACAGCCGTGCCTTGACGTTGATGTCTGTCATCTTCCATCCGTTGTTCGGTGCAGCACGATGAGCCGCAGGCTGAGAGGAGGGGAAAAGGCTCTTTGGAAACATGGGCATGAGCAAAGTTGCTGCAAACCACCCCATTAATACGAGCAGTTGGTTACTTAGTGTGTAGACCAGGTAACAGATGCCAGCCCCAGCATGGCACCTTCAAGGCAAGAAGGTTGTGTCTGCTGGAAGGATGGGTTTTTTATCATTGTTTGGATAATGGCAAACCCTACTGAAAGTCCTGCTGGGAGGCTGGGTTCTGCCCTGATACTCAGCTGGGTGTTGTGCTGCTGAGCATGTCGTCTGTGGGACCTTGGGTTGCTCCTGCTCTGATCAGGGAAGTGAAGTTCTTTGGTTATTACCTTTCCTCTGGAAAAAAAAGTCATATGTAGATTTGGAGTTGTGGGACAGTGCTCTGATGGGCAGAATTGTCAGAGGAACATGATTTTGGAAAATTCAGAAGGAATTGGGTTGAGGAAATTTCTCCTCCAAAACCCACTGTTCTGCCCTTTGCTGTTTTCCAAAGCATTCCTGCAGCTCTGCAGCACAGCAATGTGAGCACCATGGCACTGTCCTCAGTCTGAGTTAGGCTTGGCTTCAGTAGGAGCATGTCCAGGGATGGCAGTCTGTGTCACAGAGCGCTGTCTGTGATGGGAGAGCAAGTGTCAGGTGTGTGCATGTTCTTCACTTATCTGTTGGTCCCTCTTTATGCCACCAAAAGTGGTACTGATTTCTAGATCCATACTGAAAGTCTGATTCAGGGAGCTCCTCTGCCCGCTCACCCCAAGGCAGGACAGCTTATCAGCTTTCCAAAGCTGCAGGCAGCTAAAGACTTCTGGAAACATGGCCAGAGCCACTTCCCAGGATGTATAATCCCATATGGCTTTATGGGAGATCAGAGGAGTATTGCAGGAGGTTACGGAATCACTGTGGACATGACAACAAAATGAACACACGTTTGGCAAAGGATTCATTGCCATGTTTTTGTGACCTCTCTGAACAGCTGTCCAAGGTTTCCATGCTCCTTCCTGTAGTGCTGCTGTGTCCTTGTGAGTAGTCTGTGTTTTGACAAGCAGGTTTAGAACAGATTGAAGCATCTCCAGTGTCTCTATTCTAGCTGAAGCTTTGGGGAGGCTTTAAGCAAGAGATATGGAGGAAATATATAAAAAGTTCTTACTGTTCGGATTTCCTGTGGGGTGGTTTTGGCTGTAGGTAGCAACAATTTGTGGTGCTACATTTATGATTCGTCTCCTCTGAGAAATGGGGAATGTTTCTCTACCTTGAGTGGGAGAACACAGGCTTCCCATCTCACTGGAGGCATGGAGCTGTTGGGTCGGAGTTGGGGATGCTGGTGCAGGAAGTCTTGTAGATACAGGGCGTCTTATGGGTGCTTGTTCCTCTGTGCCATGAGGCCACAGGACCCCCATGGTTTGGCCCAGCATCTCGTGATGCCAGCTGTGACTTGGCTAATCATAACACAGTGACTTTGGCTATTTACACTCCTCAGTGGCTGTTTTGGGGTTGTGACTGGTAAGTTTGTGGCCGTGGTGTGGCCCCCATCCCACTTGGCTTTTTGATCCACCAGGCTGGACCAGGTGATTTACAGAGCCCTTTAGTCTCTCCAGGGGTGGAGCTGGTCTTCCTCACAAGAGAAAGATCCCTAGAAACTTCCAGAGGTCTGGTGGACCTGCCGAGGGCTTGGGAGAGCTCAGCTCATCTGCAGCAGCTCCACAGCCTGGATTCACAGCTCCCTGAGTCCTGGGAAAGGCGGTGGCAAGCAGCCAGACCAGGGGAAACAGCTGGTTCTCAGAGCTGAGCTGAACTGTGCTGGTTCATGGACATATCTGTGCAGTGAGGATGGTGAGCTGAGACAAGTCTGGCAGTGGGTGGCTGGTCCTCCAGCTCCCATGTGCCAGAGCAAATTCAACTGTGCCTCTGCTTTTCCTTTTCTGTCTTCCAAGGCTGTGGTTCACCTGCCACGAAAGCTGCAGGAGCAAGGTCAGAGCAGCCCTGCTGTCGGGTCTGGGCTTTGGGGCTTTCACAGCAGGTGGAGGTTATGGAAGTAGAAAAAAGGAAAGAGACACATGCCAGAAATCTCAGCAGTGGGTTTTGGTCACCACTTGTCCTGTGACTCTTGCTCCATTCCTGCCATGTTGAGCTTTCTCTCATCAGGTGCCCTCCTCCTCCCCGGACACTCCATCAGCTGAGTTTCCTTGTGTCACTCTGAGTGACTCCTTTCCTTCTTTGTCCTCTCTTCCCTTCAGAAATGGAAATGCTGTCCTCACCCCATAGTTACCATCAGTCTGTCTCAGTCAGCAGACGGGTGTTCCCTAAGCACCTGGAATATCCCAGTGCTGATCAAGGCCATGGAGAGGTGTCCACCCTCACCCACCAGCCTTTGATGACTCTTGACTTTTCCCAGTCTGTCCACGAGGTTTTAAGGTACAGATCTCCTGCTGGGTTGCCCCAGATATGGAGTGGAAAGGAAGGGAAGTCAGAGGAGCCCAGGATGGAGCCAAGGGAGCTGAAATGCTGCTGCTGCCCACTCTGGGAGAGACACTCCTGCTTTCAAGGGCTTCGGTGACCATGCTTATGAATGTTCCTGCAAGAGCTGGCCCATATCAGGAGTTGGGACTCCAGGCTTTTAGTCTGGGAGGTAATGTTCTTTATTTCCATGTTAAATAGAGGAATGCAGCCTAAGTTGGGAAGGCTGAGAAGTTCCAGTTCAGTTGAGAACTGAAAGGGGTAGACACCATCCAAGAAAGAACAGGCACACAAAGGGCTCCCATAGCTGAAATACCTGGTAAAGGAACCTGGCATGTTGGGATGGCTGCAATTCCAGCTGTGAGTCAACACCTGCACGGGTATCTGCACCTACACCAGATGATCCAGCCATCCCATGTGAACACAGACAGATGCCTTCCTGTGTTTCCAAAGCAGGTTGTTCAGATATCACATTGATATATCCCAACCTAGTAATTCTCATCTGATGCAGTCTGGGCACATGCCTGCCCCACCCCAACCCTGTCTGCAGATCTGGGATTTGACCAGAGTGTGTAGGGATTGGGGAAGAAATACTGGAAGAAATACCGAGCTGCTCACTCCTCTGTCACCACAATTTTGGAAGATGCTCATACAGGTGTTAGAATATTTAGGCTTCCAGAGGTTCTTCCAAACTTCTAACAGAGGGCCCTGACTACTCTGTCAAAGCAGTTTCTTGAGCAAGGAGCCACTGGCTGAGGACCCAGGGATACCTTGCTCAGAGACAGGAATAGGCTCTCCTGGGACAGGAGGTAGTAACTCTCCTGGCAGGGCTGTTCAGAAGTGTCTTGACAGGAACCGAGGCTGTCCGGTGTGTTTGCTAATTCCCCCTGGCACATATTTGCTCTTCAGTGTCAGGCACCAACTGGAGCTCAGGTTCTTCAAACCAGAAAGAACTGCTGGTAGTAATAACAATCACAAAACCCACAGCAAATGCAGACTGAAATACCTGAGCTTAATTAAAGTGTCACTGATTTGCGGTGGGAGCTGCCTGTGTCCCTCCCTGCGCTGTCTCTGTGCTGGGAGCAATGCTCAGCTGTCAGGAGAGCTGTCACTTGGGAGCAGTGAATATCTGCCAGGCACTTTGAGGTGTCAAGAGAGACACAGCTGCAGTGACACAAAATGCTCTCCATTGATCTGTTCCCCCTGTCCCTTGGGACAGTGTGGCCATGCTGAAGAGCCCTGCTGTCCTGGAGCCCATTCCTGATCCAGCAGAATCCCACAGCCGTTTCAGGCAGGCACCTGGAGGCTCTGTCTCCATCTCAGATTAAAGGCTGCCCTCACCTTGTGTCCTCCAGCCTCAGATGTGTAAACACACGAGGAACCTTTGAAACCACCTCTCAGAAAGCAGCAGCTCCTGTTTGTTTTGCCTCACAATCATTACACTGAGCTGTCTCTGCAGCTAATTTCTTGTCACCCTCTTCTTACAGCAGAACTTTTCATCTCCCAGACTCAAACCTTTCTGTGCCAGCACTTAGATGAAAGTGTTTCCTTGCTGAATCATTATCTTGTAAAACTGTGGTGGTTTTAAGGATTTAGAAATCAGTATTTACATTTTGGAAGCATTAAGGGCCATCATAATAAGCGTGATGTGTTCCTGAGCCGGGTGTTCATTTTGTTGCCTCCTTCACTCAGACATTATTGCTCTAGTAATGATGATAATAACACACAGGCTGTGTTTGACTTCTGCAGCAGCTGAGAGTCGTTCAGCTGGGATGCTCAGCAGGTACCTCAGGTTCCAAGGGCTGAGCAGTGAGAAGAGGACATGCATGGAAAGTGGGGAGGAAGAGATGGTACCAATGATGCCAAGGAGCTATGGGGTAGGAGAAGCAATGCCAAGACTGCCTCTCTGAAGCCATGGGATGCTCAATACTGCAGGAAACTGCTCCAAAATCACCTCCACAGGGATGGAGAATGCTTCTCCCAGCTTTGGTTGTAGGAAAGAATGAAGCACCACCACCAGCATCTCTGGTGGCAGTGGGATGGCAGAGTGGTGGAGGGTGGAAGAGAGGTGTTGGGGTCTGTGGAGTGGGTACAGGCTGGCAGCTAAAGACAAGTGGAGCCCTCCATAAGGGATCATGGACATGGGCTCCTCGCTTCCAACACCAAAACCGGGCTAAGGTAGTTACCTGGAGAGTTGGGGAGTGGGAATCAGGGCAAGGACTGCTTGGTTTCAGTGGTCCCTGGAGCCCAGGGCACAGCAGGAGGAGTTATTTGGGCTGGCTGAATTCACCCTGCTCTGGGTACCCAGGCCAGGGCACCAGTGGACCAGCCCCTTGCCATGTGCCTGCTCTCCAGCTGGGAATGGCCTTCCCAGACCTGGTGTAGAATAAAGTTTTGGGGTTTGTTGTTTCTGTGCAGCTTTTAACGTGTTAAGTGAGTTTGCAGTGTGGGCTCTTACTGTGCTAGTTGTCATAGAAACTTGCAGGGAAAGAAACTTTTTCTCCAATCCCCCCAGCCCCTTTCTTTAAACCAAAGCAGCATTGGGTTTTTTCCCCCCCCTGTAATTTCAGCTCCAGTCCAATTAAAAACCTGCCTGGCCCTCACTCCCTCTCTCCAGCACTGCCACACTAGGACTAGGAGTCTTTGTGGTGTGCTTCCTGTTGTCCCAACTGAAGGGGGTGTGGTTCCCTGAATTGGACACTTTCCTTGTAGCACTGTTGGGATTCTGTCCCCACAAAATGCTCACTGGGACTGTGGCTGGTGCTCAGCCCTTGCCCCGTTCTAGGCAGGAGAAGACCCCTCAGTCACCATGGGGTACCTCTCCTTGATGCTGCTTCTGAAACCAGGGAGCAGAGTGGGCAGGGCCCTTTCATGCCGGTCACTGGGTCTTTGGTGGGGACATTGCAATGGCATCTGCCTGCCCCACTGCTCCAAACACGGGGCTGCCTCCCCCTCTGGTGACGGGAGGATGGTGCTGCCAGCTCAGCTCTGGGCCCGGCACAGAAGCCACCTCAGCATCAGCTGCAGCCCTGCCACAACTGTGGCACTCGGCATTAATCATGGAGAGGGAATTGAGCGTAGGATGATGGGCATTTTTTAACAAATAACCAAGCTTTCGTTCTCCCCTAAGCAAGAGAGCAAAGTGTTTGCTGCAGTGAGTCAACACAGAGGTGGTTTAGCCCTGGGAGGTAACGCTCCCACCCACAGCAGCCATCAGTCCCACAGCCGGGTACCAAGAGGGAAAAGTGGATTGCGGTGTTTCTCAGCCAGCAATCACTGCTGGGGTTTCTCCAAGACTAAGAGATCCTTTCCCTCATGCTTTGCATCTGACATGAGACTTGATGGGAATTCCTCAAAGCCAGCTGGACTTGCAGCTTGGAACATTTAAGGAGTTTGGTGCCTTCCCAGCACCTCTTTGCTCCAAGGCCAGTGGTTTATCATAGGATCACAGAGTGGTTTGGGTTGGAAGAGACCTAAAAGCTCTTCTCATTCCACCTCCCTGCCATGGGCAGGGACATCTTCCACTAGACCAGGTTGCTCCAATATGGCCTTGGACACTTCCAGGGATGGGGAAGCCACAGTTTCTCTGGGCTACCTGTGCCAGGGCCTCACCACCTTCACAGGGAAGGATTCTTCCTAATACCTAATCTAAACCTACTCTCCATCAGTTTAAAGCCATTAAACACACCTCCTAAGTCTTCACCCTGGTGCATGGCAGGACTTAGCCTTGGAGCTCCACTGAATCCTCTGGGATCCATGTGGGGAAGATTCAGGTACAAAAAGGTCTATTAGATCACTGCTTTGACTTCTTGTGTGCTGCAGGGATATAAATGCTGCCCATATGCTCCTGAAGAGGTTGTGATTGCCTTCTGAGAGTTGTCTAATCCTCTAAGCATCCCTGACAGAGGTCTAATCCTTTATCAAAACTTGCTAGAACTTGTTGAGCTCCATCTCCCAGTTTCTGCCTCTTGGCATGTCTCACTGGATAAAAGCAGTTGCCACCACTCTGGTTTTGGGTGGGTGGCAGATTTTTTATCAATAAACTCAATATAGCTCTAATCTTTTGTAGCAAGGTATTCTCTCCAGGCCTCAGATCAATTTTGTGACTCATCCCTCTGGGCTCTGCGGTTTTAGTGTCCCTTTTAAACGTGGGCACCTTAATTGCATGAGTGTCAATGTCAGTCCCAGCAGTGCAGGATGTGTAGCTCCCCCAAGAACAGTGTCAGCTCTTTTCATCACAGCATCACATTAGAGCCTTGTGCTGGGCTGCTCACCCGTGGTGACCCTTGAGCCTTCCTGGAGGCTCTCTCTTGTCTGGGATCCAGTCCCTGTTCATAAATACGGCCTGAAATCCCTCTCTGTAGCTGTGTCATCCTGTGCTGGGCTGCATTAACATGTACAGTGTTTGAATGGGCTCAGCATTACCCAGCAGCACACATTTCCCTCTCTCCTCATCAATATTTACCATTACATCAATCTTCCTGTCATCTGCTAATTTTTTGAGCGAGGATTTTGTATTTTTGTCTCAATCATTGATGAAAATATCGACTGGTGTGTTCCCCCTGGAGCCTCACTAACGATTCCCCATTGAGGACTTCTGTGTGAGACCTGTCAGACAGCTCTAAATCTCTTTAATGTGCTTTATTGGTGCTCTACAGTCCCATCTTCTGAAATCAGGATGTCAAGAAGCACTTAGAGCTCTGCCTGCGCAGCCATAACGTTAACGAGGCCTTTCCTGAAGGCTTGTGTTCATTAAAGAGTGACATCAGGCTCATCTGACAAGATCTCTTCCACCAAGACACACCGGCTGACTTTAATTAGAACTTACATCCTATAATTATTTCTTAATTTATTTCCAGATGAGCCCTGCCTTCTGGGGCCTATATCAGGCTGACCATTGCATTGTTAACTAGGTCATCTTCACTGCTGGATGGGAATGTTGGTAGGAAGGAGCCATTTCCATCTGTAGGGGCAGCCTGAACTTTGCTCAAAACAGGCAGCAGAGCCCATAAAACTCTCCCCGGTTTTGGATACACGTTGCCTGATTGGTGCCATTTGGCCACATTAGATGCAAACGTGGTTAATGGTTTAGGAGAGCTTCATGTTTCCTGGGAATTTCTTTACTCACCTTTCTTTCCCAAACACAGAATAAATATTGACTATGCTTTCATTTACTGCATCATTTGAGCAATCCTACAGACTCTGCTTTAAAGTCTTTAAGGAGCTCCTTAAAACCAGACCTATTGCTAGACTTTGGCTCCTGATAGCAAATTTTCCATGTGCAGCCATGCATTTTCCCCTTCTTTAGTTTCCCTAATCACTTTCCTACACATCGTAGTTTTTCATTGGTATTTACCACTCTATTCTTCACTCCATGACAGGAGGTTGAGAACTAGATGGCCCTTAAAGGCCTCTCCCGACCCAAACCCTTCCATGACCATATGACTTTACTGCTGGCTCTGTGAGTCTTTCAGCATGCAACTCACAGACCCAAACCCTTCATAATGCATTATTTCTTACCCATTGTGAACATGTATTTAAGACTGAGCTCCTGCAATCATGGGCTGCCTCAGGTATGATGGGCTGTGCCTTGTCTCAGTCCTTGGTGAGAAGGCAAATCTATCTATTCAAGCACCAACTGCTAAAAGATCTGTAATTCTAAAGCAAAACATATAATGGTGTGTATTGTAAGTGTGCAGTGCCCTCCTCTTCAATCCTGCTGCCCTCCTACACAGAAACTGCTGATCACGTACCTCATCGTAGCAGGTTTCAGGAGTGTTGAGTGCATTAAATTTCTGCTTGTGAGGGAGAATTTCCTATTCCTCATTCTCCTTTCCCAATCTCGCTGCCTCTTGAGAGCTCACTGCTTCACCCCTCAGCACAGCATGAGTAAATGCTCAGATACAATTTCCTGGAACAGCCATAGATTAGTCTGACTTTTTATTCCAACACCATCATGGTATTTTCTCCCCATGCTCCCACCTGCATTGGCAAACTGACAGCTGGGCTATGGAACTAGAGAATCATGGAGTGGTTTGGGTTGGGAGGGACCTTAAAGATCACCCTGTTCCACTCCCTGCCATGGGCAGAGACACCTTCCACTATCCCAGGTTGCTCCAAGCCCCATCCAACCTGGCCTTGAACACTTCCAGGGACAGGGCAGCCACAGCTTCTCTGAGAAACCTGTGCCAGGGCCTCATTGTCCTCACAGAACAATTTCTTCCCAATATCCCGTCGAACCCTTCCTTTTGGCAGTGGGAAGCCATTCCCCCTTGTCCTGTCCCTCCAGGCCCTTGTCCCAAGTCCCTCTCCAGCTCTCTGGAGCCCCTTTGGGCATTGGAAGGGCTCTGAGGTCTTCCTGGAGCCTTCTCTTCTCCAGGTGAACCCCCCCAGCTCTCCCAGCCTGTCTCCAGAGCAGAGGAGCTCCAGCCCTCAGAGCATTTCCAGGGCCTCTTCTGGAGTCAATCCAGCAGCTCCACATCCTGTGCTGAGGACCAGCAGCTACATCACACTGCGTTCTGTTCAGGATCAGGCCCTTGCCTAGGATCCCACTCCCCATGAACAGCCTGGCCAGTACCAAAGCTCTTTGCTGGGTGGCAGCACCTGAGCTCAACCTTGATGCTCTGAGAAGAGCATTTTGTTGCTCCTCAGCCCACTGGCAGCATCTCCTGGGAAAGAGCAGCCATTTGCAATGTCCTTCCAAACTACTCCTTGCTCCTCCCAACCTCAAGGTCATCCCTTTCCTTATTTAAGCAGGACCATGTGCAGTGTATGCTGTGTGCTGTGGTGGCTCTGCAGCCCTTCTCCAAGCTTCTGGGCTCCTGAGCAGACCAAATTTCCAGTGATGGTGGAAGTAACAGCATTAGCCCTGTGAGTGATCAGCCAGGTCTCTGTGAGCTCTGGTGTTGGTGTTCATCCTCTGGCTCTTTGCTTTGGGGGGGATAATCAGACGGAATTGGGCTGTGCTGGGCTGACTGTGGGGAGACATGGAGATAGTGCTAATTTGCTCAGGGAAAAGTGTGACTAAAGGTGTTAAAGGAGGAAATTGCACTGTCTTTTTTGCATCCACACAAAGCAATGTGCATGGAGGGGTGATCCAAGACTCTGAGCTTTCACACAGGTTCTGGCATTGGCAGACACAGGATTTAGAGGAGTGTGGTGGCTTCCAGGAGATGGCCAGTGAGAAGGGATGAGGCATGAAGGTTCTCACTTGTTTCTTCAGACTTGAGACATCATGTAAAAGGACAGTACCTCCAGCATTGCCATCCAAATTATGGGGAAATTAATTCCTCATCCAGAAGTGCTTCATCTCCCCATGGACCTCACAGGGAGCCTGAGCAGCCAGTGCAGGGCTCTGCCATCAGTCTTGGCACTGGTGGCTTCAACAGGATGAGCTGATAATAGTTGCTGAAGAATCGTGGAATCATAGAATGGCCTGGTTTGGAAGTGACCTTAAAGCCCATCTTGTTCCAATCCCCTGCCATGGACAGGGACACCTTCCACTGTCCCAGGTTGCTCCAAGCCCCATCTAATCTGGCCTTGAACACTTCCAGGGATGGGGCAAGCACAGCTTCTCTGGGCAACCTGTGCCACTGTCTGAAACACTGAATAATGGTATTTACACCTAATTAAAGACTTAACTGAATCAAGCTGTGGATGGCCCAGGCAGGTTGATTTATTGAAACTTTGTGCCTCTTTATTGAGGGATTGTGGGAGATCAGCTCAACCCTCAGCCACAGGAAAACTGCCTTGCTCCACAGTAAATGGAAATGTGTGCAGTGCTTTGAGGGAATGGGCTCGAGAAGGAGATGAAAGGAACCCTAGGACTTACAAATTCCCGTTTTTATGTTTGAAATAGAAAAGTCTTCATGATGAATGCTTCAAGAAAACCTCTGGAGCTGACAGTTCTCAAGCAGGGGCCATTGAAGGTTTTTCTTTGCAATTTGAGGTAGGAAGGGAAAAGTACCCAGGGAGAGAAAGCTCAGTTGCACTCATTCTCCCTTTGGATGTCAAAGGTGCTTTGTTTTCCACAAGTGCTTATTATTCATACAGGGTCTCACCAGGCAGCTGAAATACAGCTCCAGCGTGGGGCTGCTCCTGGAGTGGGGTCTACTGTGAAGCCATGCAGTACCAAGGCTTTTCCCTCTTCGTGGAACATCCCACCGGAGCCACCAGAGTGGTGCTTGGTGCCCACCTTTGGGCACCACTGCCCAAAGTGGTTGGATCATCTTTTCCCCACTACATTCCTCTTTTTTCCCTCTTTGGGTCCAAGTTTTTTCCTGTCTAGGAGATGTGTGGGTTTGGCTTTGGGTCCTCTGGGCAGCAGTCTTCCCAAAGGAGGTACAGCACAAGAGCTGCTGTCTCCAGAGGTTTCCCTTGTTCCTGGATGTTTCCAGGAAGCACCTTTTCCTGCACACAGGGTCTTGACCACCTGCATTGGGTCCCAGTTCTGCCAGATCCCTATTCTGCAATTTGTCCACTTGCCTTTGCCTTTTCCTTCCCAACTGGATGGCTCTGAGGATGAGGAGGACTCTGCTTCTGGGCTTTTAGCAAGCTTCTGTGTTCCCCTGCCTCACCCAGCTGCAAAGTGTTGCTGAAAACTCTGGTTTGAACCAGAAACCAGCCTCAGACTCCCGGCCAGTTGCTAGCCATTTCACACTGGTTTCTAGCCATGTCGCACTGGTTTCTGACCATCTCAGGTCTGCTGCTGTAAATCTCTGGCTTCACAAGCCATGAAGCCAATCTCTGAAGGCTGGGAGGAGGAGTGTGGCTGCTGAAGACATTGGTCCTGCTCCATTGAGAGTGTCCTGGGGAGTCAGTCCCACCTTTGGGATTTTCTTGGCTGGCTGGAGCCACCAGTGCTGTCACCGGGAGGGGCCACGTGTGAGTCCAGTGTGATGGATCCCACTTCGTCCCACCAGAGCGGAGCATGGTCCTGGGGGATCTCCCAGCCAGCAGGGACACTGTGGGGGTGGGTATCAGCCACAGGGAATGTGAAACCATCAATATTTGTACACAAAGGCCACGCTGAAATCCCCGTCCCAGTCCAGACATCAGAGGTGTCAGTTTTGATTTCCCAAACACAGAGAGAGCCCTTTCAGCCCCAGCCTGCTCAGACACTGCAGCTTTAATGCCCAAGCACCCAGCGTGTTTCCACTCCCCTCAAATGCATCAATCAGGTCTCCATGAGGCTCTGAAAGAGCCAGTTTGTTAAACAAACACACTTAGTGTAAAAAGTTTATTCCAGTTAATTGGGACTTCATTGCAATGGAAACAAATTACCCAGCTGTCATCTGCCAAGGCAAACAGCAGCAGGGGAGAGGGGGTCCTGGCCAGGCAGGAGACAAACAGCCATCTCAGGCAACCTTATTTATGGCCTTTTTATGTATTTCTGTATTTATTTGGACATTCCTGAGCTGGAGAGCTGGGCTATTGCCGAGCCACATGCCCCAGCACTTGCATGGCAGCAGGTTATCAGCCTATGGGACTCCTGGGCCTGGGTGGGCGCTGACATGGGGACCTGGGGGTTGAGGTCTGTGTCCCTGGCTGGATCCCTCCAAGCATGTCCTGGGCTCTTGCTTCAGAGGCAGGGGTGAGGTGCTGGGTGTACAAGCCATGGGCAGGTCAAGGTGAGCTGCTGGTCCCTGGAGGTGGTGGCTGTGGGGGTCCTGGGATGGAGCAGCAAGGTAGGGAGACCCTCAGGAGGGTGGGGGCTGTTGGATCCTGGGAACTTTGCCCCCATAGCTTGCAGGGGGTGCTGTGTGTTGGAGTCAGCCCCAGGTGTGAGTCAGAATCACAGAATCATGGAATATTCTGAGTTGGAAGGGACCCACAAGGATCATTGAGTCTAGCTCTTCATACGGTGGCCCATACGGGGGATTGAACCCGTGGCCTTGGTGTTATTAGCATCAAGTTTTAACCAGCTGAGCTCATCTCAGGGTCCCTGTCCCCACTCTAGTCCTGTTCTCTCTCTCAGCCCAGGGAATTACCTTTTTGACAGGAGAGCTGAGAGCGCTGCCTGATGAGGCTCCCACTCAGTCCCAGCTCATTTGATTTAACAAACACCCCATCAACACTCTTTTTCCCTCCTAGAGCTTTTATTGAAAAGGGGGGAGCAAGGAGCTGGGATGTGGGATCAGGAAGCTGGGAGCCATGCAGAGAGCAGGGCTTGGTGGGAGCTGAAGGCCGTGCAATTCCCGCCGGAGGCAGGCAGGATGGTGCTGGCTCCTGCAGGCGCCGGCACGCGGAAGTGACAGATAAACCCTTGGGATTAGCAGCGTGTACCATGTCAGGAGAGCAGCATCCCCTTCCTGGAGCATTAGTCACCCGAGCCCGACGCCGGGGTGGGGGAGACAAGTGCAAGTCATCGAGTTACCTCCTCCCGCCTGCTCCTGTCCCCCTGCTCCCAGGTGGCCTGTCCTTGCCTCATGTCCCTTCAGCTCTGCCCTTTGGAGCCTTGGCTGTGCCAGGGCAGCCAGACAGACAGAGGATGCTGCCCCTGACCATGGATGGGTGAATCTATCCATGGCACATCTCTGCTTGACCATAGACATGGTCACCCCGGTGTAGATGAGTGGCATTGGGCTGGCACAAGCATGGAGGGGTTCTCCCAATGGAATGCATTCTTCCCTGCTGACCTTGGGGACATGGAGGACAGGAGCAGGTCTCTTCCCGTGTGCTGGGACCTTCCAGCAGGCTGGGATTTCTCTTGTGGGCCTGGTGGATAAACCCAGGGCCCTTCCACCCTTCTCACCTACTGCAGCCATATCCAAGCCAGATTCTTCTGGTCCTGTGAAGTCCTAAAATACAGATTTTAATTTCACATTGCAATTGAATTGCCATCCAGGGCCTTTTATCCACTTTCCAAGAGTGTTTCTGTTACCTTAGAGCTGTGAGATCATCATGGCCCACACTCTGAGGTTTCTGTCTGTGATGGCACACATTCAGGGGCTGGAAAGCCTGGATCAGGGTACGCATCCTTGGAGGGGCCTGGAAGGGGGCATACAGCAGAGCCAAGCACTGATAGCTACAGAGATGAGTCCTGAGATCAGACTGATCTCATCTGAGTGATGTGGGAAAGATGGTGACCAGAGCTGGAAAGGACACCAAATTTGGCTTTGATTCTGGATTTTGGAATGGAGTGGAGGAGGGATTTGGGGAGTTTGGCACAAGCACCTTGATTCCTCAGAGTCAGCTGGCCCATCTGAGGGGTAATCTGAAAACACAAAGATAAGAACCAGCAAGAAGCCTCAGCGCCAAGTTTCCTTGCATGAGAGCTGGGCTCTGTTAGGGGCAGTCAGAGGCAGTGATGCCTTCTAAGTCCCACATTCCTGTGTCCCCACTCTCTGCGGGATCCTCAGTGGGCAGAACCAGGGTGTGAGGCGCCAGGCATCTCCCTTTTCCTCCACCTGGCAACCCTCTATTACTGGGGATTTTAGCTTTCTGTTTCTAGATTGACTTGTTGCCGGTGTTTATTTTTAGCTTCTCCAGTGCCTTGCAGATTCCTCGAGGGATTCTTTCTTTCCCTCTCCTTCCCACAGGTTTGTTTGTAATGGAGCTGTGTTGATTTGAGCCACGAGCCGGAACTCTCAGCGGGGGCTGTGCTGCTGTGCTCGTGGAGCTGATTATCTGTGGGTTTAGCTCAGGTTCATGGGTCCATGGGGTGAGGGTGCCGTGGGAGACCAGGCTGGAAGGGAGCATCACTCCCACCTATAGCCTCTGGTATGGGTTCCATGCACCCAAATTCCCAGTTAAAGCACACCAGGGGGCTCCTGTCCCCTCGCTCTTCTCAGCACTGCCCTCTCCAAGAGTTCTCTCTTTTCAGTCCCCATGGGAAGAAATTCAGATTAGCATCACCAAACTTGGAAACAAACCCCAGGGTCCTCCTGCAGCTCCACAGCCAGGTTGGGTGGAAATTTTTCAGCATTTTTAAAGCCCTGCAGAAAGTCATTCAAAACAAGTTGCAAGTATATTTTGGACTCTGGCAGAGCTGTCGTCGTCACCTTGCTGCACCCCCTGGCTGTCCCAGACAAGGGCTCACTTTGAGTGTGCCCTTCTGCTGAGCAGGGGGGCAATGTTTTCATTCCTAATTTAGAGCATCTGTCCCACCGGGGTCCAACCCTGTGTCTCCCACTGAGCCCAGCTGGGAGCCCAGGGTTTACTTGTCACCACCAGCTCCAGGGCTGCACTAACATGTTGCCTAGAAAATGTGACTCTTTGGACTCGGCCTTCTTCTGCTTATCCTGGGGGATGTGTGAAGGTACAGTTTGTGCTCTGTTTATTCCAGGATTTTTGTTATCTTGTAAAGGAGAGTGAGTTTTGCTTATTTTTAAATGCCTAAAATATAGGTGGATACTCAATATAGGTTTGCTGTTTTTCCTGGGGAGAGGCAGCCCTGGGAGGTCCCGTTCAGGCAGGGCCTTGGTGGTGACAACTCCATCACTGTGGCCCTGATCCAGGGAAGTGTGTTTTCACTGATCTCCACAGGCCACTCTTACCTAGGAGATGAGCATATGCTGAAGTGTTTGGTTGGACTTGGTCCTGTAAAAGCAGCTGAGGGAGCTGAAGCCTGAAAACCACTCAAGTGTTCAGGTAAACCATTCAAGCAAACCTGAAAGCCACTTGCAAGGCCACAGGCATCATGGTGTGGCAGCTTCTCTTCCTCTCCATGGATTAACCAGCTGCAAGGAGGAATAAAGAGGGAGGCCACCAGGACCACATGTCCCCAAGGAGTATGTTGTGGAATGTGCAGAAGGAGAAGACAGGGATCTGTGCCTGCAGTGGTGCTCTTGGTGGCTTGCAAAGCCATTGTTCAGCCATCACTGAAGTGCTTTCCATCAGGATCGGGTGAGGGCTAGCTGAACTCATGCCCAGAATTATCAGAGGGGCTTGGGACACCTCTGTGATGAGCCTGATGTCAGATTCTGTTTTAATGGATCAACCTGGTGTTGGAGGTGAAAGGTTTGGAACGTGGACCCAGAATCTGTAGTGGTCTTTCTCCTCTCTCAGCTGTTTTGCTTGAGGACAGACTGCAGCTTTTCTAGGGTTGAAGTTGTCATTGAGGTTTTTCTGATCTTTAATTTTACAATGTTCATTAGCACAGTTCCTGTCAAAGAACAGCACGTTCCCTCCCTGTCCTCACTGTCTCCCCCGTTAATAAACCTGTGCTGGTTTGGCTCGTGTGGAAAAAGAGACAGTAGCTTTGGGAACGACTCCTAGTGTAATAGACAGACGTCAGCATTGTCAATCAGGTCTGAAAAGAAGTGCTAATTCAAAGAGAAATCACAGCAAAAGGCCCACAGTATGTGTTGGGGAGCACTGAGACCACCTGTCTCAAATGTGGCGGTGTGTGTGTGTTCCTCCAAGCTGCTCAGAGGTGCTCTGAACCCAGATGGCTGCTTTTCCTTTCAGGAATGGGATGTAAGCTCCTACCTTCCTTCCTTGAGGTTTTGCTTTGGAGATCCCCATTACTGAGGCTTGTGGTGCAATGAAAACCCTTCAATAGGGTTGGGTGGTCAGGAGAAGACGTAATGTGTGAGAAGTGGGTGTTGGAGGCACATGCTGCATTTTAGGGTTGGCTGGGCATTGGTTCTGGTTTCTGAGCACCTGCTCTGCTCCTGAAGCACCCACCATCTTCCTCAGCTGGGTTTTATCAGTGCTGAGGAACAGACCAAGGACTCCAAATGGAGATTTGAAGTGAGCAGGGACAACCATTGCAAGACCATGGTCCAGACTTCCTGCCTTGGCAGAGGTGGAGCAAGCCCTGGCATTGCAGCCCAGTCTCAAGGCCTGTAGGTATTTACTGGAGGTCAGGAGCCTGCTGCTGGTATGGGGAGAGTCAGGAGACCACCCACCTGGTGGGACCCTTTCCTAGAGAGAAACGATTTGTAGCAGAACAGGGAAATGGCTGTGTCCATTGAGTGGGATTTAGTTCCAGGGGGATCAGGATTGCTGTGTGAGTTTGGCAGTCAAGGAAAAGGAAGCAAGAGGCACCAGCATGATGTCCTAAATCTTGAAGACAAGGTCCCCCAGCTTACCTGTCATGGTCTTGACCATTTCAGGGATGCCTTTTCCCTCCCAAAAAGCACAGCTGGCCTAGAAAAATTCCAGCTGCTGTTCTCCTCCAGAGCAGAGGGCTCAGCTCTGCAAAAACACCCTAGATGGAGTGGTAGCAAGATGTGATGAGTGCTGTGTCCTGGGGCAGCTGCCTTGCATTGTGTCCCCACCCCATGGGCAGCATCTGGCATGCACCAAGGTGTGTTTTTGGCAACAACTTGAAACGTGTTATGTGCTGGAGGGGGAAGATGAGACACCTGGAAAGCATCCATGCTGCTCTTGCCAGTGTCAATAGTCCACCTCTTCTTGGTTGTTCAGGGCTACAGGTTTTCTCCAAGGACAGACTCCTGTGGTTTATCTTTCCTTGCTGACTCTTTGCTTTCCAAGTGTCTGAAACCACTTTTGAGGACTTCAGGCTCCCAGCAGCCAGTGGAACACACCACACTGGGGTTTTAAGTCTGCTGGTGCAAAATCTTACGTTGTGGGTTTGTCATCGCAATTCAGCATCGTGATGGGTAGATATTGTCCAGTGTCAGAGAGGGATTTGCACAGCCATGGGGTGGTCTTGTGGTCTGACCTGTGAAGTCCAAGCCCACGATGAAAGGTGCAGAGAGTGAGAACATCACCTGCCATGGCTCATGTGTCTAGCACTGGCTTTGCCCAGTGGCTGTGGTCTTTGCTGCAGGATTCCTTGTCTGGAAATTAAAGGTTCTCATCTCTTGCATCGCTCCAGGCTCAGTACAGGATGAGACACAACCTCTCACATCTCTGTCCCCCCACTGCTTGCTCTGGGCATTTTAGATGTGGGAGTTCTGATGGGCAGTGCCTCATCGGGAGGACGTCAAGTGCCACTGGTTCTCCTGCTGGGAGGTGACTCTTGCATGAAGAGTCTCTGTTGGAATAAAGTACCTTTCAATGGCTTGGCTGGCACAGCTGCCCTTCATGGGGTTTGAGGAAACTGGCTTGATGGTGATTTAATGCTGCTGATGCAGTGTGAACAGTTGGCTTTGGAGGAGCTCATCTCCCCATGGGTGTTCAAACAGCACAGGCCAGTCCCTGCAGCCCTTGGGAATAGGTGGATAATATAATGGGGAAACTGAGGCACAGAGGCTTTGGCTCACAGGTGAGGCCATGCTGCCCAGAGTGGTATCCTTTGGTTTTCACAGCACCAGATGAAAGCCATCAGGATGGGTCCTCCCACAGTCTGACCTGGAGGGAACCCATGCCCATGCTGGGTCCCTCGCTGGGTCCCAACTCAGCTGGTGGGGTCCCCTACAGGGACCACACATCTGAGAGGTCACAGGCAGGTTCCCAGCCCTAGAAATGCCTTTGGCCCATTCTGCTTGGCTCCTGCTGCAGCGCATCCCTCTTCCCAGTCATCAACACTTGGTTTTTAGGTTGCTCTTCCCCAGGGGCGCGGGTGCCTCTCATCTCCCTCACTGTGTTGCTGGAGTCCCTCATGCCCCAGGCGCCAAGGAGCTCTCCTCTCACTTGGCTGCAGAAATGGGCTCAGCATCCCAGAAATTCAGCCTTTCATGTGGGAGCCAATAGTCATACAACCTCCGTCCAGAAACCATCATTATCGGCCGCTTGCTTTTTCTTGGTTTCTTTGAACTACAGCTCCCAGGATGCCTGAAGATATGCAGACGTCCCAAAGACAGTGGTTTCCCATAAAATTTTGGGGTTTCATGCTTCGCAAGCAGGAATGTTTTTATTGCCTCACAAATCCCTTCAAGTCCCTCAAACCTCTGTGGCGCTTCCCTGCTGTGGGGCAGCCGCGGGGGCTGGAGCCGGCCGGGGAGGAGGCAGCCAAGGGCTTTTCTCTGCTGCATTTTTCCCCTTCTTGCAAGAGGGGATTTTGTAAATCGTGCCTTTCAAGGGGAATTTTGGACTTGGAGGAAGTTTGGATGAATCATGGTTTGCCTGTGGGGATGTGTTTCCCATTCTCCTGTTCCCCATTATTGTGCATTGAAGTGCCTTGGGCAGGGTGGTGAGGGGTTTTCACTAAACCAGGAAGAACTGGGATGCAGGGAAGAGAAAAAGGTGCAGATTACTGCACCAGTGCAAAGAGCCCAGCAGACTGGGGTTTAATTCCTGATGTTGTAAGGGAAAACCAGAGAGGGGCATTTTCATTTAGCATAGAAATGTGGTTGGAACTGGTACCTGGACGGTCCCCACCTCCCAGCCCCCAGCCAGATCCACCCTGTCTCTGCCATCAGGGGACAGGACATGCTGTGCACAAGTCCTACGGGTGCCCCCACAGCTCCACATCTTCTGGTGCCCATCCCAGGACCAGGAGGTGCTGCCAGGGGGTGGGTTTCTGTGGTGTGGACCCAGCTGTCCCTAATAACCACTTACTCTCTGTAGGAGAGAAGCCACAGAGGGTAGAGCAGGGCTGTGGTAACACAGAGGCATTTTTTGGTGTTGTTCTTCTGACCATAAAAATACTTCAGTGAGGTTTTTCCCATTTGGTGCTGGTGAACATCAGTATTATATCTTATAGTCAGACTTGTGCTATTTTGCCTTTCTTCTTGTTTCCCTTGTTTGCTTAAAAAAAAGCCCAGGATCCTCTATCATTGGTGTTTAATAGGTATTTCTTCAATAGGTGCTATTTAACCACTTTGAGGAGCTCTGTGAGTGAACCACAGAGGTGCTGGGTGCCCTTGGGTCCACGAACACCCCCAGCCACCTGGATCTTGCAGGAGATAGCAGAGGTGTGAGGTCAGGCTGCGTGTGTCACAGGATCATGGAGTGGTCGGGGTTAGAAGGGGCCTCTGGGGATCATCTCATCCAACCCCTGCTAAAGCAGGGTCACCTACACAGAACTGAGTCCAGGTGCGTACTTGGAGAAGGAGACTCCACGATCCCACTGGGCAGCCTGTTCCAGTGCTCCATCACCCAGTGGGACGTGTCCTGGGCCTGCTCTGTGCTGTCCCCAAGCAATGAGGTCAGTGGGATGCTGCTGGGGTCCATTCTGGGCAGCTATCCTAGTGCCTCTGGAGTCTGGGCTTGTTCCCTGTCACCCCTCTCCCATCCTTCCCCCTCCCTCCCCGTGCAAGCACACCTGGACACATAAGCACATGTGACAGCTCCTGTCACCTGCCTGTCCCAGTGGTGGCAGGCAGTGTGGTCCTCTGGAGGGGACGGGTGCCAGCCAGAAAGAACAACCACGGAGGCCCTGCGGCCAGCTCGCGTTAACCACATCACTCCTCTCCTGCTCTTGGAAAGGCCTGGCCACCCGGCAGCCCAGAATAACAAGCTTTTCCATTCCTGTGAGCAGTGTGGGACACGAGGCCATGGAAAACAGAGCTGGCTCCAGCGCCAGCGCCGTGCTCAGACTAAACAACGGCACATCCCCTGGGGTGGTTTGTCCCCCACGAAGGGGGATCAGGCTGAAGTCACAGCTGCTGGGGTAGAACAGGATGGCACAGCGGCAATGCCAGGACGGCGTGGTGCTGCCTCACCATGTGTGGGCTCAGCAGAGTGAATGGAGGAACATCAAGGTCCCAGGAGCATTGAACCCCTCCAGGGACTCACTCACCCATTGCTGCTGATTGCACATGAGGAAAGGGATTTGTCGGATTTTGTACTTTTCTTTTTCCTTTGTCTTTATTTTCCCTGGCAACTTTTTAATTAGGATAAAAGCTGTAATCGGTAGTGGGGGAATTCTGAAAACCAACTACAAGAGCTCCTGGCCCCAGGCAGGGTGGGAGCAATTCTGCACGTTCCTCTGCCTTGGCACACGGACAATCCATCATGCTCACACAGCCTGGCTGGAAGAGCTCAAGCTCCCTGTCCTGCTGCTCAGGAAGGAGCGATAGATATCTTCATTAAAAACAATCACAGGGGAAATGATAGAATTCTTCAAAATAAACAAAGTAAGGAGGATTTTGCCCAAGAAGAGAATTTTGTTTCTATTTTATTTCATAGGTTTTATGTATTTGTTGTCTCTATATGGATGGGTATATGGTTTTAAAGTAGATTATGCTGATTTTGAGAGTAAAGCATGTTGGTATGTGCCACTCAGCAAATGGTGCTTTTCAATGATCTGGTTTGTGGCTGGGAGTTGGAAAAAGATCTTTGCTTACATAGAATCATGAGATCCTAGAATGGTTGGGGCTGGAAGGGACATTAAAGCTCATCTCGTTCTACCTCCTGCTGCCTCTGCTCCAGTGGTTGCTTTCTCTCCAGAGAAAACTGATCCAAGATGATGCCCAGTCAAATCCAAAAGGGCAGGTGCTTGAAGGGCAGGTGCTCCAGGGAAGAGAGGCACTGTGGACACTGCCAGGCTCTGAGGCCGTGGAATCGTTGAGCCATGGAATGGTTTGGGTTGGAAGGGTCCTTAAAGTTCATCTCGTTCCCTGCCATTCCATGGGCAGGAAGACCTTCCACTATCCCAGGTTGCTCCAAGCTCCGTCCAGCCTGGTCTTGGACAATTCCAGGGATGGGGCAGGCACAGCCTCTCTGGCTCAACCTGTGTCAGGGCCTCACTGCCCTCAAAGGGAACAATTCCTTCCCAATATCCCATCTAACACTGCCCTCTGACAATCGGAAGCCATTCCCCCTTGTCCTGTCCCTCCAGGCCCTTGTCCCAAGTCCCTCTCCAGCTCTCTGGGGCCCCTTTAGGCACTGGAAGGGGCTCTAAGGTCTCCCTGGAGCCTTCTCCAGGTGAACACCCCCATCTGTCCCAGCCTATCTCCAGAGCAGAGGGGCTCCAGCCCTTGGAGCATGTCTGGGGCTTTTTTTTGACTTGATCCAGCAGCTCCACGTCTTTCCTGTTCTGGGACCCCAGAGCTGGAGGCAGCTCTGCAGGTGGGGTCTCACCTGGGTGAGGCAGAGGGGCAGAATTCCCCCCTCTCCTGCTGCCCATGGTGTGGGATCAGCCCAGGGCACGGGGGGTTTCTGGGTCCAGCCTCTCACCCACCAACACCCCTAAGTCTTTCTCTTCTTTTAAGCTGTTTTACGGCACCAGCAGGATCTTAATGTGACAAGGGGACAGGCATGCAGATCCCAGCCTAAATATTGCTTAGAGTCTGGAGAGAGAAAGGAAACTTCCAGATGATCTTACATTGTCTTCCAGATCCCACCTCTTCCAAAGTTCTGCAGCCCCTTTTCAGGCCACGTTCATATCAGTGAGCTCTCATGTCCCCCTGCCTCCTTGCTGCATTCATGTTTCCTGGCTTGTTCCCAGGTGGGGATGGGTTCCCACCTGGAAGGTGTGTTCCCAGAGAGGGAGATGATCCTGGTGCAGGTCCTGGTTCCCCAGGGGAATGGGCTTGCTGGAGTTGCAGTGTGACTCACCAGGCTGTGGCACACGTGCCCAGCATCTCTGTCACAGCACAGATGTTGGTCAGAGAGGGGACAGTTGTTATTGTCAAAATGCAAATGAATAAAATTATTGTTTTGACAGAGAATTTTTAGGGGAAGAAGAACATGCAAATTTACCTTCCATTCAGAGTGCGCATTAGTATTAAAATGCGATGTTTGAAAGCCAAAACAAAGGAACATTTTAATTTGGGGCTCATCAGATGGTTCCTTCTGCTTGGATTAGCATCACATTCATTGCATCAAATGCTGTAAGTTTGACAAAACTCTGGTTTTCAAAGAAAACAAGAAAGAAGTTTAAAAATGCCATCCATTTCCAGGGATTCTGGCTGCTTTTGTCTGTATCCACTGTCCTGAAGAGACTGGCCTGGTGCTGAGCACTGAACAGGCCAACAGGAATAGGCTTTGTGGAATTTGTGGTTGGGTTCCTCCCTAGATGCTGCTTTAATTTGGCTTCTAAATAGCTCAGAAAAGATTAGATTGGATATTAGGGAAAAATTCTTCACTGGAAAAGTGGTCAGGAACAGGCTGCCCAGGACAGTGGTGGAAGGATTTAGAAATTGTGTAGATGGGGCGCTTGGGGCATGGGTTAGTGATGGGCTTGGCAGTGCTGGGGGAATGTTCTGTCTGGATGATCTTAGGGTGCTTTTTCAATCTAAATCCTATGAAAAGTCAGGTCGGGGTTCTGCTGCAAGATCTGGTGGGATCTCAGAGCCCATGTAGAGGGTGAGGGCAGCCCTGTCTGGGTGGGATCAAGTGGGTACAGGGCCACAAGCTGTCCCCACATGACTGACAGAGGCTGTGCTAAAGGGTTGGGTTGTGTTTCTCTCCTTGGCCTTTCATATAAACACCCTCCAAAAAAAACTTGCCTTTCCACAGCACTCGGAAGCAGCTGTGCTACTTATTTAAACACACTGAGAGGTGTATCCGTCCTTCACCCCCTCCTTCCCTTCTCCTTCATCCTTAGGAATACTGACTCGCCTTGTGTTGCAGACCAGAAATAGAGACTGGCCACTGACTTGCTAATTGTAATGCAGCTTGATAATGCCAGCTATAATTAGATCGAGGTATCCAAGTGCTTTTGCTGGCGGAAGTTTTTGTGACCCTGTTATCATACTTTAAATAGAGGATCCCGTCTGCTGTGCCTGGCTCCTGGCTGCAGAGCCCAGCTTCCTTCCCAGAGAAGTCAGCTCAGCATCAGTCCCAGTGCCTGCTCAGCTTGTGAGGACCCAGGCTTGGCAGAGCAGCACTCACTGAGAGTCTTTAGGCTCTGATTATGCCCCCCAATATGTGGCAAATGTCAGTGACCACTGAGAGATATGCTGTTACAAAAATCCCTTCCCCGAGTCCCCGGTGACCTCAGGTGGGCCAGTGAATGAGGCTGCCCTGGGCTGTGGTTGTTGGGGGTTTGCAGCCCTCACCCCTCTCTCCTTTACTGCTTTAGAGTAATCAAAGGAGCTCATGTTGAGCTGTGCTGTGGCACAGGGAGGAATGGTTCAGGGTCTTAGGATAACTTGTCCAGAGCTGCAGCATCATGTCCCAGGGCTGTCAGACATCTCTCCTTGTTCCCTCTTGTTCTACCTTCTTTCTTTAGCCTCCCATGTAACTCCTGCCACTCTTTCCCCATCTGCAGCATCCTCATGGTCCCTCTACCTGGCCTCAGGACACCCCAGCCTGCCGCCCAGCTCTCCTCCCCTTGAGCTGGGTCCCACCAGACTGGCCAGTTTGGGTTGTGAAGCCTCAGCGGATGGGTGAGCCAGTGCCCTGGCAGAGCTCATCCCCTCAGCACAAGCCTTTGGCTCCTTCTCTGCAGCATCACCCAACCTTGGCACATGGCGCAGCTCCTCAGCCCAGTGCGATAACTCATGGAAAAGTTTACTTGGGTGGATATGCCCAAATTCATCACTTGTTCAGATCGTGGCTGCTCACAGCTGCTCTGTCTGATCTGTCCTGAGCCCATCAGGGAGGTGAATGAGCCCTTGTTGAACACTAGTGTGGCCAGGAGAGAGAGGATTCCTGATATCACAGCCCATGGGCAGGCCTGGGGCTGTAACAGCATCAGAGCTCACCAACTAGTCACAGCTGAGTCAGCCTGAGAAGTGAGACACTGAAGTCCCAAAGGAAATCCAGGGACTTGGAACAGCTGTGGCTAAGCCAATGTCCTGCCCTTCAGGTGAGGAGCTGAACCTGCTGAGATGCTCTGCTGCCCTGCAAGCCCAGCCAAGCTCCCCTGGTGATCCATGAGGAGGCACCTCACTGCTGTGTTCTGGCAGGACATCACCCCAGCTTCTCATTTCATAGAGTCCTAGAAATCATGGAATGATTTGAGTTGGAAGGGACCTTAAAGACCATCTCGTTCCAACCCCTGCCATGGGCAGGGACACCTTCTACTGTCCCAGGTTGCTCCAAGCCCTGTCCAACCTGGCCTTGGACACTTCCAGGGATGGGGCAGCCACAGCTTCTCTGGGCAACCCGTGCCAGGACCTCACCACCCTCTGAGTGAAGAATTCCGTCCTAATATCTAGTCTAAAACTTCCCTCTTTTAGTTTAAAACTATTTCCCCTTGTCCTATCACTGTCTGACCAGGTAAAAACTCACTCTGCTTCCTTTTTAGCCCTGGGCAGCACCTGGGGAGAGCCCCTGGAGGTATGGCAGAAAGGCAGTGTACCAAACAGACGTGGGAGACCATCAGCAGAAGCCCTGGGTGGGTGGCCCTGGCAGGCAGCAATGGCCACATGCAATCTGTGTTCGAGCTAAGGGAACACATGGGGAACGGCTTCAGGCAGGGTCCCAGCTCACCTGGAGCTGAGGTGTGCAGCTTCCCTTTGGGCTTAGGAAGTCCCTGTGGGCATTGTCCTGTGACACCAAAACAGTAGTGGAAGAGCTCAGTTCCTGGTTTCTGTGGCCCAACCATGTACTCTGCTCATGGATTTGGGAGATTGAGGAGGAGGAATGCCAGGAGTATGTAGCTGTCTGCAGTTCACCAGATTCCCTGCGTGGTCCATGAGTCCATGAGGACTGGAGACCAGTGGCCAAAACCACTTTCCTGGGTGGTGAGGGCAGGCACAGGATGCCCTGGCAGCATGGGAGGGTCTTGGGGCTTCCCCCTCCAAAGCTCACCTGGGGACTCCAGAGGTTTTGGTGGGACCTGGAGAAGTTTTCAGCATCCCACCCTCTGCTTTCTCTCTTTCCCAGTGGGAATAGGTAGCGAAGCAGGGCCGTGCAGAGTGGCAGGGGCTCATGGTGTCCTCTGGGGATGCCAGCAGGGTTTGGTGACATGTTGTAGCATCGGGAGTGTCACAGCAAGCCCAAAACCAGCAGTGGTGAGGCATTACTGCCTTCTGCCTTGTGGTCCCTCTGCAGCTGAGCCTGTTCCTCCTCACCTGAGCCTGATCCCTCTCACCTGAGCTTGGTTCTCCTTGGTTGAGCCCTGTCCCCCTTGTCTGAGCCTGGTCTCCCTGTCTGAGCCCACACAGGCTCCTGGTTATGTAAAGCCGTGGCGAGCACAACCAGGAGATTCTTCAGTGTCGGAATCTGAGTCACATGGGGCTGTTTTATTTCCCCCTCTGCTAATCTCGTTTCTATAGAAACAAGATTGGGAGAAAAAAAAAAGAAAAAAAAAGAGCCAAGCACAGAGCAAACGAGAAACCTGAGGTGATGGGTGAGGGAAGCGGAGGTGGTGGCTGAGGAGGTCGTGCAACGCGGGTGGGAGCAGGGGACCCCAGCCGGGATGGAAATACGCGTAGAGGGGACAGGGACTGTCACGAAGAGCCACTCTGGCATGAGCTGCTGCTCCAGCAGTGGGTGATCGGCAGAGTCGGGAGGGAAGGGAGCGGAGGCTGTGCAGGTGAGTGAGCATCGCTCGCGTGTCTCCCAGGCATCTATCCCAGCACGGCACAGCTGTGCACAGCTCACCGTGGGTCCTGTCCCCGATTGCTGCTTTGGGGACACTCGTGATCGGAGCTATGGGCAGCGGGAATTGTGCTGCTGGTGAGCAGGGTTTGCCAGAGCAGCGGTCACCGCTGAAGCTCGCCCAGAGGCTGTGACTGCCTGTCTGTGGCCACGAGCCTTCCCTTTCCAAACCCTCTCTCTCCCCAAAGAGTGCTGCCTGCTCGTGAAGCACCTTTCCAGCTTTGATTATTTTCTGTTTTATTCTAACTGTACCTGTGTGAATAAGACTATGGTAGGAGTCAGATCCTGTGGCTGCAGGGAGCTCTGTGCTCCTAGCCCTGCTCATCCCGGGCACAGCCACCTTCTCAAGGCCAGCTGCAGCCAGGATGCAAAGCTAGTTGTGCAGTGACTGCTCCCAAAGGAGGGAAGACCAGCTGAAATGCTGCTTGTTTGCCTGCTGTCAAGTGCCTGGGCTACCCTGTAGCTCATCTCGGGACTGATGGAAGGGGCTGGGAGCTGACTTTCCAGAGCTGGGTTAGTTCAGAGCCACATACAGGAGTGTGCTGACTCCCTAGTCTCAGGCTAAGGAGTGCAACAAGTGGGAGCTATTCCTGCCTAGATGTGATATCTCCATCACTGTGGGATGCATGACTAGTGCCTGTGTGGTGAGGAGGGCTTTGCCTGGGTAGAGTGGAGGTGTTGCCGGTGCTGATGCCTGGATTGGCACTCTCGTGTCAATCCCTCCCCTGTGCCTTGGTGCAGCTGTGCCTGCAAGGACCACGGTCTCCCTGCAGCTCTGGCCATGGCTCAGCCGAGTCGTGCAGTGCCAGCAGTGGGTGAGGAGACACACTGGCATCCCGGGCTTCTGTGGGCACACGCTCACTCCGATGGCTGCAAACTGCTGAAAGGCTTTTAGCAGATCAGCCCACGCTGTTCCTCCAGGGGCACCGCAGGGGAGGGAGGGATGCAGAGCTGAGGAGACCAGGATTCTGCTTGTCATCACTTCCCAGTTGTGGCGTGGGGGATGTGGCAGTAAGGCATGGCGAACCCCCAGCCGGATTCATCCCTGTGCCCAGGGGGTGATGCTGGAGGGATGAATCCAGTTCCTGTGTATTTCTGTGCTGAGTTTTGGGAAATGTCACTGCTCACCCACCTGCCCAGCCAGCAAGAGGGTGGAGGGCAGCACTTCAGCCCTTTGTCCTCATCCAAAAGGACAACGGAGGCATTTCTGTGCTGAGGTGCTGTGTCCTGTGGTGGCTCAGGGAGCTGCCTGAGCCACAGGCAGGATGGGGACAGGCTGTCAGCCCCCTGTGTCCGTGCTCTGCACATGTTCCCACTGCCTTGGCAAACCAGGGGCTTCGGCTGCCCATGCTGGGGTTGAACTCCCAGAAAACGTGCAGGGTGAAGGGGTGGGTGCAGGCCACAGTGGGAGCTGTGTCCTGTGCTGAGTGGACTCTTCCCCCTTGGCTGGGCTGGGATCCGAGTGCTGCTCAGGACACCCTCCCCTCACCCTGGTTGAACACTCCAGGGCCCTCAGTGAACACCAGGCTGGGGACTGTGCTGTCCCCAACTCCCTTCAGCATCAGCCTCTGTGTCTGGCTGCCCATGCCTGCTCTGTGCGGGGTGCTGGGTGCTATGGCTGGTACCAGAGTGTGAG
Source organism: Calyptomena viridis (assembly GCA_013390005.1). Taxonomy (NCBI): domain Eukaryota; kingdom Metazoa; phylum Chordata; class Aves; order Passeriformes; family Eurylaimidae; genus Calyptomena; species Calyptomena viridis. The sequence goes on along the minus strand of WEIV01014743.1, from coordinate 499,997 downwards.
GTTTGCCATGTCAGACCCTGCCACCCTCCGTGTACCTGAAGCAGTGGGTTTAGGGGTGACATGTCACATAGAGACTGTGGAGGGGACATGTCACGTGGAAGTCCTGCCTTCTGGGAGCGCCAGCATTGTTCTGTCCAGAGCTTTGGATGAAAGGGCTGATGATGGGTATTTCTGCAAGAGCCTTCAGCACCGATAATTATTTCTGGGAAAAAGCTGCCGTGTTCTGACTTAAATGCTGACATGGGACTCTGAACATGTGTAATCTGGCTGACAGATGGCAAGTCATAGAGGTGTGATTTATGATACAGCACAGTAGCTGAACAACCTTCTCTGGTTGTCAGGAGACAATTCTCCCTGGCGTTGTGGTTGATGTTCCAATTGATAGATTTTCCCACGTGTCCCCTCGGTGTGCAGGGACTGCCACGGAGCCTTGGCAGGTCCCAGCTGAGTCCACCAAGCCCTGACTGTGCTCGTGCTGAGCTGCTGCAGAGATGCTGCTCCTGATGGAGGGCTGGGCAGGTGAGCCTGGATCCTGCCCATCTGGACCTGGAGCAGTGCTATACGGTGGCAGGGCTGGGGCAGCAGCGCTGGCCTTGTCACTGTCCCGTGGCTGGGATGAAGCTGGCTGAAGGTTACAGTGGCTCCCTGGGTCTGCTTGTTTTCCAGACCAGCACTTGTGGTGCCAAGTGTGTGGTGCTGGTGGTGGAAGGCACAGAAAGCTTGCCGACAACCGTAGGGAGTCTGTCTCACCTGCACAGCCTCTCCATGCCTCAGTTTCCCTGCTTCTGCTTTGAAATCCATAATGCTGATCTTTCTCTAGGGACAAGGGCATCTACTAGTGTTTGAGAAGCACTTGGAAAGTAAAAGTGTGGTCCTGGCAGCATCCCCTTCCCAGTGTTAGAGGCTCACCACCACAGAGCCCAGATCCAGGCAAAATGCCCAGTGCTGTGGGAGCATCCCCACCCTGGGAGCATCCTGACCCTGGCAACACCTCGATCCTGGGGGATGGGAGTAACCCCAGCAGAGGGTTCAGGGGAGCTGACCCACAAGCAGGGCCTCAGCGGGGTGAGGGGAGAAGGGCAGAGCAGGCTGCAGTCACGGCAGAGCAGGTATGATTCATTCCCCCTTCTGCAGCACAGTTTATGTAAAGCAGCTCTGTATAAATAGCCAGATGATCTGTAATGTGCTCCTGGCTTCTAATTAGTGATGCTTCTGCTAGAGCTTTTGGGGCTGGCAGAGGTGAGAGGAGGATGGTTTGTGGCTGGATGAGTTGCTGACAGCTCTCAAGGGGGAGGTGCTGGCCTGTCAGAGCTGTCACAGCCGTCTCCTCTCACTGGGCTGTGAGCAGTTGGAGGTGGTGGCTGAAGTGGCTGAAGGGTTGATCTGGGGGGTGAAAGCAGCACCCCAAGAGTCTTGGTCAACTTCTGGTTTGTATGTCCTGTGTCAAGCAGGTGTAGGACCTGCCTATGTCTGGATAGCATCCACCATCTTTCTCCCTGTGCCTTCCCCTTGGCAGCATGACTAGGGAGTCACAGCAGGGCCACAGGTTCCCGAGCACTCAAGTGTCTTCTCCAGCCCCACTAGCACACTCTGCCCCCAGGACTAGCTCTCCTTCATTGCCTGCTTTCCCCCACCAACTCTTCTTGGCAGATGCTGTTGGCTCCATCCAATTTGAAGGATGCAGTGGCTGCTCCTTTCCTGCTTGGGCAGGTGGATAGATCCAGGTAAACCTCCTGAGTGTGTCATTGTCTCAGTGGTGGTCATTGCAAGAGGCAGCTACTGGCACCACAGTGACACTTGTTTGTCACAGGTGCTGCTGCCGCCTTGCATATGTGCAGGGGGATCGGGATTTCCAAGCCCCTCATCCCTGCTGGGGACCGATTTGGGAAGAGTGGCTGTAAATGGTACAGGGAGGGTGGTGAGGATGGGGCCAGCACAGCAAACAGGGCAGCGTTTTGTAGGCAGTCCCCAGATCTCATGAGATCAACATCCCCAGCATCCTTTCAGCTGGAGCTGTAGCCCTTATCCCTGCAGGGTGGCAGGAGCCTTTCCTGGGCAGGTGGGAAGTGGGCAGGAACAGACAAATGCCACGAAGAAGATTCTTTAGGAACCCAGCAGCACCTGGTCCCACCACCCAGCCTCACTCCTGGGTCAACTCTGTTCACCCTGGGGTCCACACTGTGCCCGGAGCTGCTGCAGAGCATTGGCTCAGTGCCCACCCCTCACCCCTCCCTGAATGGGGGTCTCATCCATTCCAGCTGAGCTTTGACTCCAGATCAAAGGAGAGTGAGGTGGTGGATATGATGTTGGTGCTGGGCTCTGCTCTATGGGTGCCCAGATCACTCCTCTTCATCGCCTCTTCCTCTGGCTGCGAGTGGAGAAAACTGGGGTTTGGGTTTCTTGCTGGATTTCTTTTAAGGCAAACCTCATCCTTTACATCAAAGTAGGATTTCTTCTCAAGAATGTAAAGAATGACCCTGGAAGGTCTGAGCGGCTCTTTGCTGGCGGTGACTGGAGACACAAGAGCCCTCTCCAGAAAGCTGTCTCCACCCCGAACCCAGCAACAGCAATTCATAAGCTGAAAAATAAATCAATAACCAGAGTTAATGAATTGAAGATGTCTGTGTTTAAAATGTATCAGGGAAAAAACTGTTAGCTGGCCGGGGCTGGCTTAATTATTGCAAGAAAAGGCAGGGAGCTCTCAGTCCTGAGAAATACCTTCTCTTTTTCTTTCTTTTGTGGAGGTCTTTTGTTTGGTTGAAGCTGGTCAGGAGGAGAGGAGATTTGGCTTTAGCAATGTGTGTAGGTTCAAAGTCTCCCCCAAATCTGTCCCTCATCCCTTGGGACCTCAAATCGCTCCTGTCCTGTTCCCTGCCCAGTCCTGGGCTGGCTGAGTGGTGGGAGCAGGTTGAGCTGGTGCAGTGAAGAAGGAGGAAAGGCAGAGGGGTGCACAGGGATGTAGGGGGGGTGCAGAGAGGTGAAGAGGGGAGCAGAGGCCCACAGGTCTCTGCAGGGCAGGCTCCTCCTGAGCAAATCCCAGTGCCATCTCTCTTTGTGCCACTGAGTTTAGAGACAGTGCAGATGTGCCTTGGGACAGCAGCTCTCCTCTGGAGAGGGCTGAGGTGAAGAAGGATGTTCCCCATGTTCCTGGAGCCTGTGGATGCTCTTTTCCCAGGTCCCAGGGTCTGGGAGCATCTCACCCAGTGGGAAGGGGTTTGTCAGCACAGATGGGTCCTGCAGTTGAACTCTTGCTCCCAGACTTTTCTATTTCCTCCTCCCAAACCTCTCAGATGTGGGCTGATTTCCATGTCAGCCCTCCTCAGGGAAGCTGTCCCGGTGTCTGGGAGGCCCAGCTCAGAGGCCACAGGGTCTCTAGGGTTTCTCTGTTGCTCCATATGCCCTTGGCAGAGGTCTGCTTTGGTTCTCTCCACTGATGTGTCCCTGGCTGATTCTCCACCATTGGCTGTTCCCAGTTGGAGTTTGAGCAGGAATGTACAACCTGGGGAGGGGATTTTGCTGCAGAGGGAGTGGGACCCGGTGCTTTCTGCTTCAGTTTAGTGAACGTCACACCGTGGACCTGTGCTGGTCCTGGGCTGCTGAAGCAACATTAAACCTGCTGCTCCTCCACTTCCCACCCCCAACACTGGTGCCACGCGGTCCCAGTGGTGCTGACCCTCTGGGAGCCTCGTCCTTCCAGTGCTGAGCATCTCCTGGCACTGTGCCGTGGATCTGCCACTGGGAGCTGGGTGCTTCAGTGCCATTAATGCCTTTCCTCTCCCCTCCCCAGGTCGGAAAGCAGCCTCGCTAGGTTTGCCCACCGCTTGTCGGTGAAGCAGAAGCAGGAGAAGAGAAGGAAAGCTGAGTATGCCTCGGCCGAGCTGTCTGCCTTCCGGCCCAGGTCTCTGAGCATTGAATGGTAAGAGCTGCAGGACAGGGCTGGGGGAAGGAGCTCCTGCCTCTCCAGTCCCCCTCCTGTCCCCTTTCGCCACCGCTGCCACTCTGTCCCTTTCAAAGCAACGTCCCGTGGGACAACACGCCTTCAAACCCCTCCACCTGCTGCAGAGGCTCTCCCACAGTATCAAGCCAAAACATTCCCATCTTTCCCCAGTGCAGGGAGCAGTGAGGAGCCCCAGGGGCTCCTTCCTTGAGGGGTTGAAGAAGACCCACAAGCTGAGCCATGGGGGTCTCCTAAGGCTCGTGTGGGTAATGGAAGTGTGTGTCTGCTGGTTTGGGGCACGTGAGCACACAACCCTTCCCTTTCCCCTTCCCTTTCCCCTTCCCTTTCTCCTTCCCTTTCCCCTTTCACTTCCCTTTCCAAACCTTCCCTCCTGGGTTTCAGAGCTCTGATGCAACAGTCTTGGAAGCAGATCACAGCCAACCTTCCCAGCGTTAGAGGTGACCTGCTAAGGATATTTAAAAGAACTGGAAATTGCATTACTTTCTGCTTCCTTAGATGGATAAAGGAGGGCAAAACTTTTTAAAAAAGGAAAGAAAAAAAAAAGAAATACTTAGAAATTGCAAGAATGTTGAGTTTGGTTTTCATTTTCCTTGCTTTTTTTGGAGATCTTTCTGGCATTTATTGTGTGTTCTAACACTTCAGTGTGAGGTTGTGGAACCCTTCTCAAAGGCTTCCTCTATCTGTGAGGTTTGTTGGGCATCAAAGCTCAACGGGTATTAATGAGCCAGACAAAGAATTTGGGATATTTGGGGACTGACTGCTTTCTTCTCCACTTACACAACTTTCTTCCCTTTGCTAAGACCATGTCATCAGGAAACCTGGTCTGAAATTACTCTCAGTCTCCCAGATAGACAAATATGTGAATTTTTAATGGAGCAAATAGGAAAACAAGCAAAGAGTTCATTAAAAGCAATCAGAGTTTGTCTTTATTCGTAACAAAGAAGCATGAGAAGTCAGCAAATCTCTTTCCTCCCATCAAATGTCTCTTTGAAGCCCCCAGATCCCAGTTTAGCCCTGTCAGGGGATATTTGTGGTACATTTTCCCTCGCTCCACAGCCTTTTCCTGGGGGAAACCATCTGTCTTACATTTAGCAAAGCACCTTGTGCAGCAGCAGTAGATGATGCTCTTTTAGAGGGATTTTGTAAAGCAGCTTGGAAACAAGCTCTGGGTGAGGAGGGATCATCTTTGCTTTTGGTTTGCCACACATTGGAACTCCAGGCTGTGAGGCCTGAAAGAGATCAGAGATCCTGCTGGGCTGGCCAGGGATGATGCTCAACCTGCAGCTTGGGATTTTATCTGTGGCTGAAAACATCTGGAGCTGGATCAGACATCCAGCCTGGTAGGGAGGGTCAGGTGGGTCAAGGGGCTGGGGCTCAGGTGCTGGTAGGGCACAGAGGAGGGGTCACAGTGACAAGGAGAGGACCCCACCCACTGCCTGCTCTTACCTGTCTTGGTGTGTCCTCCTCCTCTTCCCCTCACTGTGGTTAATCAGACACCCAGGAGCAGTGCTGGCTGTGCTGAGGCAGTAAAGAAATATTGTTCCCAAAGAGCAGCTGTGGCAGCTGTGGCACCTACGGAGGACAGGCACTGCAGGCAGGTTTGCATGTCCAGCCGTGCCTGTGCCTGATCCACGTGTGCACGTGTTCCCAGAGAGGCATTCAGAGGATTTTTTCAGCCACAACCTGCAAAGGGATCACCTGCCCTGTTCCCTGGTGTGAAACAGCATTTCTCTGTGTTCCCTGTACATCACCAGGGATATCTGTGCTCATCACAGTGGGATCAGCATCCTCAGTTCATCACTCCAAACCATCATGGGCTGCAGGTGATGCTGCTGGGTGTTGTGGCTGATGGAAAACATCCCTGGAAATCATCACCATGCAAATCTACAGATGCTTAATTTGTCTTCCAGAGCAAATACCTACATGCATCAAATCTGCCTGTATTTATAACCCAGGGTCACCACTGCATCCTTCCCCTGCCTCTGTGCAGAGGTGAACATCCACACTGTGTGAGATGGGTTCAGCTCATCCCACGTGGGCTGGAGGGAGATGGAAAAGCGATGGATCATGTTTTCCCAAATCAGCAGCTTCTGGATATCCTGCCCATCCTAATCCCAAGGCTTGAAGGCGAGAGAGGGCTCCTCAACCTGCTGTTACCTGTTGCCAAGGAGGAGGTAGAGAAGCAGAACATCATCAGTGCTGTTTGGAAAGCTGGGTGTCATTCTGGGGGTGATTAGTGTTTCCTGCTTGAAATTCCTACCTGGCAGTACAACCCATCCCCACACAAGGCAAAGTGAGCCAGTTTTCCAGTGTTCCTAGTTATTCAGGTGCTCAGGTAGAGCTGGATGAAGCCAAGTAGAAGAGAAGGAGCTGTACAGTGTCACAGTGTCTGCCTGAGCACCACCAGGTAGGATGAGACATAGATGCCTTCAGCTCCCTTTGGCCCTTCTCCCAGTCCCTGGGGACACCTTGGGGCAGGATGCCTGGGCCCAGAGATGCAGTTATTTGCTGCCACAATAAAGAAGGTGCTGGATGTCCTGTGGTGCCTAGCCAAAAGCTCAGGGATGCTCCCATGGCAGGTCTCACAGTCCATGTGTCCATCAGAGCACATCTCCCTGGCTGGGGCACACTGATGAGTCATGTCCCCCCCGGGCACAAGGGAGGCTTCATTCCCATGGCATGTGTTCATGTGTTGCACCAGGAGAGCAGAGCATGGTCCTGCTCCCCAGCTCGACCCGCAGTGAGTGAAGCCTCATTAGTTCCACTTATTAAAAACAAAATTGCTGGGAGGGAGGGAGAGAAGGCAGGGAAAAAGTGAAGTATTGAGAAAACACTTCTTTCATTCATATGTTGTTTACCGAAATAAATAGTTCATTATTAGGCTTTTTTTATGGTATTTTTTTTAAAGCCAGCCCTACAAAGTCCCCAGTGTTCACCTCAGCCCATCGCTCCCGTGAGCCACTGTCCCGCTGCCGAGAGGTGCCTGGAGAGAGGCATTGCAGGGAGTTTTCCCAGTCTTGGGGGAGAAACCTGGGGACTGCGTATGTCTGGTTTTGTCCAGGTTTGCTGGTTCCCTTCTCCTTCTCTTTGCTGGATGGTGTGTGCTGGGGTTCACAGGGTGAGCTCCAAATGAGCTCATGTCTCCATGTCTCCAAATGTCACCATTTCAAATGAGGCAAAATCTGGAAACTGAGACAAGGAAGGATTTGGGGTCTGGTTCATTAAAGCTCTGCTTTCTGCTAGTATGTGATCCTAACCTAGCTCACAAGCCTAAACGGCACAAAGCTACTCTTGATTTGCCCACCACCTTCTGCTGTTGGGGTGAAGAAATTGAAAGCTGGTGACTCCCAGGGAGACCTCACACTGTCCTCCAGCAATGTCAAAACTCCAGCAATCCCTATTCTCCCCAATTAGGGTGAACTGAGGCCTCCTCTCCTCCTGTGCTTGTCACCTGAGATACGCTCCACGTTTATCTTCCCTCTTAAACAATGCTTAATCCAATAAAAGGACTGTGTTCCCTGATTTGCTCTTCTGTGTGCAGAGCTGGGAGCCTCTGTTCCCTCTCATATCCTTCCAGGTCTGGTCCTCAGTGGGAGTCCCAGCCTTGGTAGGTTTGTCCTCCTGGCATCCTTTTCTCTCTTCCTTTTCCTTTCTTACCTCTAGTTCTAGTTTTCTTTTTTCCATTTGTTCTTCTGCTTGCCTTCCCCCGACACTCCTTTCCTCATCCTCACCTCTTGTTCACTCTGATTTTCCTCTGTTTTCTTCTCCATTGCTCACTGGCTGCTTTTCCTAGTTGGGCTCCTGGAGTTTTTCTTGTCAGACAGCCTCCCTGCAGTCCATGGTCGGAATAGCCTATTCCCATGGTGGCTCAGGAAAAATGCAGCACATTCCTCTCTCCCCTCAGCCCGTTATCTTGGTTCTGCTCCTTGGCTGCCCACCATGAGAGTTGCAGCCGCGCTGGCAGCACCGTGTCTGCTGGTTGGCGACAGGCAGCTGCCTTGGGCTCAGCCTGTTTTCCTGCCTGACCCCTGGCACAGTGCTGAATCCCAGCTCCTCACTTCCCTGCTGCTGGAAACTGGGATAGCCCCCATGCAGACCACACAGGCCCAGCTGAAAGGTGCCAAGTGGGCAGGAGCCACTGGACACGGGCACTGCGCTGGCACCATCTGGTTGGCAGAGGTGGCACAAGTGATTGCTGCCCTACTCTGCCCTGTTCTTTGGGTTTGGTTATACAGCTTTTTAAGGGAACTATTTTCATGAAAGTTATTTAATATTTCATAGTATAATATTCCCCCTTTGAGCTTCAGTGGTCTCACGTGGTGTGGAAATTTTCCCTGGACTGCTGGGCATGGAATTCATGCAGTGGGGGAGCCTGGCACTACTCAGCCTCCTGCCATTGCTGCTGTGGCTGATGTGGGTGAGCAGCACAGACGACCTGTCCCCATCCACGGGCTCCTCACCGTCTGGCACCCAAGTGTCGTCACCCTGGCGGAGCTGCAGGGCCCGTGGGAGGTGCTGAGCTGCCAAGGGATTCATCTGACTGTTCCTGATTGAGTGCATGGGAGAGCAGCTACTGCCCAGCTCATTGAGAGCCTGGTGCTGTTCCCACAGCAGCCCAAGGTCATGTGGGACTGTCCCCACAGCTCTCTGAATGACAGTTGTCGCTTTGCCAGGAACAGCCAGCATGAAGTGAATTGTCAGCAACTGAAGGCGAAGAGGAGCAGCACCAAAGAGTGGGGTCAGAGCTCCTCCAGGTTTCACAGCCCTCCTCGAGCTGTGTTACTCCAGAGGTCTTGGAGCCCTTTCTCTTCCCAGACCGGGAAGCTCTTAACCTGAGCGAGGGAAAGTGAAGAATGAGAGAAATGCCAGAGCCTGGGAGGTGTGGGGGCATCTGGGAGCAAGGAGATGCTCTGGGCAGCCTGAGCTGCGGGCACCGCAGTGGCACCGGCTGCTGTGAGGCTGCCAGCCTTGCCAAGAGCTTCATCTCCCCCATCCCGTCGGTCCCAGCCACGGACCCGGGGTGAAGCACAGCCGCCCCCAGCCCGGCTGTGCCGAGCGCAGGTCCCGGCCGGGCCGGCGCGGTGTTGAAACGTAACGCGAGGCGCTTTGTCTCGACTGGGAGCGCTTTAAGCCCTCGCTCGGGAACAATGGCCAAGCTATGGGGTCATTTGTTCTGGTATTTCAGCAGCTCCTCATGATTTATGGGATGTTTTGTTCTGCTGCTTGTCTTAGCTTCCCCCTCTCCACCCTCCCCGTCTCCATCCCTTCTCTATTTCAGCTCCTCCTCCCCCCGCTCCCAATTCCCCTAATAGCTGTGGAGCCTCTGTGCCTTATGAAGTCATGGTATCTGTGACTTATTGAATTAGCCGGGTGGGAGCTGGACTTCCACACCGTGCTGGGCTCTGCCGGGGTGTCCGGGCTCCCGGGGAGCCAGCCCACATCAGGGCCCTTTGCCCAGGGTCTCCGGGTGGCCTGAGCTTCCCCACGACGGGGCAGATGGATGTTGCCATCAGCAGGATGCTGGAAAGTTCATTCCACACGCTAAATGTGGTCAAGAGGAGCTGCAGCCCCAGCAAACAGGGAGGGCTCTGTCTGTGGAGAGCCTCCTGGTCCAGGGCAGGACAGGGGCTTGGCTGCTTCTCCTGGGGCTGCCACCCCCCACCCAGTACACCTCTCCGTGGGCAAGGTGGACACCAGTTAGGGAGCCCCAGAGCTTTTGGTGTTGAACTGTGCATGGGGCGACGTGGTTCAAGAGCTTGGCTGTATCCCCAGAAGCCAGGGAATGGCCATGGCTGAAACCTCTGGATGTGCAGGGAGAGTAGGAGTTCACCCCCCTGGAGCTGGTGGGACAGTGATTCAGCAGGGACTGTGAGGGGATGTTATCCGTGGTGATGGGGAGGAGCAAGTCCTCCAAATACCTCCCTGACAGTCTGCTTTACCTTCAGGAAAACATTGCAAAGGAATCATTTACTTGTGGAGGATCACTTTTTATCCTCATTTCCTGAGTCATCTGCAGACAGACAGAGGCTCGAGGGCAACTCCTGGTCCTGGTGGGACTGATGTGGTGCTGCAGCCAGTCCTTGGCCTGGAGAGGGCTGTCCAATGGAGAGGAGTCATGGTCCACACAGCTCTGCTTCTGCTGCCTCGTGCTGCCAGCAGGGAATGGGTGCAGGCAGGGAAGGAGAGATCTTGTGCCTGCCCTCCTGATGCCACAAGCCTCTGTCTGCCCAGCTTTCCTCCTCATGTCAGGAGAGGCAGCTCAGCTGTGATTATGATGAGGCTGGAGAGGCTGGGAGCACACTGAGGGCTGGACCCTCTCTGTGCTGCCACAGGCTCTGGCTCCAGCAGGTCCAGTGCTCTTGTCTGCATTTGTTTCTCATGTCACTTCAGTGGGAAAAATTGAGCCCTCTGGGAAAGTGACAGAAGTAAAGTGTTCAGAGAAGACTGATGTCCAGGCTCTCCCTGTCTGGGACCAGAGCCCTCAGCCAGATCCCTTCATCACTGAGAACACAGGCAGCAAATAACATTTATTTAAAAGACAAATATAAAATATTGTGCCAATATGGTGCTCTGGCCACTTCCCTCTGCTGGTAGCTGATACCTCCAAGCCCAAATAAGATGATTTCTCAGTCCATTACCCTCAGCACACTTCAATTTCTCTCAAACAGCTGAATTGCCTGGTATGTTTTGTTTTCATCATCCCTCTGCTGTTTCCCATGGCCAGGATCTGCAAAGCAGGATGGATGCCTTGGTCCCTGCTGAAGAGTGTGGAGGATGCTCTTCATCCTGCAGGATCTCCACTGGTTCTTCTCCCTGCCTGGAAGGTGCCAGTGGATTTCTACAGCAGGCCAAGCCTCATGGTTTTACTGGAGGGAAACACAGAGGTGTTGCAATCCTTGGTATGAAAGGGAGAAAGAACCTTGGTATGAAAGGGAAGTCTCCTCGGTATCTGAATTTAGTGTGAATCAAGGCCTTCTGGATGGACCCAGGGACCCTCCACACCAGCTGGTATTCCCATAGAATCATAGAATGATTTGGGTTGGAAGGGACCTGTAGTGGTTTGACCCTGGCTGGACACCAGGTACCCACTAAAGCCGCTCTCTCACTCCCCTCTACAACTGGACAGAGGAGAGAAAATATAATGAAGGGTTCATGAAATGAGATAAGGATGAGGGGAGATCCCTCACCCATGACCATCACAGGCATATTAGTTAGATATTAGTTAAATTTATTACTAACAGGATCAGAGCTTGAGAATGAGAAGTAAAATAAATCTTAAAGACAGTTTTCCCACACCCCCCTCCTTCCAAGTTCTACCTCCTTCCCCCCAGCAGTGCAGGGAGGCAGGGAAAGGGGGTTGTGGTCAGGTGTCGTTTCTGCCACTGCTCAGAGAGAGGACCCTTTCCCTGCTTCCTGTGGAGTCCCTCCCATGGGAGACAGTCCTCCATGAACTTCTCCAGTGTGAATCCCTCCCACGGGAGACAGTTCTTCACACACTGCTGTCACGTTGGTCACTTTTCCACGGGGTGCAGTCCTTCAGGCACAGGCTGCTCCAGCGTGGGTCCCCCACAGGCCACAAGTCCTACCAGGAAATCCTGCTCCAATGTGGGCTCCTCTCCCCATGGGAGGACCCTGCTCCAACATGGGCCTCCCATGGGGTCACAGCCTCCTTCCAGCATCCACCTGCTCCAGTGTGGGCTCCTCCCTGGGCTGCAGGTGGATCTCTGCTCCCCTGTGCTCCTCCATGGGCTGCAGGGGCACAGCAGCTCCACCATGGTCTGCACCACAGGCTGCAGGAGAACCTCACCTCCAGCTCCTGGAGCACCTCCTTCCCCTCCTTCTGCACTGACCTTGGTGTCTGCAGTGTTGTTCACATGTTCTCACTGCTCTTCTCTGGCTCCCATCTTCACCTACCCCTTAACTTTTTTTCCTTTTTTCTTAAATATGTTATCACAGAGGTGTTACTGTCACTGCTGACTGGCCCCCCTGCTACCAAAACCTGGCCACAGAAATCAAATACAGGACCTTAAAGCTCATCCTGTGCCACCCCTTGCCATGGTCAGAGACACCTTCCACTATCCCAGGCTGCTCCAAGCTCCGTCCAACCCGGCCTTGGACACTTCCAGGGATGGGGCAGCCACAGCTACTCTGGGCAACCTGTGCCAGGGCCTCACCACCCTCACAGGTGAAGACTTGCTTCCCCAACATCCCATCTAACCCTGTCAGTGTGAAGCCATTCCCCCTTGTTCTATCCGTACATAGGGTCAGTGCACTGGATTTGGAGAATCTTGGCTCTCCCTGTCCTCTTACCCAGCACACAAAAATATCTCAATATATTTCTTTTAGTGGGAATATCAATAATAGTCCTCGTTTCCTACTAGTAGTCAGGTCTTCAGACCTCCAGCTTTGAACCTGGCTTCTCCATGAGCCAGTTTGCACATGGGGAAGGACACTGTGAAGGAGTTATGTCTCTGGAGCAGCTCCAGCAAGGCAGCCAGCCCGTTCCAGCTCTGGAATGCCAGGCTGCACTTCCCTCCATCCCTGGGAGCAGAAGGAATCACTGGTCCTGATGCTGCTAGGGACACTGTATCAGGAGACACTGAGCCATGGACATATCCAGATAGTCCTACAGCTGGCACTTCCAGGGTGTTCCAGTGCTTTCAATCCTTCCTTGTCTCTTGACCAGTGGCAGTCGCTGTCAGGCAGGTTTCCTCTGCTTTTAGATAGTTTCCTCTGGCAGAGACAATTCCTCCTGCCGGGGCTTCCTCCTGACAGGAACCTCCTGTTTATCTTCCTGGAGAGCGTCTCGCAGTGCCAGGCTAGTAATGGATCTGCTGGCTTGGCACTGGCAGGATGGGCAGCACTCACTGGGGAGGGCAAACAGGAGGCAGGAGTCAGCCCGGGCCACTTGGGACATTGAGGACCAGGTCCTCCCTTTCTCCCCAACACTGAACTATTCATCCATCTCCCCCAACAGCTCCCTCCCCAGGGACATTCCTCTCCCTGTCCCGCTCTGCCTTTGTTGCCTTTATTTCACTGATAACAGGGAAGGTCAGACAGGGATGAAGATCATCTGGCACAGGCAAGTGTTGGGCAATGTGGAGGAAATTCTTCTGTGACACAGACAGTGGCAGATAGTGCAGATCTGATAGAAGTTTCAGTTTCAGGCCAGGAAAAGGCAAAGTTCATGCCTTGCTTTGTTGAAAATGGAACTGGACACTTAGCAGCAGCTGCCAGTGTCACCATGAGAAAGTGCATGTGGTCTTCACTCTGCCCACAGTGGAGAGGTTCACCTGACCCCCCTCCAAGTCTGTTCAGAGTCTGGTTTCCATCCAAGAAGTGTCCCAACAGGGCCTATCAGGGCTCACCAGGTAGTAACTGGGAGGCAAATCTCCTGCCTGAAGTCAGGGCAGGCTCCTTACTAATGGTTTCATACAATCATAGAATCATGAAATGGGCTTCTTTTTGCCTATTCCTGCCCTGACTGGAGAGGCCTGAGCTCTCCTCAGCCTTCAAATCATGGACTCATGGAATGGTTTGGGTTGGAAGGGACCTTAAAGATCATCTCATTTCATCCCTTGCCATGGGCAGGGACACCTTCCACTATCCCAGGTTGCTCCAAGTCTTATCCAACCGGACTTTGAACACTTCCAGGGATGGGGCAGCCACAGCTTCTCTGGGCTACCTGTGCCAGGGCCTCACCATCCTCACAGCCAAGAATTCCTTCCCAATATCCCATCTAACCCTGTCCTCCTTCAGCCTAAAGCCGTTCCCACTTGCCCTATCACTGCATGCCCTTGCAAAAAAGTTCCTCTGCGGCCTTTCTGTAGGCCCTCTTTAGGCACTGGAAGGGGCTCCAAGGTCTCCCCAGAGCCTTCGCTTCTCCACGTGAACACCCCCAGCTCTCCCAGCCTGTCTCCAGAGCAGAGGGCCTCCAGCCCTTGGAGCATCTCCGTGGCTTCCTCTGGAATCTCTCCAACAAGTCTGCGTCTTTCTTGTGTTGTGTTCTTGATTTGCTATAAAAAGCTGTTTTTTCTGAGCTTTGGTAAATGAACATAGGACATTGCCTGGTAGCTTTTGTTAAGCACGGCCACAGACCAGCTGCTGAGATGAGATGCTCCTTGGAGCTCTGCTTTTTATGGTGTTACGAGGATGGGCTCTGGCCCACTGCCCCAAAAGGAGCCATCATCACCTTTGATGGGACTCTGTGGCTTGTTGAGTTGATGGTCTCCACACAAACCCTGCAGGTTTCTGAACTCATGGTTGTTGCATCTCTGAGAAGACAGAGGCTGCAGGATGACCTGGCACCATGGTTACTCACCTTTTCCCCCAGTCTTGCTTCTTCTCTCCACCCCCAGGCTCCACATTTATTCACTGAAGTGGCCAGAACCCAAACTGACTTAACAGAATGTCTGAGCTTCACCTGTTACAGACAAAATTGGCCTGATTCTATGAGATCTACTGGTGAAGGAGCTGCTGTTGCTGCAGGACACTTGGCAACTGGGGTCTTCTGCTGGCCAACCCGTTCCCCAGACTCAGGTATAAGATGTTGGTTAGGTCTGAGCTCTGGGCTGGCAGGTCAAGCTTTGCTGGCAGGCTTTGTATGTCTGGGATGACAATCTGGAGCTGGCAGCTTGTGTTGGCACTTCAGCAAAGAGTCTCTGTGCTGTGAGCAGTGTCCTGTGAGGCTGGAACTTCTGCCCATGGAGCAGGTACTAAAAAAACTATCTTTTTTTCATCCCCAAGGGGATGAAATCTCCTCAGCATCTCTGCTGGGGAGGAGGAGGCAGTTTTTGTGGTCAGAGGCAGCGTCAGGAGCAGAGGTGGGTGGACAACGCTTTCTAGTCTGGGGAGATCCAGGCAGATATAATCTTAAACCAAACTCTTTGGGGTTTAAATGTCCCTGTGCACCAGGCCCTGGAGCTGGAGAGTGCTGTGTGCTGGAGCCATCAGCCCCTGCAAGCCTGGCCTCTTTCAGAGGACACAAGACTTGAACACTCACCAGAGACTCACTGAGGGTCAGTCCCTGCTGCCTCATGCCAGGGATGAGCCTGAAAGGCCAAGACAGGTGAGGCTGTGCTGGGCTGTGGTGCCAGGAGGAACCATTGTGCCTCCAGACCTCCTCAGGAGGTGAAATTGGTGACGGTCTGGATTTGCTGGTGCAGCTAATATGAGGTCCGACATGTGCCTTGTCCCTGCCCATGCTCCACCTCCTGCTCCATCCTCCCTGCTCTGAGCCAGGCTCCAGGGCCAAGTCCTGCTGTGCCCGTGCCGGGCAGGGGTGTGTGGGCAGCAGAGCTGGGGCATCTTTCCTATGCACTGCAAAGCCCTGGGACAAATGCTGGGAAACAGGAAGGCTGCTTCTAGGTGTAGGTAAGCTGCTCTGACATTTAATCAGTCCTCCTGCTTTTCCCTGTTTGCTCCTGGTGTCCTGCTGCTGTCCCAGTGGAGTCTGAGGGAACCTCAGCTGTGAGCGTGGCCCTGGAGCTCAATATCCTGGCGGAGCACTTGCCTGATCTCTTTGCAAGTGGAAGACAGATGCTGCCAAGAGGTCCCGTCCTCCCAGCACAGTCCTGGCCCTGCTCTGCCCCGGTCATGAGCTCTGGAAGGCTCGTGGCAGGCAGGAAAGTATTGCTTACAGAGCAGAGCTCCACTGGAGTGAACTTCACATGAACTCGGGAAGTTTCTTTGGCCGTTTTCTTTTCCAATGATGAAGACAGGTCAGGATCAGGATGCTGCATTGCATGGAGACCCAAGGCTGCCTCATCCTTCTCAAGCAGAGAGGGAGATGCTGATCTCTGCTCTCTGTGTCCAGTGACAGGACCTGAGAGAACAGCTGGAGCTGTGTCAGGAGAAGGTTAGGTTGAAAAAAAAGGCTCTTCCCCCAGAGGGTGGCTGGGCACTGAACAGGCTCCCCAGGGTTTGGTCACGGCCCCAAGGCTGCCAGAGCTCAATGAATATTTGGATAACGCTCTCAGGGACAGGGTGGGATTGTTGGGGTGTCCTATGCAGGGCCAGGAGTTGGATTCATGATTCTTGTGGCTCCCTTCCAACTCAGAATACTCCATGATTCTATAATTTTGGGTGTCTGCTGCCTGAGCAGCTGCTCTTCATCCCAGCAGATGGATAGAGCTACACTGGGACTGTACTGCCATAACTGCTGCTCCCCCTGGTCTCAGGTGGGCAGCTCATTGCAGCACCAGGGCTTTAATGACCTGCTCAGGGTCACCCAATTGGTCTGTGAGACAGTTAAACCTCCTCACCTCATCCTTCTCCTCCCTGGAGATCACACTTCCAAGCTCTGCATTCATACCAGGTTGTTTGGTCTGTCACGGGAAAAACTGGGACAAGGGAGGAAGAGAGGCCCCCATGGCTGGGGGTTTGTTGGAAAGGTGTGATTGCAGCCTGAGCCACCTGTGTTAACACAGGGACAAGCTGTGGCATCCTAGGCCAGCACATGGCAGAACACAGTGGGCACATAGAGAGGTTTTCCAGGTCTCTGGGCATCTTCGTCGTGCAGCACACAGGAGAAACTGGGTAAGGAGTGTGGTGAGAAGAGCAGGGTGTCTGAGGAGCATAAGGGTATCTCCACCCTTTGTCTTGCTGTTCAAGGGATAATAAGGAGGAGGAAGGAGAGAGCAGCATCCACCATGTGGTGGGGCCACCAGCTCTATGATGTTTCCCAGCCTCTTGGTGATGGAGGAGCTCAAGCTGGTTGTGTCTGGGTCAAAGCTCCTGCTTGGTGTAACCATGTGAACAGGGATGTCCCAAGTGCTTTGACAGACCTCTGATGGATTCTGGGGTCAGAATGGTCTCCTCTCACTCCCCACTGCCACTCGCATGTCCTGCGACACCTGCCACCCTTGCTCTTCCATGCTGCAGGGAATTCATCCTTGTGTGCTGCATGGAGGGATAGAGCCAGCACACAGCCTTGGTGAGGCTGTGTAACACTCCCCAGTGGAAATTTCTTACCTTTTACCTTCTCTAGGCCTTAACTGTTCCATGCTTCTCTGACTCGGGCTGAACTTTCTCCTTTTTTTTTTCTCTATTTTTCCCAATTTTCAGCGCAAGGTTGAGGAAAAATGGTAGCTTTGCCCATTTCTTTTTTTTCAATCGTGTCTTTGAGGACTTCTGGTGAATCCAGTCTTTGAAAAAGAGACTTGGATTTTGGCAGGGATGATGCATTCCTGCTGGAAATCCACACAGATTTGGTCAAATGGGTTAACCACTGGAAAGGTTGGACATGCCTGGAGGAGCTCTTCAGGGACCAGCTGCTGATATTCCCATCCACAAAGAGACTGGCCACTGCTCACCAGCTGCACAGAGCACATCAATTCCTCCACAGTCCCCATCATCCTCAGCTGGAGCTTCTCCACCTGATGGTGTCTCAAAGCTTTCTGCTTTCCTGACACATAAGTGGGAAAGCTCTGTGGTCTGATGAAGGAGCAGGCAAACTCCAGCTGGAAGGAGACCTGGCTGGTGGTGGTCTCTCCCCAGCTGCTGCTGTTAAAAGAGATCTTGAGCACTTGTGGGCTCTTTTCTAGCAAAATGGTGGGAAAAATTGGCTTCTCCCCTTGGACTGCAGGCTTTGGACCCTGACTCCATGGAGATGCATGGAGGTAAGGTCAGCTCTGACATGTGTGAGTGCTGTTGTGGTTGGGTGGCAGTGACCCAGTTCCACTAGTTCAACTAGCACGAGTTGGGTGGTGCTGGCACAAGACCATCACCAGGACAATGTGGTGAAGTGGGTGGGTCCAAGAAGACCCCAGTGGGTGCTGGGCAGGGAGCTGGTCCTGAACAAGCCAGGAGTGAATCCTGGCATGAAGCTGTGCCAAGCAAGGTCTTTGCCAGCCTGGGACATGCCAGCCGCAGGCCAAGGAGATCCCCAATGGAGGGTGGCTTGGCAGCAGTGCCAGGGACACTCTGTGGGTAGTGGCCAGAGTGCCTAGCACTGCCGGCTGGCTCCTGCTGTTGCCTTCCAGCAGGAAAAGGGGTTTCTAACTCCAGTAACATTTACCAGCTGGGCAGCAGCTCTGGAGCTGGGTGTGTGTTTGTCTGCTCTTCCATTGTGTCTTGGCCGTTGTCTCCTCCTCCCTGCCGAGATCAATGGCTGTGGGCTGCCTTTTGTAACCCCTTTGGGTGCAGCTCTGGAAGTCTTCAGCCTGGTTTCCATTGGGATGCTTGGTCCCCTCTAGCTGGATGGCTTGGCTGGGATGATGGACTGGAGGTGGGTTTCCACCAGAAGGAACATCCCAGTGATGGACTGGGGAGGCCTCCTGGAGGACTAGGAAGAGCAGGTGAGATGGAGGTGGCTGAGGACAGACCCCAGCCGTAGGCACAGGGGAGTGAGCTCGGGGACCTCCAGAAGTCCTTCTTGGCCCATTTTTTTAACATCTGATGGTTTTGGAGAAGAGGTGTTTTCCGATGAGAGCTGGATCCCAGTGGCACATTCTTCCCAGTGGCACCAGGTGGCGCAGGAGGTTAAAGGATTTGGTTGTCCTCTGCTGTCTGGGTGCAAATCCATTGCCTCCCACTGCTGTGATGAGTCTGCAGGTCTCAGCGCCCACCATGTGTAGCTGTGCCTCCATGCCTGGGTGAGCTGCAGCCCCAGGGCCAGGCAACAGGTCTGTGGCTCCCAGGAGCTCTGTTTCCAGCAGAAGAAGGAGCTGAGCCAACCTTTGAACTGGAGTGGGGTGCCTGGTTGTGGACTCCCACTATCCTGGGATTGGGAGATGTGGAGGAGCCAGTCCCAGTGAGAGACAGTGGGGGTGAGAAGATGACAGAGAAGGATGTTGTGCCGGCGTGAGGCCATGATGAAACACACAACATCCTTCCTGCACAAGCTCAAGCCATTATGGGGGAAGACAGGAGAGTGCTGCTTCCTGGCTCCTGGGAATTGCCAGGTCTTTCTCTGGGGTGCAGGTACATGAACCCCAACTGCAGGTACATGCAGCCCTCAAATGGACTTGGGCAGTATCATTCTGACCACCAAGGAGGCTCCCAGCCTCTGGCCCCATGGGTTGCCACCATGGCTGTGCCGTGTTCCCTTCCCTAAAGTGTGTGTCAGGGCCTGAGGAATGGGACAGAACCAGGCTTGGAAGACTTTATATCCCTTCTCACTCCTCCTAGCATGGCGGTTGGGCCCTGGACATCACCACACTGAGCATCCACCTTTTCCTCTGCTTGGGTCCAAAGTGGGCCCCTGTGAACCCAGAGGGATATTTTTTTCTCCCTCCTTTTGCCTTCAGTGATCTTTGAGCCCAGGCGTCGTATGACTCAGCTCCTGCATTTGATCCCCTGGAGCAGGGTTTGCACACATGCAGCTGTGGCACGGAGCACTGCTCATTCCTGGCAGACCAAGCTGGGATAGAATTTCTTCCTGACAGAGGGGCAGTGAGTCCCCACAGCTCATCCCCTTTCACATGCAGAAGTCTGATTTAGCCAGTACGGTGCCACCAGGTTGGAGGGGCCTTCCAGAGCTCTGCTGATCTGCTCCAGCATCCGTAGATCCTGGAAGGATAGGAGCAGAGCAGGTGCTCTCCCATCCCCCCGTGCTTTGGAATTCCATCTGTCCGCCCATCCCTACCTGAAAAGGTCTGGCTGGTTGCTGGTGTCAGAAGCATCAGGAATATTTGGGGTCTGGGGGCTGAACACTAATTCTGACAGTTGATGTTGGACACAGTCAGCAGACAGTGACACCAATATAGGTCCTGTGAAGGGCAGTTTGGGCACTGACATTTCAGTCCTGCCTGTTTCTGCTGCCTGTTCCCTGCAAGCAGCTCCGGTTTGGTCAGTGAGGAGCAGCCAGCAGTGGTGCTGAGCTCCCTCTCTGGGGTGCTGAGCTCCCTCTCTGGGGAAGCCAAGCAAGCACAAGGTCACAAACCCTGCAGTGCAGAGGTTTGGAGGGGACAGAAGGTTGTAGGGTGCAGGGGTTTGCAGGACACAAGGTTTTGGAAGGGAGAGAGGTTTGTAAGGGACAAGAATTTGGAGGGGACAGAGGTTTAGAGGGGGCAGAGTTTTGCAGGGGACAGGGATTTTGGGGGGAGACGGGTTTGCAGAAGGCAAGGTTTTGCAGGGGACAGGAGTTTGCAGGGTGGCTGCAAGCCCTCATGGAGCCAGGCCCCAGGGCTGCACGCTTGGCTCTTGGCATCAGACTTCTGGCTCCATCTGCCTCCTCCCTGACAATTGCCAGGGTTTTTGGGTGGTCGAAGGGCTGTGATCACAACTACAGCTGCCTGTTGCTGCTGTGGGTACCTGGCACTGGGGTGGCCACACTAGGCTTCCCCAGGAGCTTCGGTCATGGCTCAGGGCAGCCAGTCCTGCTCCATCCTGTCTCCATCAGGTTCCAGTTAAAACCAAATGCGTTCTCCAGCCTAAGCTGTGCAGCCGATTGAGCCCTTCCAAAAATGAAACAAATACCCATGGACTGCAATTCGAATTGCAGCTCAATTAGGGCTTGTTCCCAATGCGATCATAAAACCTCCAGTACGAAAACAAACAACCCAACCAAACCACATCCAAGCCTGACAGCATCCTCTGGAATGCCTTTAAAATAACAAGGAGGGCAGAGGAAGATGAAAGCAGCATGGCCGGTGGGAAGAAGGCTCTTTGACCCTGAGGGGCAGCCTGGAGGTTGCCTGATCAGGTGTGGGGCAGGAAAGTTTGGGATGGGGACTGGCACAGAAGTGATGGGTATGATGGAGACGGGGTCACTGTGTACCCACAGAGATGTGGGTCAGTGTGGAAATAATGGGTATGATGGAAATGGGGTAGCCTGGGGCGCAGGGTTAGGCTCTTCTCAGCCGGGCGAGGAGGCTGCAGAGGTGGTTTGGAGCGTGGTGGTTGTGCTCAAAGTGGCTTCGATGTCTGAGCAGGACGGGGGGAGCGCGGGGCCGGAGCTGGACCGCGGCGGCTGGAATGCGTGTCCCGCGTAACCCTGGCTTGCACCGCGTCCAGCCAGTCTGGTGCCGCGGGTCGGGTTTCACGGCGGACTTTAAACCCGGCCTTATTTAGCGTGCGCTCCGCTGGCCTGTCAGGGAGGGGAAGCCGCAGCACAACTAATAAAAAAAGCCAAACAAAAACAATGTAATTAAAGAGACTCAGCACTGTGTGTTCCCATAGCAAGAACATTTACCCAAGACTTCCTTGCTCGGATACTTAATGTCAAGCGGCAATTAAAGGCTGGCTTTGTGGGGAGGCAGCAAGGAGGTTTGCCCTGGCCGGGAGGTGGGAGCCCGGGGCTGAGCCATCCCCAGTGCGGGTGGGGAGGGCCCCTGGGCTTTTGGCATTGGGAGGTGCCTCAGGGACATGTTCAGGTCATAGAGTGATGCTGCACCCCGAGCAGAGGCTTCCAAGTCTTCCAGGCAGAGACACCCTCAGTTCATAACGGACAGATCCACTCGGCTCCATCCCCACAGAAATTTGGGAGCGCAGAAGCAGAAAAGTGGATGGGAGCCTTCAGGCAGGACACCCAGGAGCTCTGGGTGTGAATCCTTGTGAAAACAGTAAGCCAGGGGAGCTGGGCTGGGTGTAGAAGCTCCAGCATCTCCTTCCTAACCCATGTCTGGGGATGAAGCCTGTGTGAGCCTCTGAGATGTTGAATCCCTTCCTTCAAGGGATGGCTTGGGGTGCCCAGAGCCAGGCTGGGATGCCAGCAGCCTGTGTCCACTGGTGCCTCCTTCACAGCAGCCAAAGGCTGATGCTCGGGGACTGACAGTGCTGGCAACAGCACCTGCCCTGGCTGGGAAGCCAGTCATTGTGCTCAGTCCCTCAGCACAGCCCCAAGGAGAGGTGCTCCATGCCCTGGCAGTGCTCTGTAAGGAGTGTGCAGGTTGTGTGCCTATGTAGGGGCATGGCCACGACAGTGACACTTGGTGATGGCAGCATGTGCCTGAACGTGATGACACACAGAAGTCACAGGAGACCCATGAGCTGAAAGTCTGATTTTGGGTATATTTTAATGGATTTTGAACCACGGGGTCCTTTTGGACTCACTTTTAAGCAACAATCAGGATACTTAAAAAGATGATAAAAAGAGAAAAGCAAGAAGCAGCAGCATTACTGTGTTGCAGCAGAATTTGCTTGAGCATCTCCACTCCCTTCCTCCCCCAAAGGCACTGCTGGGCCTACAGCAACGGAGTGTTTTATGGGACACTGTCAGCGAGTGATCTACTTGGTTGGCTCTGAACCTCTCTCAGAGTCCTGAAGTCTCCGTCTTTCTCAAATTCAGGCTGTGATTTAGGAGGGAGATGCAGTGGGGATGAGCTGTGCAGGCTCTTCCCTGCTGTGGCAGACCAGGGGACATGGCTATGCCTCAGGAGGACACCATTGACTTCCAGCCAGCCCTGTGATATTGTGGATCCAGCCTGTGAGTCCCTTCTGCCATGACTGAGTGAGGACGGGCGAGGGGGGTCCTTACCGTGTGCTCTCACCACAAACATTCCCCAAGGAATGTGAAAGCCTCCTGATTTGGGGATGGCACAGCATGATGCTGACCTTCTCCTGCTCCCGAAGGGGAGGTGCAGGGCACTGGGCACTGGGCGCTGATATGCTTTTCCTTTGGGCACCGAGCTGCTGGGACCCACTTGCTGCTTTCAGTGGCCTTCCAGTGCCGTGCCTGCCATGGTAGGCTGTGTGTCCGTGGGCTTTCCACTCCAGTGCCATGTCTAATGTGGTCGGCTGTGTGTCCATGGGATCTGTTCTCTGTTGCCTCACAAGCTCCTCAAGCAGCAGAGATGGAGACAGCACAGACAACATGCAGCTGTACCAGCACTGATGCTCAGGAGGTTCTGCACTGACCCAGAGGCCTTGCACCATGCTGAGCTCCTCTGGGCATTGGGCTATAACAGTGTTGGGCTTCTGGAGCTCAAACAAAAATGTCTTGGCAGGAGCAGCATCTATATAAGTTAGTTGTTATTGCTAAACAAAAGAGGCATGCTTGCTTCGGCTCCACTCAAAACAAAACCCAGCGGGTTTGCCAAGTGGGGAAAAAAGAGAAAAGCTGGAGGAAACAAACAAACAAAATCTGCTTTGGTGCCTTTCCCTGGACCCAGGTTTCAATAAGCAAGTGCATTTTCTATGCATGTAGATGTTTCCATGGAGCAGGAAGGGTTTGCTCCATCTCTGCATGGCTGGGTCACTGCACAATACCTTGGTGGTCCACACACCCCAGGGTAGGTGACTGCTGTGCCTGCTACTCCAGTGAGCCCTGCTGCCTCACAGGGATGCTGGGCATGGCATTGGGTCCTAGTTTTGAGTGTGTCTTTTGGTGGGTTATGAAATCCCACCCTTTGGAAGTGCTCCCCTACTCATGTTCCTTTTGAATCCATCCTCTATTTTGCCGGTCATGAAAAACTGCTTATACTTGGGCAAAAAGAGTGGAAAATGCAAGTGCATCAGCAGCTCCTCTTTGTGCCAGACACTACCCTGCTGGGTCATGTCCCTGTGATTGCAGAGGAGCTGCTCTGTGTGTTAGGCTCCTCTGTAGATTGTTTAGTGTCCAAGTGTCCATGGCCATAGTGTGTGACTTCTGCATGGACAAGGATGAGCATAGCCCTCATTGACTCCTCACACTCAAAATTCTTTGGAAACAGCCTCTTGATCTGTGTTGATCTTGTCGCTTGATCTAATAAGATCATACGGTCATTGAATACTTTAGATTGGAAGGGACCTTAAGCATCTTCCCATTCCAACCTGCTGCCAAGGCCAGGACAGGGACACCTTCCACTAGACCACGCTGCGCCAACCCCTGTCCAACCTGGCCTTGAACACTTCCAGGGATGGGGCAGCCACAACTTGTCTGGGCAACCTGTGCTAGGGCCTCATCACCCTCACAAGGGAGAATTCATTCCCAATATCCCATCTAACCCTTCCTTCTGGCAGTGGGAAGCCATTCCCCCTGGTCCTGTCCTAGGCCCTTGTCCAAAGTCCCTCTCCAGCTCTCCTGGAGCCCCTTTAGGCACTGGAAGGGGCTCTAAGATCTTCCTGGAGCCTTCTCTTCTCCAGGTGAACGCCCCCATCTCTCCCAGCCTGTCTCTAAAGCAGAGGGGCTCCAGCTCTTAGAGCATCTCTGTAGTCTCCTCTGGACTTGATCAAGCATCTGCGTGTCCTTCTGATATTGCTGTTCCTGGGCTGGAGGCAGCTCTGCAGGTGGGGTCTCACCTGAGCGGGGCAGAGGGGCAGAATCTCCCCCTCACTTGCTGCCCACACTTGACACTGGTCATATGTGAGCTTCCATTTTGGGGTAAGCTTACCTGGGTTGGGTTGTCTCTCCCTCATAACTGGTTTTTAGGCTTCTCCTTTCCTTTGCCTGTTTCTTGGATAACCCTATGGACTGAATTGGATTGGCAGCTTGTACTAATGTACCACTGCCATCCATGGTGCTGCAAGGCTACAAGTGGTGCTGCAAGGACCCAGTCCTTCTTTTCCTCCCCATGCCAAGCCTTATCCTCTGAAAACATCAGCACTTTTCATCCTCCAGCCTTCAGGCTTCCTTTTTCTCATTCAAGGAGCCCTGCTGCTTCTCTCTTTGCTGCATCAGGCTGCAAATGGTGGGGAGCAGCTCCCTGAAGTGACAGCCACCCACACTGATCCTGAGGACTGGAGTGTAGCACTGAGCTCATGTCTGCTGCTGTGGCCTGGAATCTGCCCTGGGCAGGCACCCATGAGCTAATCCTTTCCACAGCCAGCGTGGGGAGCAGCAGGGACCAGGCAGCCTCAGGTTTTGGCTGGAAGGTCATTGTCACCAGCAGCAGCATTGCTTGCACATGAGCCTGGCTCCCACTGGTGGGAGGTGGTGTGGGATGACCACCATATCGTAGAATCATAGACTGTTTGGGGTTGGAAGGGACCTTAAAGATCAAACCCCCTCCAATGGGCAGGGACACCTTCCACTATCCCAGGTTGCTCCAAGTCTTATCCAACTGGACCTTGAACACTTCCAGGGATGGGGCAGCCACAGCTTCTCTGGGCAACCTGTGCCAGGGCCTCACCATCCTAATTGTAAAAACTTACCTCTAGTCTGGGACCTCTGGGCAGGACAATCATTCCTGCCTGTCTGGGTATGCGCTGGCTGAGGGTGGGCAGAGCTCCTTCCAGCCAGCCTGGGATCTGAGCTCTGCAGTGGGACAGAGCAGCGGTGTCTTACAGGGACTGGTTCTCTGCTGGAAACTCCATGAGCCTGCGCCCTTCAACAAAATGCACTTAAAATCTTAGAATTACGACAATAATTAACACTGGCCAATAATTAACTAGGCCAAGATCTGCAGTGTTGGAAACATTGAAACTCAGAATATTCAGAAACCACGACATTTTAAATTACCCAGTGGATTTGCTTGTGTTTGATGCAAGAGGAGGGATGAAATGAAGGTGCGTTCTACACACCATCTTCATGTGCTTTAAAAAAAAAAAGAAAACCACCTATTGAATTGGTTTCTTGAGATAGAATCATAGAATCACTAAGGTTGGAAAAGACTTTTAAGATTGTCACGTCCAACCATTCCCTCAGCACTGCCAAAATTACCACTAACCCGTGTCCCCACATGTCACATCCACACCGCTTTTGAATTTCTGCAGGGATGGTGACTCCAGCACTGCTCTGGACAGCCTGTGCTGGTGCCTGACAACTCTTTCAGTGAAGAAATTTTCCCCAATATCTAATCTAAACCTCCCCTGGCACAACCTGAGGCCGTTTCCTCTCATCCTGTCCTTTGTTCCCTGGGAGCAGAGCCTGACCCCCACCTGGCTCCCCCCTCCCGTCAGGGAGTTGGAGAGAGCCAGAAGGTCCCCGCTGAGCCTCCTTTTCTCCTGGCTGAGCCCCCCCCAGCTCCCTCAGCTGCTCCTGGTGCTCCAGCCCCTTCCCCAGCTCTGTTCTCTTCTCTGGACATGCTCCAGTCCCTCCATGTCTTTCTTGTGAGGGGCCCAGAACTGTCCCCAGATGGATCTAACCAGCCCTAACACATCCTTCGACAGAACCTCAGCTTTTTCCATGGAGGGGGTGATGGAGTTTGCTGGTATGTGAATTTATGGCAGTGCAGAGCTGATGTCCACACCACCTCCCTGATGGTCACAAGCACACCCCATGGCTAGAGAACTGAACTGCTGGGGCAGGCAAAGCATCCATCTCCTGCTTGCAGAAGGTGGGACAATATTTAGCAACAAGAACTGATTGTGGTTGAGATAAATTTAGTTTGGCTACACTGAGACTCTAAAGGCAGAGGAGGTGGGATGTCCTCCCACACCTCCCTGCAGGATGGGGCTTTGCCATGAGTGATCTGGTGTGGGCTGGTCAGCCCCTGAGGACAGGACATCTGTGGGTGTTGTTTTCAGCTATCAGTTGCTCCAGGGCAAAGTTAAGCTCTAGATAAATCAAGACTATTTCACTGAGCCCAGATGACTCATAACCACAGGGCAGGAAACTCTTTTATCTCTGGGGCAGCCAGTTTAATATAGATAGATGTTCACTCCTGAGTGCTGAATAATTTCCATCTCTTTACTTCTCATTAACAGCAAATCAGAGGAAGAAGAATAGGGAGATATTTCTCTGTGTGGCCTCTGTTTCTACCATCTCTGAGAAAGCTTCCTCCCAGTTGTACAGTCTGCCTGTACTGGGTCATTTGCCATGTATTATAATTGGCAAAAAAAAGGGCTTTTGCTCCAAAAGCTTTTGCTTTCAAACCCTGATTCTGCAAGCATGGATGGAGCAGGGATCTGTTACAGCAGAGTCGGCTCCAGCTTCCATAGAGGGAAGAGCATTCCATGTGGGAGAGCATTGTTGTCTTCTTGGACGAAGGGGAGCTGCAGTGGAATTAGGCATCTTGGAGAAGCCTCAACGTCTTCACCTCCAAGCAGCAGCTGGAGGTGGAGAGAGGAGTACTTGGGCAGCAGGGAACTCTTAGACAGGAGAGAAAGGGCAAGGTTTTGCTGGATAACCTCTTGAGTCAGTTATTTCTCTTTTCTAAATATATCAGGTAGCACTTTGCATCTCAGGCTGTGCCCAAGGGTCAGGTCCTGCCTTCTTGGCTATCTCTTCCTGCCAGAACACTCTGCCTGGTCTCTGTCCACCAGTGACAGCAGAGCTGTGTGATGCTTTCCCGCTCTTGTGATCTCTGGGATCTTGTATTTGCCATCTGTAGAAGGTTGTATGTGCTTGTGCGAGCCCTTGGCATGAGGAGCCTTCAGGAGTGGCTGTGCCAGGAGCTGTTCCCTGTCCGTGGTGAAACACAATGTGCTCAGGCTGCAAGCTGAGGATTCTGTGTCCAGAGCCAGGATGGTCCTGGAGAGCCCAGGGCTGGTTCTTCAGCCCTTCCCTGCATTGTGCTGGTCTCTCCCCCCATGGTGACACCCTCCTGGCAGCTACTGATCCCTTCCTCCCCACCAGAATCAGCAACACCCTGCTGCACAGAACTCACCCCTCTCTGCATGGCTGCTTTTGCTAATGGCCAGTTGGATGGTGTAGTTGGTGTTTACTCTCTGATTCATAAACCCGTACATTCAGATAACGTCCAGTCCTGGAGCAACCCAGGGCAGCAACTTGACACTGTGGCTTGGGCCACGCTGGAGACCTCTAAATCCATAGGCTGAAGATGATGAGATGAATGGTTGCCAGGAGCCAGCCTCCCCAGCATTTTCTGCTCTTAAATATCACAGTAGTAAAAGGTAAAATCATTGAAGTCCTTCTGCAGCCCACAGTACCTCATCTGAAATCAGGACAATGGAGAGCACAGAACAAGGTTATTAATATCCTGTCTCCTGATGATGGCTTTATAAACGTCATCACCACAGGCACAGCCTTTTTGGCATGACCTTCAGCCAAATGTCAGGCTTTTATCACACTTGATATTTAACCAATAAAGCAATATGGGAAAGACCTTGCTTCTAAATATCTGACCTTACATACAGGGGTATGGAGTCAAAACTGAGACAAACTGTGTTAAGTCATGCTAAATGCTCTTTAGACCTGATGCCCCTTGTCTGGGAACTGTGCCAGGGCTCCAGCAAGAAGGGGATCAGATGTTTGACGCCAGTGGAAACCCTCTGTGTTGTAAGGAGTGACTCATGGGCAAAAGCCCCACACAACAATGGGGCCACACTCCACCACAGCTGGGGACTTTGCCTGGTGTAATGAGGTCTTGATGGAGACAGGAGGGTCCTGGTTGCAGGGAGAGGAGCAGATCCCACTCTGCAAAGCCCCAGAAGAGATAGCAGCTTTCCTAGGGACTTGCAGATATTTGTGATGGCTGTTTAAAGTAGGAACCAAAATCATGTCTCTACCCACAGCAGAGAGCTGGAACTAGATGGTCTCCAACATCCCTTCCAACCCAAATCAGCCTGTGATTCTATAATCAGAGTAGATAAAAGATGTTTTAGCTTAATGTGGATGGAGAAGGTGAGGAACAGCTGTAGAGCCTGGGTCACTTGGTGAGCAGGAGACTGGGGTCACTGGTCCCATCAGGACCTGGCATTGTCTTGCTGCCATTAAAAATGGCCTTTTTTCCATTCCCTGCTCCTGCTTCACTGTCAGAGGGTGTCTTTTGCTGGAATAACAACCCTGAGGAAAGTCATGTACCAAAAAGGGCTGAGGAATAGCCATAAGTGCAGGACATGGATTCCTGCTAGAAGGATGGACATGGAAAGGGACCATGAGGCCATCCCAAGCCATGGTGTGGTGGACAGCACTCAGCCAGAATGGGCTGGGGGGCTGTTGGTCTCTACAGCCTCCACTGCTGAGAGGGTCTGGGCAGCCCCTCTCTGTAGGACCTGGATAGTGGAGGCTGGGAATAAGGAGAGATTGCCCTGGTGTGATGGATTCAGAGCAGCTGCAGAGCTGAGCAGCCTGAGGTTGCTTTGGGCATCCTAGCTTGGGTCTAGAAGGAAATGTCACACTTGCAGGGTTCATACGAGCCCCTTGGGAACCCTGCAGGACCAGCAGCAGTGGTGAGGAGGAGGAACAGACCTAACTTAGGTGATAACAGATGAATGAGGGCATTGCTGTCACCAGAGTCCACCTTGCAGCCACTCACATTGGTGTTACCCAGCACTGCTCTGGCTCTCCCCATTTGTGTCCCAACACTGAAGATGTGCCTCTGCCTTTCTGGCATATCCTCCATTCCTCATTTCCCCACTCCTCCTTGCTTTTTCCCAGGTCATCCTCACCTAAAATGACGCAGCAGATGCGGGACCTGCAGCTGGCACAGGCCAGGAAGCCGCCGGGCCCTTCCTCACCAAACGCAGCAAAGAGGCTCTACCGGAACCTGTCGGGGAAATTCCGTGTCAACTACACGTCCTTCGACGAGGGCAGCCTAGTGGGACGGGGAGAGAAGGAGAAGCTCCGCAAGTCCTACCTGGTCAGTGCCTGCTGGCTTCATCCAGATGGGGACAGAGGGTCCGTGAGGGTAGAGGGTCCATGTGTAGGTGATGCTGTCACCTGGGTGGAAGCCCAAGAGTGTGTTAAGGGAAGCCACCCTGGAACAAGTTCAGCTGGAGCTGGTCCAGGTGTTTGCTCAGCTTCATCCAGATGTGTCTGCAAAGAGCTGATGCTCCCAAGCCTCTGGGACCAGGGTACCCTCTCCCTGAGTGGGTTTATGGGGTGCTGGTGAGTGGCCAGGGTGTTTGGTGGGGTGGAGGAGGGTGGCCCATGCTCAGCCCACCTGCATTTCTCCTTTAACCCAGTTCCAAAGCAATGCTGCCCTCTTTGAGGCCGTGGAGCTGCAGGACCTTGACAGAGTCCAGGAGCTCCTGAAGCAGTACAGCCCTGAGGAGCTGGACCTCAACACTCCCAACAGTGAGGGGCTCCTGCCCCTGGACATCGCCATCATGACCAACAACGCTCCAATTGCCAGGGCCCTGCTACAGGCGGGAGCAAAGGAGAGCCCACACTGTGAGTTGGGACAGGGAGCTGTGCTGTGCCCATCACCTGGTTCTCCAAGAGCAGCGAGGAGGGCACCACAGGCAGTGGGATGTGGGTGGGGAAGCAACCACTGGGCCCTGGGAGACTGGTGCAGGCTGTAGTAGGGCTTGAGGGGAGCTATGCACTCATGTGGAGCTCAGGACCAGGACACAGAGGGAAGGATGGGATATTTGAGCAGGGACTTGTTGCCAGCAGAGCCGGGACTTGACCTAACCTTCTCCCTCCTCCTTCCATCTCTCCTCCTGGGACCTCTCCCCAGTCGTGAGCCTGGAGAGCCGTTCCCTGCACCTCTCCACACTGGTGCGGGAAGCGGAGCAGCGCGTCAATGAGCTCACGGCACAGGTGGTGAATGAGGCACCCAACACCGACTGCTCCGAGAAGGAGAAGCAGCTCAAGGCCTGGGAGTGGCGGTTCCGGCTTTACAAGCGCATGAAGGCAGGGTTTGAGCACGCCCGTGAGTGCCCACAGGAGGGCTGGGGAGTGAGGAGTAACTTGGGGGCGGTGGGGCTGTACATGGTCCAGACACAGAACTGCACCAGCACCTGGCAGAGGGTCCCTGCACCCTGTAACCAGGGCTCACAGTATGGATGCCTGGCGGGGAGAATGTGTTCCACTCGGGGAATATGTCCCTGTGACTTGGGGGACGCCTAAGAGAGGCTCAGAGAGACCGTCCTCGCTGTAGTGGTCCCTGTGCACTCTGTCCCCAGGAGTACCAGATGCCCCCAGCAACGTCCACCTCTCAGTGGCCAGCAGCTCCTCGGTGCAGGTGACCTTCTGGGAGCCCCTGAGCGTCAACTCGGCCGTTGTCACCAAGTACAAAGGTAAGGACTGGGATCCCCACAGCCGTGCAGGGGGCTCACAGCCATGGCAGGTGCCTGACACCCCTTGCACCTCGTGTCAGTTTGGCAGAGCCATGGGCAGTGCTGCCAAGCCCCAGTCAGGCCACTTTTGTGCTTGAGCACAGGAGAAGCCAGGGGTGCTGGACGGCCTGGCCACTACTCAAATGATCTTAGCTAGTCCAAACACCACCCTGAACCAAGGCAAAGCTTGGATGCCACTTGTTTGCTGCCCCCTCATCTTGCACACTGGGAGGGCTTTGCTGTCCTGCCTCCCCTGCACCCCTCACTCTCTTAAACCAGATATTTTTGGTTTCTGGGAGAATTTCTTCCATTCCCCACTTCTGACTCACCACCTGAACATGCTGACCCCATCTGGTGTTGCTTGGTGAGGAGGAGCACAGCTACCTGTGACATTCCCCCTCTGTAAATCCCCCTTTTCCCTGCCTTCACCCTGCTGCCTGCAGCTCTTGTGCCACCCATGGTTCCTCTGCTGCTGCTGCCTGTGACATGCTGCCTCAGCCGTGGTGGCCTGTCCCCACTCTGGGGCCACGCAGCACCTTGGGGTCTCTCTCCTTGCAGTGGAGTGGAGCTGCTCCCCCACCTTCTCACCACCACTGGGAGAGGCCGTGATCGACAAGCTGAAGAATCTGCACTTCACCATCCAGGGGCTGGTGTCGGTGAGCTCCTGGGGTGCCCCATGGGGGGAGAGCCCACAGCTGGGAAAACCCTCTGGTCACAGTGCAACCCATGGGGTCATTCCCTGCAGCTGTTGTGGGAAGGGGATCAGGCATCAGAACAGGCAGCCCAGGGCAGTGGTGGAATCATTGTCATTGAAGGTGTTCAAAAGATGTGTGGATGTGGCACCTGGGGACATGGTTTAGTGGTGGCCTTGGCAGTGCTGGCAGAACAGTTGGACTCGGTGATCTTAGAGGCCTTTTCCAACCTTAATGATTCTTTGTTCCTATGGTCATTCTGAGCAGGAACTATAGGATTGGG
Source organism: Calyptomena viridis (assembly GCA_013390005.1). Classification (NCBI taxonomy): domain Eukaryota; kingdom Metazoa; phylum Chordata; class Aves; order Passeriformes; family Eurylaimidae; genus Calyptomena; species Calyptomena viridis. The sequence continues at coordinate 468,298 of WEIV01014743.1, read as the reverse complement.
CCACGCTGTGTGCCACAGGCACAGCCTGGACAGAGCTAAGAGCATGGAGCTGGGAGAGGCATCTGTCTGTCCTGGCACGGCTGCAGGCAGTGACAGTGGGGAACCCCTCTGCACAGGGGTGTGACAGGCAGAATGAGCCCATTCACCAAGCGCCTGATTTATCCTCTGCCCCCAGCCCTGCTCTCGTCTCCACCCAGGCTCTTCCTGGGCAATAAATCAGTGGCTTGTTCCTCTGCCACCTGCACAGTCCAACCCCTTGCACCAGCCCCGTTGCTCATTGAGGGAGGGACCAGCCCCGTCTCCATCTCCAGGAGCTCGGCAAGGTCACAGGCTGGTGGGACTGTGGCTCCCCGCTGTTTTATCTCCCTGGGAACCACAAGAGTCACGCTGCCTGTCAGCTGTCCCCTCCCCGGGGCTGCCGTCCTGTCCCCAGCACACACTGGGCCAGTGGTGGGGAGAAGGGGCTGGCTGGGGACTGTGGTGGGATGGAGCTCAGCATGGGAACATGGGGAGATGCTGGGATAGATGGGAGCGCCCTTACCAAGGGTGGGCAGGCAGGGACCACTGGCTCGAGGGGCAGGGTGAGGTTAGAGGAGCTTAGCCAAGGCAGCAGTGCTGGAGCTCAGGAGCTGTCAGGGTGGAAGAGCTGCCCTGGTGTGTGGCAGGAGGGGGCTCAAGCAGAGCCTGGAGCAGCGTTGCTGCAAGAGCTGGTCTGAGCCCATCAATCACACTTTCAGAGCTGCTTCCCGGGCTCCTGGCTGCCTCCAGGACTGCCTGGAGACCTGGCAACATCTGGCAGCTTAACTGGGCTTTAATCAGAGGCTTTAATCACTGTCGCCAATGCCACAAGCCCTTAACAGTGCTGAGCCAGCTCCCTGTCTCCAGGGCCTGGATCCTTGCAAATCCCAGGGAAACAGCAGCACCCTGACCTACAGAAGCACCGTGTCTTTGGGGCTGGAGCAGCTCTGGCAAGGAGTGTTTGCAATGTCTGATCCTTCCTCTGCCTCCCCCAAACCCACCCACTCAGGCTATGGGAATTCTCTAGTGTCTGATAACAGGGGCTTTGTACAGGAGGGAGAGGTAAGAGCTGGTGACCTGGGTTGCAGGGTCCCAGTTAGTACTTCTCATGTGTACTGGTGTACTGGGCTGGGAGGAATCCTCCTACCTTTGCACACTGAGCCAGGAGAGGTGCCAATGTGCTGAGTGTTCCTTCTCTCCTCACAGGGCACAGCGTACTATGTCCGGGTGTCTGCATACAACATGAAGGGCTGGAGTCCCCCGCAAGCCTCCGTGCCCCCATTTGCCATCCCTTCCAGTAAGTACCACTGGGAACACCCACAGGAGCCATTGCCAGCTGCAGGGTGGGTGGGAGAGGTGGTCTTCTGTGCCTTCTAGAAGTCCCTCTCACTGCTGGGATGGAAGCTAGTGAACAGGGGCGGAGGCAGAATTTGGGGTCAGGACCCAAGGAAATGGCCTGGAGTTCTGTCAGGGGAGGTTTAGATTAGATATTAAAAAAGTTTCTTCCCCCAGAAAGTGGTTTGGCACTGAACAGGCTCCCCAGGGCAGTGGGCACAGCACCAAGGCTGACAGAGCTCGAGGAGCATTTGGATGGTGCTCTCAAGCCCATGGTGTGACTCTTGGGGATGGGCCTGTGCAGGGCCAGGAGTTGGAGTTGATGATCCTCATGGGTCTCTTCCAACTCAGCATATTTTGTGATTCTGTCTCAGGCCAGGCAGGGAGGCTGTGCCTGGGGTTCTGGGATGCTACCTCCAGCCAACAGGTGCTTTGTCAAATAGTGATTTTTCAACCTTAAATTCTCCTTGCCACCCTGGGAAATGCTGATCCATTTCAGGCCACCTGGATCAGCCCATCCCAAGGAGGTGGCTAAGAGCCAGGATTCAGAGTGTCCTGGTCCTGGGTGGCAGTGACCTGGAGCCCTCCCCATGCCACCACATGCTCTCCACCCCACAGCCCAGCCCCAGTGCATTCCCTGACATTGAGCTGGGATAGAGGTTATGAGCCCTAGCAGAGACCAGCTCTGGGCTGTCAGCACTCTCTTCCCCCTGCTGGCACCAGAAAAATTGCTGGGGAACAGCCAGTAATGTCACACAAGGCACCCTGGGGTGCGGACAGAGACAGGCCAGGAGGACTGAGCTGGAAGGAGCAGCCCAAAGGATGAAGTTCAGAGCTGAGGGGGCTCCAGGATGGCCTCTGCCCCTTGCCACCAGTCCCAGAACAGGTCCCTGCTGTGTGATGGTCCTGCAGGATTAACAGTGTGAGTGAGTAAGGAGCAGCCCAAGGGAGGCTGAGCCCATGTGGAGAAGCAGGCAGTGGGGCATGTCCACCATGGTGCAGGTGCCCAGGGAGCAGTGAGGGCACCGTGAGCAGGTGGAGATGGACAGTGATGGTCAGAGATGTGCAGCACTCTGCACAGCTCTGGCTGCAGATCCACACAGCTCTGGTACGGAAATCTCCAAAAATCCATTTGCATGTCTAGGAATGCACACAGCAAGGGCACAGCACTGCATGCCTTGGCTTTACCCTGTCCCTGTCATGCTTGCACCCGCTTTAAAGCCCATTTGCCACCCCACGTGGGTCACATTCCCTATGACCGAGATCCCAATTGACTGTGGCTGAAGTGAATCAGACAGGAGTGGGGTTTATTTATTTTTATCTCCACTAATATTTCTCTCTTCAGTAGACATCCCTCCCTGGCCCAGCAGAATATAGTCAGGCACCTCCCTGGGTGTTTTTAAAGCTACTAAAAATAGTGGCAAGTCCCAGCCAAAGTTAACAGAGCTGAACTTTCCATGGAAAACAGCAGCAGGGAGGACACAGGGGGTGTTTAAAGCAATTATTGTAAAGTTGAGGGAGAAGAGCCGGCAGGTCCCCAACCCCACTCCTGGTCCTGCTGTCATCCCACAGCGAGTGGGAGCTGGCAGGAGCTTATTTATGTGTTTGCCGAGGTGAGCCTAGCTCCCAGCATTTGCCTGGAGAAACTGGGGAAGACCTGGAGGAAGACACTGGAAAGAATTTTACTTTTTAAAGCTAGTGGAGTGCAGCAGACACAGATGGGACCTTGTTCCTTCCCTCTGCCATGTCCCCCCCCTGCTGTGGAGAGGCCAGTGGCCTCTCAGCTGTGCAGAGCTGGGTGTTCCTGGCAAGAGTGGCACAAAAGTGGGGATATCCCAAAGCCCAGCACACCCAGAGGTGCCCAGCACCTACAACTACTGTGCCTGGGCAACACCCAGATGATGTGGGAGGAGGGGATGGGAAGCCCTTTTTCCTTCAGGCCTAGGAGTGCCAGGGGTGATGCCAGTCTGTCCCCCACAGACTGGCGAGAGTACGATGGCCGGGCCCCACGGCGGAGAGGACAAGCTGAAGCTCTGGACCATCTGCTGGGCCAGGTGAAGACTGTCCATCAGCACTGCGTTTGCCACGGTGAGCCCATGGTACAGCACCCTGGGGACAATGGGTGGAAGGTCCAGTTGAGTCCCCCAGGGTTGGGGCATGATCCACAGAGCTGGGGTGCTACCAGGAATAAGTCTGTGCCATGGATGAGCATAGGCAGGGAGACAGCTCAGGCAGTGGATGCCTTGGCAGAGCCTTCCCAGCATGTTGGTGTGCCATGCCACAGCCTGCTGCTGCAGCTCCTCATCTCCTGCTGCAGCGTTCTCTGCTCTCTGCTCCACAGAGCCCTGCAAGAACCAGCCCCAGAGCAGAAAGCACTCGGTCTCCAAGAGCCTCAAGCACCTCTTCCACCCGGGCAGCAAGTTTCTCAAGACGCTGAAGCGGTGAGAGGCTGGGACACAGGGCCATGGAAAGCCCCTCTCCCAGTGGGACCATAGGGCTGGCCCACCTTGGATGTCACCAGGAGCTGTGCTTGCAGGATGGGGCTTGGGGGTGCTGATGGGTGGGTTCTCACTTGAAGTGAACTGGTGATGTCAGTGTAGATGAGTCCCATGGCCCAGAGATCAAACGTTCTTCTTAGTGTCTCCATCTGCACTGGCCAAGCTGTGCTGGTACCCAGATCTCTGCACCATCCCAGCATCACCCAGCACACTCCACCTCCTCCAGCACCCTCCCACCTCTGTGCTTCACCTCCAGGCACTCCAGTGTGTCCACTGCACAGGCTGCCCCCCTCACTCTCCCTTGTGGCAGGAGGGCATTGGCCATGGCATCTGCTGTGGCAGCATCCAGGCCGGGTTCCTGTTTCTTGTCCCATACTGGCCACGGGCCTCTTCTACCATGGGCTATTGGAGAGAAGTGGAGACCTGGGGCAGGGCAGCTCTTCTTCCCTCAGGAGAGACACTCTTTGGGAGATGAAGCTGGCAGCTGGGAGTGACTGTGAGGTGTGTCTTCCCTCCCACACAGGGGCCTCTACCTGACAGCCATCTTCTACAAGGACGACAACATCCTAGTGACCCATGAAGACCAGATCCCCGTGGTGGAGATTGATGACACCTACTCCTGCCTTCTCATGCAGGATTTCCTCTGGTTCACCAAGGTAGGTGGTCCAGCGACCCTGTGCTGGGGTGCCAAGTGGGCATCAGGCACCATCACTGCCTTTGGCTGGCAGCAGCTTCCCCTCCAGCCAAGGCGCTGGGGCTTGGCAGTCAGGCAGCCCATGGGCTTGCTGTTTGCTGAGGTTCAGCATCGACCAGGAAACCACCAGGGAGGCATTTCATCCCAGCCCCTGGAAGCCCAAAGGTGGGCAATGAACCAGTGCCACACTGAGAAGGCCGTGTTCCAGGACAGTTGGACAGTGCCTCTCCACAGGGATGTCAGTGGTTTCTCAGCTGTTGAACTGCTTCACCTCAGCATCCTGCCACAGCAGCTCTGCATCTGTTGTAGGATGCACAGTGTGCTGCTATCAGGGTCCTCCACCATCAGCCGACTTAGGGAATGTGTATGTGGGCAGCTCAGGCCCAAAACAGTTTGCCAGATGGTCCTTGTCTACTGATGGAGAAGGCTTTCTTCTCCCTCCCTCTCTTGGCTAACTTCTATTCAAAGATAAGGTCTCAGGCCTGGAGGAAGATGGATATCTGAATGGACGTGGCCTGGTGCTTCCCTCAGTGCAAGCTCTGGAGACATCTCAGGGTGCCTGTGGCACAGGGATTTGCACCCCTGCTGAGAGCTGCTGTGTGCCTATGCACATCTCTAACCCAACTCAACCAGAAAGGCAAATGGATTACCCCAAAACACCTCAGCGTGACACAGCTGTGACAGTGACCCTCTTGGGTGTGCCGTGTGCTGCAGGTATCGTGCATGTGGGATGAGATCCTGTGGCTGCGCCAGTGTGTCACTGTGTCCCAGTCGTCCTGCTCCTGCATCCTGCAGACGCGCTTCAAGATGCTGCTGGCCATCTCACAGATGCAGGTGAGGGGAATCTGAGTGGGGAACAAGCATTTCTGGTGGGACATCAGGAGATGGGCTCACTTGGAAGCAGCACATGGATGTGCCACAGCTAGGAGAACCCCGGGGTCTACCAGTCCTGCCTGTGCCTCACTCCATGGCAGGACTGTGTGTCCCTGCCTTGTGCTCCCTGGCAAGGACCCCAGCAGTGGAACAATGGGGTGCCAGATGTCGTGGCAGTCTCATGCAGGGGGGCCTGGGGTCATCAGGATGGTTTGCTGGGCAGACTGGTTTCCAGCAGGCATCTGCAGTCACATGCCAACACTGTGCCTCCAGGATGTCCCCAACACTCTGCTTTCTCTTGCCTTCCCACCCCATCATGCAGGGGCTTCTGGGCATCCAGGACCTGGGGCAGGTCTTCTTCGAGCCTGTCAAAGACAGACAGGGCAACATCCTCATCGTCACTCTGAAGGAGGTGAAGACCAACCAGACCTTTGAGAGTGTCCGCTGGGTTCCTATCTGCAAGCTGCAGACCAGCCGCAAGTCTGTGTCCTCCCCGGAGGAGCCCACAGCCCTGGACACGCTGCTGATCTCCATACAGGTCTGTGCCAGTGCCTGGGCATTGCAGGGGATTGATGTGGGTTCCACTGGGGACCACCAGTGGTCCATGCTCCCCCTCAGGCTGAAAAGGTCACAGAAAAGCCTGGACCACCAAGGGTTTGATCCTTACTGCAGGTAGAGGGGGAGCAGAGCCAAATCAGCCTCCAAAAATCCTATTGTTTCAAGGGGAGACATCCGATTGGTGCCAGATTTACCCCAGCAGCACCGGGTTGTCTTGCTGTGCCGCTCCCCTTCTCCAGCTGCGCTGGCTGTGCCACGGCACTGGCATGAGGGCTTACTCAGTCCAGCAGTGCCTTTCTCCTCAGGACAAGCTGGCTTACCACCAGCGGAGCAGCCACGCCCTCTCCCCGGGCCTCTACCTGGGCTACTTGAAGCTCTGCAGTGCCGTGGATCAGATCCGAGTGCTGGTGCCAGAGCAGCTCCCCAACATCCTGTGCCACGTCAAGATTCGCTCCAACCCCAACATCTCCAGGTGGGGCTTGCAGGACAGCTCAGCCATTCAGGACATTCAGACTCCTCTGTCCTATCCAGGACCATTGTCTCTTGCTTCTGCTCCCAGGCTCCTGGCAGAAGTGTAATATTCCCTTTATGATTCAGCCTGGAGCTGGAGCAAACCAAGTTCCCTCTACCTCTGCAGCTCCCACATCCCTTGGGATGCTACACTGTCTGGGAGAGGAACAGCCAAGCAAACCCAGCTTTTGTAGAGATTGTGTGTCCAGGTCCACCCTGAGTTGCTCCCTCCTTCACCTCTCTGTGTCTGTCCTTCCTCAGGGAGGAGTGGGAATGGCTGCAGAAGATGGCCAGTGTGGAGGAGCCTGTTCCCGCAGAGCCAGAGGCTGACACCTCCCAGAACCCCTTCTTTCAGGAGCTCCAAGTGGCCATCAGGGAGCTGATGACTCTGGTCAACATCCCGTTGCAAGAGGTAGAGGCAGGTGGGGAGGAGGGAGGGGAAGGGGCCATGAGCACAGGCTGGTCTCTGGGGCAGGCAGGGGACCACAGGCCAGGCCCTCCTTGTGGGGCTGAAGCACTGATGAAGTTTTAGTCCTGTGCAAATAGAAGGTGAGTGGTGGGCAACCAGAGTCTGAAGCATCTGCCACGTGGGGACAATGTCTACAGGAGCTGTTTGTCCTTCCCTCACCTGTACCTCCCAAGCAAGGTCGATGAATCTGGGTTTGCATCACTGCCTGCCATGTGGTTTGGTCCTGGGCAGCACAGACCAGCCCAACTCTGCCCCTCCAAAGCAGACTGGTCCCTGGTCAGAGTTGGGCTGAAACTGCAGGCCCTGCGGTCAGACTGCATGAGGAGAAACCCTCTTCCACCATGGCAAGTATTTGCTGGAAAGGTGACCAGCAGCCCCAGTGCCAGGCATGTGCTTCTGGCCAGGCAGCTGTGAGGGCACTTGAGGCCATTGCTGGTGGCACTTCTTCTCTGAGACCCTGTAGGCAAACTACTTTGACCAGTAGTTTGGAGACTTTTAAGAGAAATAGGAGAAGTGAGGAGTGAAGATTACACAGTTCCCAAGGAGCCCCTGGTTGTGTGCTGAGACAGCAGAGTCCTCTGGCTGCAGGTGGCCCCTGAGGACTCCTCTGTGCATGAGGCAGAGGGCCTACCAGGTGATGTTTGTCTTCTTGCAGGCCAAAGACTTCCGTCTGTACAGCCAAGAGGTGCTGGACTTTGGGGATAAGGTCTCCTTCCTGCTGCTGCTGCCTCCATCAGATGACGTCTGCACTGCTCCAGGCCAAAACAACCCCTACACCCCTCGCTCCGGCTTCCTCACGCTGCCACTGCAGATCTTCGAACTGGGTGAGGAGAGGGAATGCCAAAACCCAACCCTGCTGGTCCCCTTGACCTCCTGAGAGCTGGGTTGGGCAGTGGAGTGGAGCTCCCTCAACCCCCTGGAGAGGAGGGATGGAGGGATATGCTGAGGGCTGTCCACCTGGATTAGCAGACAGTGTTGCCTCCTCCTTGTGCGGGTGATAGGGAGGAGCCTGTAGGGCATCCACAGCAAGGGATCTGATTCTCATTCTCCCCTCTCTTGTTTCCTCTCCCTAGTCCACTTCTTCACATATGACCGGGAGTTCATCACCCAGTACTGCCAGGTGTCTGCCCTCCTGGAACTGGAGTCACTCCTCTCTCAGCAGAGCCTCAGGGAGGCTTTCTCTGATGCCGAGCTCTCCACTGCCAAGCAGAGGCACCAACAAGTTCAGGACTACATCCAGGTATGGACTGGGAGCCGGGCTCAACAGTGCCCCTGGGACCTGCCAGGACAGTCATGCAGCAGCACCTGCACTGGGGCTGTTCCTGGGCTTGGTGGCTGTGGCCTTGTGGGATTTCTGTGATGTGACTGACGGGAAGCAGCAGCCAGGCTTTCACAGAATCCTGGAATGGTTTGGGTTGGAAGGGACCTTAAAGCTCATTTTATTCTACCCTGCCATGATCAGGAGCACCTTCCACTAGACCAGATTGCTCTAATTCCCGTCCAGCCTGGCCTTGAAGATTTCCAGGGATGGGACAGCCACAGCTTCTCTGGGCAATCTGTGCCAGGGCATCACCACCCTCATAGCCAAGAATTTCTCCCCAGTATCCCATCTAACCCTGCCCTTTGTCAATGGGCAGCCATTCCCCCTTGTCCTGTCCCTCCAGGCCCTTGTCCAAAGTCCCTCTCCAGCTCTCTCGGAGCCCCTTTAGGAACTGGAAGGGGATCTAAGGTCTTCTCTTCTCCAGGCTGCAGCTACTTTATCTAGCAACTTCTTACTGCAGAGATCACATTAAAAGTCCTGAGGACAGAGCCAAAGGCTCCTGCTCTGCATGTCTCCTCCTTCCTGGAAAAGTGCCTGCAAATGCATGTTGGGATGGACTTGCAAAAGAGCATCCCACACTGCAGCTGTCCCCAGCACCTCTGCCTGCAGCAGGCAGGTCCTGCTGAACCAGCAGCTGCAGCACCTGAGAGCACTTTCTTGGGATTTCCTGGCTCGGGGATTCCCTCAGAGGTCTTGGGAGAGGTGTGTGGGCAGAGCCCATGATTTACTGTGGGGCTTTTTTGCTGCTGTCATTTGCTGTTTGAAAGGGATCCTTCATTTCCTATTTTGGCAGCAAATGGAGGAGATCTGGCGCGAGATGCGCTGGATTATGGATGCCCTGCAGCATGCCCGCTACAAGCAGCCCTCCTGTGGGGTGTCTCTCAGTGGCTTCCTCAGCGGGGCCATGGGGGCAATGAAGGAGAAAACCCGATCCTCTTCATCCCACCTTGACTACCTTCCCTCCCCGGTGCCCTCACCAGAGACCAGCCGCAAGCTCAACTCCGGTAAGGACCTGGCTTGTGCAAAGCTCTGCCCGGTGGGTTCAGGGGGCTGCCCATGCTTGGTGAGTCAGGGATGCGCTGTGGTAGCTGCAGCCAAGGTACAGGCAGAGCTGAAGTTGGGAGTAGGGCAGTGCAGTCGGTCTCAGTTGGGGCAGGACCTGCTCTGCCTGTGCTGTGGCGAGCACACGTGTATGACAAGGGGGTAAACCTTGGGAGCTTCCTTGGATCCCACCTGGTGCAAACCCTCAGCCCCTCTTTGCTTCTCACCCCCCTTGCAGACTCGCACGGGCTGTCGGATGAGGAAGGCTCGTCAGAGGTGTTCCTGGCCACCGACAGTGACTACGACTCCAGCCGGGCACAGAGCCCAAAGGAGCTCGACCTGGTGTACTCATCCTCGGGGCCTGAGTGTTGCAGCCGGAGAGTCACCCGCACCCTGCGGGACAGCGCCCCGGATGTCCTGCAGACCCATGAGCTCAAGACCCCCCCACCACCACCGCCATCAGAGGAGCCCCGGCCACCCCCTGAGCTCTACGACAGTGACTTTGTCCTGCCCAGCCGGCAGATCGAGCTGCTGCGCATCACGGAGAAACGGCAGGCCTATTGTGTCCGGACCAGCAGCCTGGACTTCCCCAAACCCCACTGCCAGGCCCCCAGAAAGTCCTGTCCCAGCTCTGTCGACAGCTCTCCAACAGAGAGCAGGACCACGGGCCACTGCGTCCAGCTCAGGCTGGGGACTGGCTCCACGCCCATCCCCGAGCGCCACCGGGGTGGGCAGGACTCGGAGCCCGTCTGCCGGACACGCACGGATGAGTGGACTCAGAACTTCCCGGAGCAGCAGCCAGAGCAGCCTGGGTGCTTGGCTGACCAAGGGAAGAAGCCAGGCTCTGTCACCTTGAGGGTCTGCCCTCAGTACGAAACAGGACTCTCCAAAGAGACCAGTGTCAAGGTACCGGAGCCTTCAACAAGCAGTGATGCAGCTGTGCCATGCCTGGAAGATGGGGACACAGGCAGCAGGGCTCGCCTGCCCCACACCTGGCACTGCCTTCCCCATCTTCCCCCATCTCAGGGGTGAGGTCCCCTGGAGACCCACAGAACTCCTGCCCTAAATCCCTTTGTCCCTGCTGTAGTGACAAGGCTCCTGGCAGGATGGGGTGTGTGCCTCTGCAGGAGCAACAGCCACTGCTGCAGGGGCGAGCAAGGGCCACACGTTTCTGGGGGACAAAGCAGTGGGGCTGCAGTTCAGCTCTTGGTCTGCGGTTCAGCAGCTGACAGTAGGTTGGTGTCACCCAGCATGGGAAGGCAGTGAGCAAAGCACACATTGGTGGGTTTCCCCCACCACGCCCTGGTCTTCAAATACATCATCCTCCCCAGCCGAAATTCAGCCACCACCCCTGTGCCCTGTTCATGTCTGTCCTACAGCCTCCCACCCCGGGTCTGTGCTCCCCATTCCAGTTTTCCCCTTTAGGGAAGGGAGAACAGGAACCACTTGTCTCCAGCCTGTGTCAACTGCAGTGGCAGGACCCACTTCAGTCCCAAGTGGGGGAGCAGGCAGAACTGCCTCTGTGCTGCAGGTACTGGAGCAACTGTGTAACCTGAGTCCTCTCTATGAGGGCTTTGCTGCTGAGAGCTAACCCCCAGCTCTGATCACTCACACCTGCTGCAGGTGGGATCCACCATGGAGGACATCCCCCAGGACACACATCTTGAGCAGGTCCCCCTCTGGCCCTGCCACCTCCTTTGGCCCCAGCCATGGAGATCCTTCCCCTGTTGAAATTTCCTTTCTGAGACATTCCTGGTGCCCAGGGCTGAGGATGATGGAGCAGAAAATAATTAAATCATGGAATAGTTTGGGTTGAGAGGGACCTTAAAGAAATGGCAGAGGAAGGACAGATCCAACAGGCTGATGGGTTTGTTGCTGGGGAGGTTTGATAGCCTATGTGCACCCAGCAGGGACATCCTAGCAGAGAGAGCCTCACAGTGCTATTTTCCATTTGAGGAATGCCCATAGATTTCTATGGAACTGAAGCACAGCCCTCGGGTTCCTGGCGGGCTGCCCACGTGGCTTTTGAAGTTGCAAAGCTCTGGACATGCCTGCTTGAAAGCGTTTTATGGTGCTCTCCTTGAAGAAAGCTGAGTTCAAAGGCAGGGCTCCCCGGCTGGCATAAATCAGCTGAGCCCTGCCTTTGCTGTGCAGAGCTGGCAGGGCTCACGTGGGCCGAGGGCTCAGACCACCCTGCCAGGGCACTGCTCCCAGCACTCCACAAGCCCTGACAGATGTGCCAAAGGAAACGGTTGCCTTGCCGAGGCAAGGATGGATGTCCTGCCTTTGGGCCTTTGAAGTCAAGTAGCAGCTCCCGGCATCCTTAGCTGCCAGAGCTCTGATGAGCTCATTTTCTCAACAGTATTTGGGATTCAGAGGCTGTCCCCAGGGAAGCAGGGGGGGAGTGCAAGAGGTAGCTGTTGGTGGGACAACTCCAAGTTTGTGAACAGAATGAAATTTAGTGCCATGTCCCAAAGAGGTTTCAGCTGTGGGGCCTGCTGTTATGGTCCTGCTGGGCTGATGGTCTGGACCCTGCTCACAAGAGGGTCTTCACACAAATCCTTCCATGGTTCCAGGTGCTTGGCTGGGTTTGTCCCTCTCCAGCTACAGCTGATGGGACAGTGGGGCAGCCTGAGGGGAGCCATAGGTGACACATGCAAGAGTTGAGCAATAAAGACTCAAAGAGTACAGTGGAGGAAAGAGAGCAGTCCATGAATTTGGGCCCTGGCATGCCAGACATCCCTGGACATGGTGTACCCATGGCTCTGCACTGGGCTGCTGCCATCTACTCACCTGGCACCACTGGAGAGGCTGCTTCCCCACCCTCACTGTTCCTCCATGCCATTTGCTGCCTCTGGCCCCTGGTTCCTCCTCATTCCTCCCCCTTACCATTTATGTCTCCCACCTTTCTTTCTCCACAGCTGCACATCACCAGCCAGACGTCCGCTGGGGAGGTGGTGAAGTTGGTGGTGCTGGAGATGAATGACATCTCCCGCGGAGTCCTGGGCAGCTCAGCCGCCTTCTGCTACAGCGAGGAGCAGCTGGAGCACTTCGGACTGGTGTTCGCCTCTGACGAGAGCGAGCAGTGGCTTCCCGATGACTTCCTGCCTCTGTCCCTCCAAACCAGCCGGCCCGAGGGGCGGTTCTACGTCCGGATCAAGGAGACGTCCCCTCTGGTGCTCCAGTATGGGCCAGCGACCACCGTATGAGAGGAGGAGAGCCGGCGGGGACCTCAACTTCCAGAGCAGACAGCTCGTCTCTGATGCTTCCTTCTTCCACAGACACCCTCTCATCAGGCATCCACAGGGTGGAATGGGATCATACTGGGCTGTGTGTTATTTGTTTGTGTTATTCTTTTTTTTTTTTTTTAACCAAAGAGACATCGAGACTCAGTTTTTCTGACTGGAGAAAAGGAGGGTGGAGTGCGAAGACCTCAGAGCTTGGGAGGAATCTCTGCAGGAATGGAATTTTTGAAAGTAAACATTTTTAGGGAGAAAGAGGGGGGAGAAAGAGAGGAAAAATATTACAAGAAGAAGCAGCAATACGTTTTTTTTTCCCTTTCTTCTTTTTCTGAAAAGCCTTGTTTGGGATTCACTGAAGGCAAAGCCACAGAGGATTGCTGGGGAGGGCAGTGGTGTCAGTGAGGAGAGGGCATGAGCCAAAAGGAAAACCCTGTGAAAGGTTTTTTCCTATCTGCCCTCCTTTCACTGCACGTGGAGAAATGATGTTTGCACATATTCTTGGAACAAAATTATACTATTATTTTTATTATGATAAAAAAGTCAATAATCATTGTGTCAGAGCCACTGGAGTCGAGTAAGAGGTGAAGACCCTTTGACTTGTTTCCAAGGACCCCACGCACATGCAGACGTGTCGATACCACAACTAGAGGTTTGTTATAGGGCATCTCCTGCAACCCCCTGGGCTTCCCCATCCTCCCGGGTGCTGTTTTGTTCTGGTGATTGTGCTTGGCCTCTCTTGTATGTCCTACAGCATGACATTTTGTTAGCCACTAGGTCTCCTGTTAACTGAGGTTCTTTTTCTGATCTCCTGTGGTCCATAGTAAAGATGACTGCTGCTGACTGCATATCTCTTGTCCTTCTTGTGGCTTGATGTGTAGCATTCCTTTATCCTCTAAACCAGCCTCGATTCCAAGAGCTGGGCTCATCTTTCCCAGGAGCTTTCTATGCTGTGGAAATCATAATGTATGGGAGCAAAGCACAAGTTAAAAATCTTTTTCTGAGCCTCATTGCTTTGGAAGGCAGTAAGCTTGAGCACACCAAGGCATCACCTCCATGTGGTGGTGAAACCCCAGGGTTGTAGGGTCCAAGCATCTGCAGTTCAATGAATTGATCCAATCCCACATCCTCCAGCAAGGGAAGAATGCCAGGACAGGAGTGGGGAAGGCATTGAGGGCTCACAGCTGTATCACAGCTGGCACAGACACTGTGAGCAAGGTCCAAATCTGGCAAGGCTTGGAAAGGTGAGGGTCCTGATGCTGCTGTCCCTTCAGCAGCCAGCTCACTTCCCTGCTCTTGGCATGGAGAGATTAGAGCTGGGCAACAGAGCCCTGTCCCTGGGTGCTGGGGAGAGGGAAGGGCTCAGTGGGCAGCCACATGGCTCTGCTGTCTCTCCTCAGAGGTTCATGGTTCCTTGCCTTGCCGCACACACTGTGCGGCACGGGCAGGGATATATCCCAGCACGAGCCCTTCCCCACCCCACGTCAAAGCCACTCTGGAGGGGAAGATCGTGTGCCAGCCCCTCAGCTGGTGCAAATCAACAGCACCACATTGACGTCAGCACAGGCACCGCCATGGGATGTGGAGGCAAGCGACAAAGGAACGTTTTAAAAAGCACTTTGCCCATCCCTTCTCTCCTTTGCTTGTCTTCTGCCTCAAGTTAAAACCAATCCCACTCTTGCAGGTCAAGGGAGGAGCGGGTTGGTGAGTTTAGAGATTCCCATGGAGTTTGTCCTTGTTGGGTGTCCACAGGCATTACATCCCAAAAGAGGCAGGAGCTGCAGGGTGGCCTTTCCCTTCACATGTGTCCACCTACTGATGCTCAGAGCCTGGGGCAGGGGAGAGGGAAGGCACAACTAGTGGCTTTCTGGAAGTCACAGAGTGAATTCAGTGTTGGATCAGGGCTACACACAGAAAGCTACATCTGTGTTCCTGATGCTCCTCAGCACGGAGCCGTGCAACTCCTGCTGCCCTTTTATTTGACCCCAGAAGAGAAAAAGGCCTCCCCTTTTCTTAGGAATTTGTTCTCCCTTCCTAGAAGCCCCTCTCCATTGAGAGAGATGAAGCCATGACCCAAAGCCAGGCTCTCTGTCTGGGGTGGACATGGGGCAAGCTCTGCAGAACCTGCTGGGAGCTCATTGCCTACACTTCTCTGTGGGGAGCTCTGGCTGTGGAAGGATCTTGCTGGTCATGCAAAGCTTTTCTGCTGTCTGGCCACACAGCAGCATGTATCACTTGGCTGCAGGGAAAAGTACATGGTTTTATGGAACCTCCTCCCCTTGTCTGGAAGAGGAAGAGGGGCCTGGGTAGGAGCAGAGTTGGATGCAGTCATAGTAGGAAGGTTAGGAGTTGCATAGCAGTTGTGTAGGAAGCCCCACAACCAGGGGCACCGGGATGTGAGTGTGTCCCAACACACTCCTCACAGAATCACAAAATATTTGGGGTTGGAAATGGCCTCTGGAGAACATCCAGCCCCATTCCCCATGCCAAGGCAGGATCACCTGGAGTAGGTGACACAGGAATGTGTCCAGGTGGGTTTGGAATGTCCCCAGAGAGGAAGATTCCTTGACCTGCCTGAAGATCTCTTCTAGTGCTCTGCCACCCTCAGTGTAAAGAAGTTCTTCATGTTGAGGTGGAACTTCCTGTGTTTTAGTTTATGGCCATTGCTCCTTGTCCTGTCACTGGCACCACTGAACAGAGTCTGCCACCATCCTCTGATGTGCCTTGGAGATATTTGTATGGATGGATGAGATCCCTTCTCAGTCTTCTCTTCTGCAGACTAATCAGACCCAGCTCCCACA
Source organism: Calyptomena viridis (assembly GCA_013390005.1). NCBI lineage: Eukaryota > Metazoa > Chordata > Aves > Passeriformes > Eurylaimidae > Calyptomena > Calyptomena viridis. The sequence goes on along the minus strand of WEIV01014743.1, from coordinate 452,941 downwards.
GTGCAGGACCTTCACTTGCCTTTATTGAACCTCTTTTGGTTTCTCTCCACTCGAGTCTCCAGCCTACCAAGGTCCCACTGAATGGAAGGAAGCACAGCCCTCAGGTGCATCAGCCTCTCCCCTCAGCTTTGTACCATCAGCAAACCTGCTTAGAGTGTATTCTATCCCTTCTATCCCTTCTTATCCTTTCCTCCTCCAAACACATCTTCAGCCTTATGAGACAGACTTTACAGACCCCTCTGCCCTGTGCTGGTAGATGATGCATGACAAGGGACTGCCATGAAGAGCAGAAGTGGCAAATTGTTTCTGGAGAAGGTTCTACTGCACAACATTCCTTGATGAGTGGCACTTGCAAGGTGGTTGTCTCCTTTCACATGGTTCTTCTCTCCCTGGGTGGTTTTACAGGCACATCCTGATGTTTTCTTCCTGAGCACCGAGTCTGCAGGTTGTGAAACCTTTAGACATTCTCCTGACCTTCTCCGTGGCCAAGGAATGGGAATAGAAACCATAAGCCTCTGCCTGTGGCAGTTTTTAAGGTTGCAGTGTCAGTGCTATGGGCTGTGGGGGGCCGAGGTGGCTACTCAAGCTGACACGGTGTGACAACACGTGCTGTCAGGTGAGGGGCAGCTAGGGCAGTCACCCCCAACAGCACAAGGATTAAGAGCATTAGCCCTGGTAGGTCTCCTTGCCCTGGTGCAGAGGTTTGAAGGGGCTTTGTCCGTGGGGACCTGGCATGCACCCCATGGCACAGGTGATGGAGGAAAATTCCCAGACCCTAACCTGATCTCAGCCCTGCTCTCTCCCCACATGGGGAAGCAGTGGAGATGGAACTGGAAGAGGCATAATTTGGCTTGTAGCCAAATGTATTTTAATGGGCAGATGAGAATCCAGGAGGGTTGTGGACACTGCACCTGCACAGACCTGTGTCACCCAACACAGACCCTGTGTCCCACAGGCATTGCCAATGTCCCAGTACAAAGACACCTGTACCCATACATGCAACCACCTGTGTGCCATACACCCACCTGAGCCCAGGGGAGCACCTTTAGTGCTCACCAGCCCCTCTGCACTGGTATCACAGAATGATGGAATCACTTTGAAAAAGCCCTATAAGATCATTGAGGTCAACAATCATCCTAGCACTGCCAAAACCACCACTAACCCACGTCCCCAAGTGCCACATCCACACGGCTTTTAAATTCCTCCAGGGATGGGGATTCATTCCACCACTGCCCTGGGCCTGTGCCAGGGCCTGACCACCCTTTCTATGAAGTAATTTTCCCAATATCCATCCTGAAACTCCCTTCAAGCCATTTCCCCTTGTCCCGTCCTGTTCCCTGGGAGCAGAGCAGACCCCCACCTGGCTCCACCCTCCTGTCAGGGAATTGGAGAGAGCCAGAAGGTCCCCCCTGAGCCTCCTTTTCTCCAGGCTGAGCCCCCTCAGCTCCCTCAGCTGTTCCTGGTGCTCCAGCCCCTTCCCCAGCTCCGTTCCCTTCCCTGGACACGCTCCAGCCCCTCAATGTCCCTCTTGTCGTGAGGGGTCCAGAACTGTCCCCAGCACTAGAGGTGCCCCAGCAGTGCCAGCACAGGGGACAGGCCCTGCCCTGGGCCTGCTGCACACACTGACACCAGCCCAACACCCTGCACAAGGACACCATCCCTTCCTGAGTTTGGTACCAACCTTCCCCAGACAATCCCCAGACAATCCTGGAGATGTGCTTCCTTAAAAATCTCCTCTGGTCTGGAGTAGGTATAAGCAGTGCTGTCTGGAAAGTGGGACAGAAGCAGAGTCTAAGGGATGCAGTGAGCACCATATGGGGATGCATTTCCCACCTTCCCTTGGAGGCAGGGGCCCTTCTCCTCAGGTGGGATGTGTGGCCTCCTCTCCCAGGTGCTGTGGAGCACCAAAAGATCAGGCTGCAAAAGCATTTGTATTTTTTTGAGGGTTTTTTTGTCTCTTTGTCAACACCACTTCCATCACTAACAGCATTTAAATGCAGATAGGTGGATTAGCTTTTGCTCCTGGGTACAATGAAAGCAAAATATCAACTTGTCCAAAGGTGGGTAAACAGGTCTTCTCCTCCCTCCACTTGGATGTAGACTCAGCTCCAGAAACACAGTGGGAGAAAACTGGAGTACTTCCGTGCAGGTTAGTGGGAATGTTTTAATTTCCATTGCCAGAGGAGCAAGGCCTGAATGATATTTTGCTCACATTGTATGTATTTGTAGAAATAAACCCCAGTTGTAACGCTGAATTTCCTCCCCAAAATCAGAAGCTTGTTGGCATCAGTTCTAAAGTATCTGATTTGCTTCTCTCCGAGGCAGTTGCTCAGTTTATTAGACATGAATCCAGCTTTGTGGTTCCCAAGGTTTTCTCTCTGAGTCTGAGATATAGGGATGTTTTAGAATGGGGTTTTTTGCTCTTTTGGGGCCTTTTGCTTTCCCCCTCCCTCCCCTCCTTGTTCTTTTGTTGCCCGGGCCACCTCTTCTTTCCTTATTTCTGGTTATAGGGGAGTGCTGAAGGGCTGCTGTGCTGGCCACAGAGGTGAGATGCTCTGAGCCTGCCCACATGAAGGCAGTGGAAGCCTGTCTCCCCTCAAACAGAGGTCAAGAACACAAGCTAGAGCCATCCCAGCCATCCAACACACAGTGGAAGTTCCAGGGCTATTCTGGCTCATGCAATTCCTAAGGTAATCAGTGCTCTATCATCTGGAGGAACTCTGTACCCTCCCTGTGTGGAGACAGGACATGTTGACCCACGTAGCTGATAAAGAGTGTTACCATATAAGTGACCCATTGTGGGATCAGATTTGTGCCAGGTGAATCAAGAGGCACCCACTTTCCACCCCCGGTCCAGATGCCCACGGAGGAGCTTTGCTGAGCAAAACACTGTTGGCCTGAGGCTTGTGCCTTTACTCAGGCAGCCCAGGCTTCCCCAAGAAACCACACACTGCTCTGCTCTGTCCGCTGTGGGCAAAGCCACTTCCCGTGTGGAACTGGGCTGGACAACATGGATTTTAGACCAAGGCTGCAATTTCCCAACCACAAAGACACTTGGGCTGGAGGAGATGAGAGACCAGGTAACATCAGCACCATCAGAAAGCTCCGGGTGGCTTTGGTGTGTCTAGGATTTTTTGGATTGAGGTTCTCCGAACCCACGTATAAAACAGGCAGAAAACAACACTTTCCATCCCAAGGAAATTCCTGGGACACAGGGAAGTCTTCTGTTCCCAAAGCAACTTGAAAAATAAAATATTGTGAAAACAGGAACTGAAAATAAAAAGATATCAATTCATGGGGAAGCCATGGTGCATTATTTTATTTTGTTTCCACTTAAAAAGGAAAAGCAAACCTAAATTTTTTTTAACCAAACTCACTTTCACTTGAAAAACCAAAATATGGAAACAGACCAGTGACTATCTACAAGTTTATTCTAACTCAAAAATTTGGAAGGATGCCTTCTGTTGAAACCAAGAATCCTTTATGAACACTTATATTATGGCTAAAACAGCTTTTTTTTTTTGGTGGGGATTTGAAAAGGAAAACCCCACAGACAATGTCTTTATAACAGTATTTCCTCAAGTCGCAGCTTAATGTGATAGATCATAAACCACAAGCTCAATGCTGGGTTTCAAAGAACCTTTGGAAATGCCAATGTGTTGGTCCAAAGAAGTTTAATTTGATCTGTACATGAAGATAGTGACAAATTATGCTTCTGCTCTTCTTTCTTGGACAGTTTTTAAACTGATGGATCACATTCTTTGACTTCACAGGATCACAGAACGGTTTGGGTTGGAAGGGACCTTAAAGATACCTTGTTCCACCCCCCTGCCATGGGCAGGGACACCTTCCACTATCCCAGGTTGTTCCAAGCCCCATCCAGCCTGGCCTTGGACAATTCCAGGGATGGGGGAGCCACAGCTTCTCTGGACAACTTGTGCCAGGGCCTCAACACTCTCAAAGGGAGAGAATTCCTTCCCAAGATCCCATCTAACCCTGTCCTCTGGCAGTGGGAAACCATTCCCCCTCGTCCTGTCCCTCCAAGCCCTTGTCCAAAGTCCCTCTCCAGCTCTCTGGAAGGCACTTCCCTTTAGGGATGGAAAGGGCTTTAAGGTCTCCCTGGAGCCTTCTCTTCTCCAGGTGAACACCCCCAGCTCTCCCAGCCTGTCTCCAGAGCAGAGGGGCTCCAGACCTTGGAGCATCTCCATGGCCTCCTCTGGATTCACTCCCGCAGCTCCATATCCTTCTTATGCTGAGGACCTCAGAGCTGGAAGTAGCTCCGCAGGTAGGGTCTCACCTGAGCTGAGTTGAAGGGGGAGATACAGCCCAGGATGCAGCTGACTTTGGTATTTCCAGCTTATGTCCAGCCTCTCATTCACCAGTGCCCCCACTTTGTTGTCCCTGTACAACATGAGTGTGGATCTCACTCCCAGGCTGGTGGACAGGCCCTGACCATTCCTGGTCTCATCCTCTTGCAAGAGCTGCATGGTCCTGCCACCCTGACTATTGCAAGCACCAAGTAAGAAACCATGGTGAGGTGCTGCTACCCAGCACACTCTGACCAGGAAGGAGAGTGGGAGGAGAGGTGGATGGGCTGCTTGCATGGTGGGACCCAGTGCTGCCAGGTTTCACTACAGAGTTCAGCTTTCTTGGTGTCTAACAAAGGGAAGACCCTGTGATAGGGACTGACGTCTGGGCCAAGATGCCACAGGGATTTAAATCTCAGGTTTTGTTGTTTTGACTGAAAATGGAAACCTACCTTTTTGCCCCAGGCTGAAGCACAAATATTTGTCCAGGATATATTTGTCCACAAATATAAGTCCAGGCTGTGAGAGTGATCGGCTCATGGCCAGCTCGTGCCATTGCTGCCACAGCCAGCAGAGATGGAGTCACGATAGCAGAAGGCTGTGGCCCCTTGGTGGTCACCTCTGAGGGCACAAGGACATGCAAAGTGATGCAGACAGGCAGCTTGTACAATGCCAGGAGCTGGGCTTCCTGGATGCTCACCCTTTAAGCAAAATAGAGGCAGAAGATACATTGGAGTCTCTAGGAAACATCCATCTGGAGGATTTTGTGGTGCTGTTTCCTTACAGATGGCTTTCCCAGCCCTCCTGCTTTGCTAGGTTACCTCAAGGCCAAGTCTCAGTGAAATCAGCTGGAGAGTTGCCCTTTGCACTGGTCGGACCAGAGGTTTGGCTTGGGAGCAGAGGAGGTGACCCACCACCACAGCGAGTGCCTTTCCCAGCAAGTGAACATGCAACAGGTCCCTCATCCCTCACCATGTCTTGAGTCTTGTTTTCTAGTCTGGATGGTGATGAGGAGCTGAGAAGGGGCACTTGCTCCCTCCATTGGCAGCTATCTCCCTTTTCCATGTGAGGCTGGTACAGGACAACCCAAATCCCTTTGATTTGTCACTGATTGTGGGTGACTTCACGAAGCCAAGCTCTGTTGCGCCGTCATGCTCTGGCTGGAAGTGGCTTTGAATGGGTGTTTAATGAAGATGTTAATTGATACCACGTGGCAAGGAATTTGAGCTGCTCCGAGCTGTCTCCGAGCCCCTCAGATCCCAGAGCCATCATCCCCTTCAAAACAGAACAGAAGAAGAGTTATTACAAAACAAATCATGTTTGTATAGATGCTTAAAAAATAGTCCTCTCCAGCTCTGTTAAGCTCGTATTACTGGCAGGGCTGAGCTGGAGAGACCATGTGCACCATCGAACGCCTTCAGCAAATTAAACCAGCATCTAGAGAAGAAACAAGGCACTGCTGTCCAGATCCTTTCCAGACTGAAGCAAGAAGGCCCAACACAGGTCCTGCTCTGCTTGGCCAGGTGCCCACGGCGTGAATCTGCTCCTGGAAGTGTCCATCCCCAGCGGAAGGGAGACTTCTGCCTGCTGGGAGCCCGTGCCTTCCGGTTGAGAATCCCTCAGCCCTGGTGCTTCAGGGAGCTGGAGGCTTTTCAGCGCTCAGCTCCACACATTCTGGCAGTCATGGCTTGCTGCAGACTCTGTCCTCCTCTGCCCAGACGTGCGTTAACCAGCTGGAGCTCGCGTCCTTCCGGACGTGCATGTTTCCCTCAGCTGATGGTGCGCATCCAGCTCTGGCCACAGCTGGTGAGGTCCTCTTCCCAACAGGGCTGGGGGCTGCCTACTGGCCACCAACTGTGACCTTGCTGCTCTTCTCCATGCTTTGTGTAGAAGATGCTCCTCTTCCTCACGCGGTCCCAGTTACCTGCATCCCAGATAGACACCCAGCGTGCTGCTGGGAGCCTGGGGAGGATACAAGATTTTGAGACCTCTCCCCTTCCAACAAATTGGATTGGAATTGGCTGGTGGACTGAGAAGTTATTAGGAACAGACACCCCCAGACAATGTGATTGCACAAGCTTCATTTCCTTAGAAAACCAGGCCAACAGTGCAGGAGTCTGTCAGTAAACATGTTGATTCCAGGGTCTTTTCGGCGCTGCTCGCAGGAAGGAGCACACAGCGCTGGCCCCTGGCCCGCACCTCCAAGTGCTGCCTCTCACTCAGGGACGCCTGGATGCAGATTCTCTGTCGGAGGATCGGCAGAGTTGGAGCTGAGGGTTGCATTGCTCGTGGCTCTTGGCAATTGTCAACAGCCCAAAGCTTTCCCAAGGCAGGCAGGGTGGACAATGAAGGGGGAGCTGGTTGCTCCATGGTACACACTGTGTGCAGGGTGGGCACCAGTGGAGTTGGACTTGATCCTGCCTGGTGTTAGACTCCACCACTGCCCAGAGGAGGGTGAGAGCAGAACATCATAGTGTTCATATCCAGAGCCATACATCCTCTGCATTCAGAAAGGTGCAGGAGGATGAGATCTCCTCATGGTGTATGGTCCCTACAGCCCAGCCTCTCTGAATTCCAGCTTGCCTTCTAGCTGGGACTCAGAGCTGAGAATCTTGGGGCTTTCCTTCTCCCTTTCCTTCACCCTGTGCTTCCCAGTCCCTGGAGCTACAGTCTCTCCAAAGTCAGTCTGGAGGAAGATCTCTTGCAACACTGGAATGCTCTGCAGTCATTACCTCCCTCCACAGAAATTTTTGGGGTCAGAGGACATAAGTCTCAGTAATCATCCAACAACGTCAATGGAGCTCCGTTGATTTACACCAGCTGAGGATCAAACCCCTCCCTTTCCTCTGCCATATTTAAGATATTTTCCAGACTTCAGACATATACAGAGGAGGGAGTTGATGGCTCCTGAGTTGTTGAAGAAGTTCCAGCTTTGGTCCTGGCCTGGAGTAACATGAATAAGGTGGCTCCCCTAGTTCTCTCTCCGCGTGGAAAAGTCATCCTTCAGCAGTGTGCTTGCCATCGAGACTGGCTGGGACAGACATTAGTGAGCCCGCACACATTTTGAAGATCTTCTCAGTCTGAGATGTGGCTCTGTCACCATTTCTCTAGTGGCCAGCACAAGCACGGCCAGCACAATATGCTGTTGCTGCTCCATAGTGTGCTACGGACCCCACAACCTCGGTTCCTCATTTCTGCAGTCACAGCAAAATCTAGTTCACTGAAACCTTGCATGATCCACCTTGGGCTCACCACATCCCTCCTCAGGCCTTTGCCAAGCAGGACATCACTGCCACAGGGCCATCAGAGTTGGAGCAGCTCTGCTGAACTCAGGATGGACCACCAGAGACAGAAAACTCAGCCACATTGAGCATGGACCTGTCTAACTGCAAGAAAAAAACACTTTCGAGCCTTGAGGAAGCATCAGTTTCAATAACAGTGACAGTTTGTAACAGTGAAAGTTCATTCTGAGCCCAGTGTTTTGGTCTGGGCAGCTGGGCCAGTCCTGAGGGGAAGTGCTGTTAATATTGCTGATAGCTGGATCCAATTTATAAGGCTCTCAGCAGAGACAATCATCAGGGAAGGAGACAAATAATCTTCAGGCAATTAAATTTAATTGTTCCATCTGAAGATTATTTATCTCCCTGCCTGATGAATGTCTCCTAGAAGCGCCTAATAAATTGGATCCAGCTATCACTGATAGTGGCTGCTTTTCCCTGGCAGCAGGGAAGGGTGTGGAGAGCAGAGCAGCTCTCAGCTCTGTGTGTTGCTTAAGATCTGACACCTCAAAACATCTTTTTAGCAGACTTGAAAGTGTCCACAGGCACTGTCAATACCCAGTTCTGGTGCAGAGAGCTTGGCAGTTCTGGGCTGGGTCATGCAAAACTCCCAGATCAAGGTACTGGGTGGAACGAGATCCCATTAGGATCTCATGTATTAGGGTATATTGTCAGGCACCAGTTAAGATTTGGAAGTATCTCTGTCTGTCTATCTGTCTCTGCTTCAATAGCTTTTGGTCTGGCTGTTTGTGGAAAGTGAGGAGGAGGAGGAGAAAGAAGAGGAAGCACAGCTGCCAGGAGATGGGTGAGAGCTGATATGACACACCCCAGGAGTTTGGAGAAGGATTTTCCATGGGATCATGGAGCACAGGATCGCTCCTGGAGACTCCCCCGTGCCTCTCCATCCATGCCAGGGAAATGTCAAGCCTGGAGTGGGTCAGTTTAGACCTGTGGGGCAAGACCTGTCTCTTTTATCCCACTTCTTTTCCCATTGCAAACACCAGCCTTGCCTTTGCAGTCAGCCCTTTCTCACGCCTTTAATTGTTTGTAACCTACATGGAAACGGGCCTGCATTGCTTGGAGGGCCCAAGGCAGACATCCAACAGGCCCAGGTGAATTAAAGTGAAGAAAGTCTTAGAAAGCAGTGCAGTCAGGAAATTGTCCCAGGAAAGGGAAAGAGACATTGGTGAGAAGTGTGTGGAGCTTTTCTCTCGAGAGACAAAGAGCAACTGTGGAGCAGGTTTTGGTCTGGATGGTCTGATTCCAGGAGACTGGATGAGTAATCTTCGTTCACAATCATTTAACCACCTGAACAGTGAATTATATCTGTGCTCATAGAATCATAGATTGTTAAAATTGGAAAAGCCCTCTAAGATCACCAAGTCCAACAATTAACCCAGCACTGCCAAGGCCACCACTAAACCATGTCTTTGTGTTCCCAGAGCTCCTTACTGACCTCTGAATCCCTGTCCTGCCTGCCATTATCAGAGCTGATTGCAGGTTGGGGATGGCAGTAAAGGCCATAGGAATCTGTGGGTGTTCTGAGGGATTGTGTGCCTTTCTAAAATCGTGTCTCTATTCACCATCCAACTGTCAAATAGTTCAGTAGTATTTAATTAACATACAATAACTGTCCCATTGAATTTGATGGAATACATAATTTTGGAATTTTGTTTACAGTGCTAGTTTTCTTACAGAAATCCATGTGTCAGAGCTTTATCCATTATTATAGTCTTTAAAATAGGCAGATGTGCCTTTCATGGCCAACTGCATGTTTTATTAATGGGGTTGAACTATCAAATGTATTGTAAATCATGGGACGTAGCCACCAGTCTGCTACTTCTCTCCTTCAAAGTCCCAAGGCAAGGGAGATTAATTGCCTGAGTGGCTCGTAAAGAGCCGTGGGACACATGTTCACATTCCTGCTGGAAGAGTAGGTTCTCCTGACCACTGGTAGTCCTCTCTGCCCTCTTATCTCTGCCTCTCCTCCTGGCCATGTGTGCTCTCCCTTGCCTGCTCAGGAGGCAAACCTCCAGCTGGCAGGTGCAAACCTTCACATTTTTATGTAGATAACAAAATTAACATTCCCTCTTTTCCTTCCTTTATTTCTTCTTTCACCTGCCCCTCTCCTATCCACCTTCCAAAGTCAAGGGCAGGAGCAAGGCAACTGGGACCTCTCCAACAGAGCCAAATCCCCCAGGTCGCTGCTTCATCGAAGCCCTCACATGTTGCACACAACTGGGTCTTGTCTCACTCAAGCCAAGAGAGCACCATCTCTCTTCATTAGAATATTCACTAGCAACTCAAATAACCTCTTTTGGCAGGACTGGAAATACTGCACGGGTGATCACACCACTGGAAATAACCCGGAAAGACAGGGGAGGGACATGCTGGAAGTGAAAGCCAGAGTCAGGCTGAAGGTTTTGTTGAAAAGCTTTTGGCAAAGCCACACTGCCCACAGTCAGAGCCCGCCCAGGGACTTCCAGGCATGCGGCAGTAAAGGCCCATTGACTGAGTGACAGGACTGTGCCCAAAGACATCTCAGCCAAAGGCTCGGTTCAGCATTGCCATCTTCCTGGCAGGACTGGGTTTTGGCAGGAGCAGCTTCCTCCCCTCCACACACTCCCTCAGGATGCTCCAAGCTGCCTTCCCCCAACTCCCTGTGGAAGCACCAGCGAAGCACCCTGGCCCTCTTCTGCAGCCAAGCCTGGCAGTTTTTACACCTGGCTGTGACAGAAATGCCCTTTTGCTGCTGTCAGGGAGCACAGCCAGGTGCTCACTGTAGAAGTGAGTTGCAGCACCACACATCCAGCACTGGGCATGCTGCTGTCTGTGATGACATTTTATCTGGAAGAAGGATGAGCCTGCAGTCCCTGAGGGCTGTTCCTGAATTAGGCTTGGAGACCCTGCTCTGCCAAGGAAGGTGTTCCCCATGGCTACATGGAGACAGGAGAAGGCCTAGCCTTTGCTTCTTGCCAGCTGCTTCCCCAAGGCATCAATGGGCAGGAAAAGGGATGGGGGAAGGTCAGGAGGAGGCTGGAAAACACTCAGAGCTTTGGGAATAGCAGGATCATGGGTGACGGGAGCCATGGAGGGTTGCAGACAAGGAAGACGGCAAGGAGGAGGGAGCACGGGGTTGTGCATGACCATTCTGTGCATCTGTAATGATAGCACTGGATGTGAGCTAAATGCTAAAATCCTAGATCTGTGCGTAATACTCCACTGGGGACAGATGTGCTCCCTTGTTTTGTACACTGTAAGTGCAGTATCGGTCCCAAACCCAAATGATTCCCCCCCATCCAGCATTGTCCCCCCTCCCATCAGCTGCAAATGGCACAGATGGCTGGAAAAAAAGAATAGCTATTTTTAAAAAACAAACAAAAAAACAACACCCCAACCCTGTTATTTCTGCATTTTTTCTGCATGAGGACACTTCCTTCCTTCCAGGAGAAATCAATCCAGTACCAAAGTGTTAACCGCTTCCCAGCCATCTCCTCCAAACATGGTAAAGTTGTGCTGATCCCTGGCAAACACGTCACCTTGCCACACTCCCAGGCTGCCCCGTGGCTCTTGAATCACCCCTTGATCCCTGGGAAGAGGGATGGAGGAGGCTGGTGTCATGTCCAAAGTCATAGTGAGTCTTCAAGAGGGCCACACATGCTGCTGGAGATGCTGGATGGAGAAGGCTCCAGTACAGCAGAGCAGCAGAGGGTGAGGGAGCTGAGCCTCACTGTTGGAGCAGTTGGCTTCCCAGTGGATCAGGAACAGGATGAGCCCTTGGCAGAGACAGCCCATTAGCAGCTTGGAGGGACTGGATGGGCCTGCCAGCAGACCGAGTCCTTGTGGGACTGCAGAGCGCTGGCAGGACATACTTCTGAGCACTGCCAGGGACAGGCTGAGCATTACCTGCTCACATGTCCTACTCACCCACTCAACAGACCCTGACACACACTTTAGGGTCTCCTGTCAGATGTATTTAGGAGTTTGAGAAGGGATGTGGCATGCAGAGCTGGCCTGGATGCTCTGGAGAGACTTTTAGGGCTTGTTGGTACAAGTCCACAAGCAAGGGTTGTTTCTCACTGGGATCAAACTCCTGTCAGAATGTAGACTCCTCTGGCCATGCTCCAAGACATTTTGACCCTCTGCTAGAGGCTCAATCCACCACCTGGAGATGAACCCCCAACAAGGATCTGCCTTCCCCTTGCCTTGAAGAACTGTATTTCCATGCATGGAGGAAGCCCAGAGGTCCAGACCTGCACTGGTTCTTCTGCAGAACTTGCAGCCCAAGTTTTGTGGTTTAAGCCCAGTCAAAATCAGGACACTCTGGCAGTGCAAGGAGCTGCACAGGAGGTAGGAGCAGATGTGATGGCAGGGATAAGCAAGGACAAGAGGCTCTCACAGGAATGTGACTGTTTTGGCAACCCAGGGGCCGAGGGGTGCAGCAGGATGTGTGATCAATGCCATCAGTGCTGTGGTGAGGGGTCTCCTCCACCCACTCAGGGCAGAGTGAGGAGGCACCAGCAAAAGTCCATTGAAATACAAAACAAAACACATCCAACATCACATTCAAACTTCTCCATCTGAAGAATTGTGTGAAAATGAAGTGCTCCCCCAGGCTTTGGGGAGCCAACTCATGATTTATGGGAGAAGAGTCTTGTCCTCTTAGAACTGTGGAAAAGTGGAGAGAGGCCCTTGGGTTACCTACAGTGGGAACAAAATCCCTCAGCACCCAAATAACAAGCAATTTTCTTCCGTGGGACTCTGGGAGTGATGCTACTTGGTGAGTATATGCTCTGTTTGCTCTCCAGCAAGGAACAGGTTTGTGATCCCAAGCTCAGCTGTTGCTCCTCTGTGCGCTGAGGTGTCCAGTGGTGACGAGTTGGGTGCAAGAGCTGGGTGGCTCTGTTTTGTAGGGAACATGCTCCTCCCAAATATCCTCCAGACACCATTTCACAGGAAACACCAGCAAAAGCCCCATATACTTGAATTCCGCTGGTGGAAGAGCAGTTGGCAAAGGGCTGCTGCCTGCAGAGCTACTCAGGCCCTGCCTGCAGGAGACTGCACGTGGGAAACCAATGATGGCAGAGATCCAAGTGGGATGAACCCCCCCACTGAGGTTCCACTGGTGCCCAGAGTGAGCCAAGGGATGTACAGGGGAGGATCAGGGCAGAAGGGTGGGAGGAGGGGAGAGCTGCAGGACCCTCCAACATGGCCATCCCTTCTGGGTCATGGGCAGCTCTCTTGGTGAGATCTCTGTGCAAGGAGCACTCTCTTACTGGGATCCCCCATGCCAGGAGAGGTCCCTTACTGGGATTCTCCACCCAAGGAGAGCTCCCTCAGTAGGACCCTGTCCTGTCCCTCTTCAGCTGTACTTGAGGCACTGCCTTGGACAAAGGGACGGTACCTCTGCCAGGCTTGGAAGGTTGTGGTAGATGGGAGAGGACAGGGAGCTTGGGAGGAGCAGCCTCAGTATGGGGATGAATTGGGATCAGGAAGGATCAAGACTGAAGGGATTGGGAAGCTGGGAGGGGGCTGTGTGATCTGAGCTGAGGGGGAGCTCCAGGCCATGGGACAGAGCTGAGGGGTTGTGAGCTGGACCTGTTGAAGGGCTGTGTGGGGGCTGGGGGGACAGACCGAGGTGCACTTGGGGGCTTTGTGTGCACAGCCCGCACAACAGCTGCCGACAGTATGGTTGGCTCCAAAGCTGGTGTTGACAGTCCTTCACTTTTATGGGAACTAAATTTACCCAGACACACGCAAAATCAAAAAAAAAAAAAAAAAAAAAAAAAAAAAAGGAAAGAAAATGATGGGGGGGGTTGGAATTAAAATAAATTGCAGCAGCGCCAGCATCTGCTGCTTTGTGGTGCAGTCTGGGTTACGGAGAGGGGAGGAGAAGTCCCTGAAAGGGAGTAGCTCTGGTGTTTACTGCAGCCCTGAAACATCCCGCGTGTGTGAGCCGAGTGTGTTTTCACCGTGTTGCCTCAGGAATGCTTGACATCCAAGATGCCAAAGAAATGTACCCGCTGGGTGGAAAATGAAAGCCCAAGGGTTTTCCATCTGTTGGTTACTGAGTGTGTTTGCCAGTGGATAGGGGCAATAATGCCCTGTGTTGTTATGGGAGAGGAGCTCCACCAGCAGCAGAGAAACTCTGACAGGAGAAGGATGTGATGGTATTTGAAGCTTTTACCTCCTTCCTTTTCAGATGCCCTGGAACTTCTGCTTAAATGCTTGGTTAATTTTTCATATCTTTTCTCTTTCCTCCCATCCCCTCAGACCATGCGTGGTGGTGGTGTTTCCCCATGGTTGGTTGGGTGTCTCATCTCCTCCAAGTGTGAGACAGCAAACCCCACACACAGACACAAGATGGGACTGTCCATTCAGCTGGCTGAGAAGATCTCCAGGTCAATCTTCCAAGGGAGTTCTTTTAAAGGCAGAGATGCTCTGGAAGATGCTCTATCCTTGAAAAACGTGCTGTGCCTGATGCCATGTGGGCACATCTGGCAACACTGAGTTCAGAGGGCAAGAGCTGCACACCCTGGGCATTGCACACTCAAATGTCCATCAGCAGGGGTGGCAGCATGGGCATGTGTAGGCAGGCTGTGGGCACCAGCAAACTTTTACTCCCAAGGCATGCACGACCCAGCTGTTACCAAGGTGTGTCCAGAGTGGTTTGGAAAAGCAGTGACGTTGGCAGGTCACAGTGGGTCCAGTGCCAGCTTGGCAAAAGGGTGTGGAGGCAGGAGAGGGTCCTGCCATGAACATCGCCCTCCTTGCTCTGGGAGCTGCTGCAGCATCACCTGGCTCCTGAGGGGCTGTAAGTGCCTCTCTGCAATGACACAGGCCAGGCCAAGACTTCCATTCAGAAGATGAAAAAACATCTTTATTTTTAAATATCACCACCACTTTCATGGCCGTTTAACACTGCAAACAAACTCTGCAGCCACAATTTACAGAGTCTGCTTGTCTGCAGGGCTCATCTGCAGGCCCCCCCTGGCAGCTGTCAGTGCACACTGTTCCCTGGGCTCTTTGATTAAACTGGTGCCCAAAGAGTGGAGCAGAGGAAAAGGTTTTGATGGCTTCGTGTGTGGCTAGAGAGGAAGAAAACCAGTTCGAGTGGGCACAGTTTTTCAGAGTTCAGGAGATCACTATTTTTAGCTGCCTGCTGTCTGATTTTTCCAGATGACAAGTGCGCCACTCTCTCTAAAAATTGAGTTCTTCTTGGGTGTTTTTGGTTTGATCTCTAATTTTTTAATTAAGAAGAAGATGCTGAAAACAATTAGTCACTTTTTAAAAATTGGAGCCAACAGTTTCTTTTGCTTCGTTCAGCTGTGATGTGACCAAGGCCAGAAGTTACGCTCTGGGTGGAGGTTGGAAACCAGGGTGGCTGGAACTGATGTGGCATTTAGTGGGTGTGTAAAATGAGTGAAAATTATACCAATCTGTGAGTTATTCTCTGGGGAGTAAGCACAGCCTCTGAGAGGGACTCTGAAGTCAATAGGATGGGCTCTGGATTGGGCTGGGGATGTGGCTCCTGTTGAATGGGAACTTGTCCAGTCACTGCTCCTGCTCCATATACTCATCCTGCAGGCATGAGCAGCTCTTCACTGCTCTTCTGCCCAGGCAGCACAGCTCATCTCACTGTTTTGTGGCACCA
Source organism: Calyptomena viridis (assembly GCA_013390005.1). NCBI lineage: Eukaryota > Metazoa > Chordata > Aves > Passeriformes > Eurylaimidae > Calyptomena > Calyptomena viridis. The sequence continues at coordinate 437,702 of WEIV01014743.1, read as the reverse complement.
AGAGTTCTGGCCCAGGCTGTCCCATGGAGGTTACATATGTTTTACCTCTTCCAGTAGCCGGCTAAAAGGATCCTGGTGACTCCAGTGGTGCCTCCAGTGCAGCAATGTTGGCAAGACAGTGTTGGTATAGAGTAATAGGTGCTTCATGTTCCTTCTTTTGTGGATGGGACCCACTGCTGTGCACGAACAAGGAGAAAATATGGCAAAACCAGTTGCTGATACATATAGTCCATAGCATTTTAATGTGACCATATCTTTTCTGCTTCATAAGTTGCTGAAGGCTAGTTACATGCCAGGCTGGTTTATGGCAGCAGTCAGCACATGCAGCATTCATAGTGGTGCCTTCCCAGCAAATCCCCAGCTCCTGGAGCCATGGGATGATCTAATGAGGAAAGGATGAGTGACAGGGGCCTGTTCAGCCTTGAGAAGAGACAAGTGAAAGAGGACCTCATCCATGTCTGTCAATGTCTACAGAGAAGTGGCAGAGAGTGGACCAGGCTCTGCTCAGGGGTGCTGAGTGAAAGAACAAGAGGCAACAGGCAGGAACTGATGCCCAGGAAGTTTCATCTGAATATGAAGAAGAACTTCTTTACTGTGCAGTGACCAAGCACTGAATAGGCTGCCCAAAGAGGGTGTGGAGTCTCCCTCACTGGGGATATTCAAAACCCACCTGGACACAATCCTGTGCCATGTGCTCTGGAATGACCCTGACTGAGCAAGGAGGTGGGACCAAATGATCGACTGTGGTCCTTTCCAACCTGAGCCATTCTGTGAGTCTGTGATCCTGCAGTTCTGTGGTGCATCAAGGGTTTCTGTTTTCACTGGTTAATCTCCAAGGCCTACCAGTTGTGGAGAAAGCTGGTCCTTCAGAAAGAAATGCATAGAACCCAAGCGTGTTTAATGACTACCTGCAGTTGGAGCCCTGTTTCTGGATAGCCCAGTGACGCCCTGTCACTGCCAGTAGCACCACTGTCTGCCAACCCAGAGTGACTTCTCAAAACCCAGCATGGCTGGTGTGGTAAACATGAGTGCCATGAACATCCCTCTGGCCACGGAAAGGCCGGTTTGGCTTTCACAGCCCCTGGCAAGGCAGTTCCATTGCATGAGCTGGAGGAGAGCTCACATGTGAATTGAGCTGTTACAGGTGTGTGGAACCATAGCCTCCACCCCTTGGCGTCCCAGGAGCACACCGTGGGCTCCAGTCTCTTGTCCAGCCACCACGGACACCCACCCACTGCTCGTTGCCGAGCCGCCCCAGCCCCGTTCACACAGAGCCGCGGCCCGAGCGCCGGCAGGTCCGGGCAGCCCGGAGGCAGCGGGCACACTCCTCCGCGGGACTTCAAAGCGGGCTCCTTTGTGTCATGCGTGTTTGTTCCCCTCCCCTCAGTACGGCTGCTCTGATCGATGTGACATCACCTAGAGACAACGCGGGGGGACCAGACCTCGCCATTGTCCGCGGGCTGGGAGGCGATGTCCGTCTCCTAGGAGGTGGGAGCTGGGGCTCGCAGGCATGCTTTCATCTTCCTGACCTGCCCCGCTGGCGAGAGGGCTCTTCCCAAGGCACCGGCCTGGGGAGAGGCGTCCTCACTGCACAGCAGAAGGAACACGAGTGAGAGACAGACACGCTGACAATGTTTAAAGACATCATTAAACGCCCCCACCCTGGAAGCCCGGACTTGCCAGCTACATCCATCTGTTGCTTTTCATTAAAGAGAGCCCGATCCTTTCGGAGAGGGATGTGTGGGAGGGTGCGCTCGGCCCCTCCTCAGCACCCTCCATCGCTGCACCCAAGGAGAGGGAGGGCAGGAGACAGCCACAGCCTCCTGCTTTCTGGGACCTGCTGGGATGGGGCTGGGAGCCATCCCAGGCACACGGGGACGGAGACATGCAAGTCTCCGAGTTATCCGAGGGTGGTCATCCTGCCTGGATCTCACAGAGAGCAGACTGGTACCTTCCCAGACTGGGAGAGAGAATGCATGCCAAGGCTGGATGACAGAGGAGGAAGACTTAACCTGGGAGGGGAATGGGGGAAGGCTGAGGAACCCGTTTCTTTCTACAAGGGCTAAAAATATGTAGCTGGTCTTTTTTTTTTTTTTTTGGAGCAGTGGATCTGTGGTCCATTTTAGGCAGGTGCCAGGGAACCCTGGCTTTCTTGTGCTGTAGCAAGAGCTGAGGGGACACTAAGAGGCAATTCCCCACACAACCTGGACCCCTTTCCTACCTGACATGGAGTAAATCTCTCTAAGCAGCTGCTGAGGGGGGATTCCCCTCACCCTTACCTGCAGAGAGGCAGGCAGAGGGGTGGAACTGGGAAGAGAAGAGGACTTCCAGAAGCTGGATGGAAGAGAATAACAAGCACTGTCTGTCCCACAGGCAGAAGGAGAGGACACAGATGTGATTAATCCACCTTGGTGACAGCAAGGCACAATGACACAGGTGAAGTGGCTTTTCAATGCCTGGTCATTTCCTTGGCTGCCCACCACTGACAGCTCTGGGACTAGCTGGCCAGGATGGCTGGTCTATCCCATCACCCCTCTTCTGAAAGGAGAGACATCAACACCATGCAGTGCCTGAATTTACCCAGGAGAGTGGTGGGGCAGGGTCCATCCTCCTGAGAGCAGAGCACCCAGTGGTACCAACTAATCCTGATTTTGGGCAAAGAAAGTGAGGAGGTGATGGAGCTGGGATCCCTGGTGCCCCTGTGGGCTCCCACACTGGTCCAGGCTGCTGTGGAAGTGCAGGTGTACTCCATCCACCAGCAGCAGCTTAGCAGGCAGGAACCCCCCTCAACATCACAGCACTCTTCTGTGCTCCAGCTCCAGGGCCACCACCCCAAAGAGAAGGACAACCTGTCAGGGAAACCAGGAAAACTATGTTTGACCTTGGGGCTCTGCACAACATGTCCCTGGTCACAGTGGGAGACAGCCCTGTGCCCACCCTGTCTGATACAAATTTGAAAGATGTCTCCAAGAGGGCATTTCTCACTCAAGGCAGAGCCAGGCACAAGTGACTGGTGCTTTTTGCCTCCAGAAGAGGTGGTGAAGGGCCACCACTATTACAGGACAGAGTCATATGCAGTTTCTGCACCCACCAAGACCCTTTGGCTATGGGGCTGTGCTGGGGAGGGGAGCATCTCCTGGAAAACAGCACCCAAACATAGTGGGAACAGGCAACTTCACCCTAACAGTGTCTCAGGACAATGTCCCCATCCACCCAAAGCAAGGGACAAGACAGGAGAGCTGGGATCTGCTCTGGGGAAGAGCCCAGGATACTGTTGCTAGGATGGATGTACATGAGGGTATGGGTAGAAAGGTGAAAAGAACAGTGGTCCAAAATCACAAATGCAAAGGAATTCCTGTTCCTGCCATGGTCATCCAGGACCATCCTTAAAGACCTGCTACCGCTGCTGGTGCTTTTCCCCATTCCCATTTCCCATTTCCCACACTGGACTTGCAACAGCATCTTAACTGGGGGCAGGAAGACGGGGTCTGGGCTTTGGCAGTGTGTAAGTCAAAGCTCCCCTTGACACTAAGCCATGAACATGTGATGCTCCCAACATAATAATGGGCTTAATGATAATGACCAAGACCATCTCCTGTGGGCACAAGGGCTGAGCTGAGGACACCAATTCACTCTTCCACCCCATGGTCTCTCTCAGAAACTCGTGCCGAGGACTGGCAGTTGCTGAAAGCAGGTGGGTGCAAGACATGGCTGGGCCATTCAGGGTCACACCAGAAGTAGGAAACTCTTCACCATCAGCCAGAAACTTTTCCATGTCATTCCAACAGGAGATCCAGGAAGGCTTGCCATGTAGGCAGCCTCCCCAGGAGGCTCCATAAGACATCCCCATTCTGCAGTGACTTGGACCAGAGTGGATTTTCCCCCCTTCTTTAAGCAGGCTGTCTGCAGAGCTGTGCAAGGAGAAGGTCCAGGGCCAGGAGAGGCAAGCTCTGGCCAAGTGCCCATGTGCCCTGTGCTCCCTGTCCATGCAGCCTCGTATAGCCTGAGTGGCTCAATGCCGTGTTCTGCCCGACACATGATGGTGGAAACAGTGGGGGGATGTCCACCCTGAGCAGTGACAGGGCTCTGCCAGGCAAAGGCTGGACCTCTGCATCGTGACAGGAGAAAGGATACTGGGAAGACAAATTGCTCAAGGACTGGGTTCACATCACTCTTTGTCTCTGCAGCGGATGCCCAGAACTGGTATACTGGGAGGTTCTAGGAGGGAAAAAGTCTCTTGCATGACCCAAGGGTGGGAGGTCAAGGGTGGAGAGGTGGAGCAAGTTGCCCAATTGTGACAGCATGTGCAACTCAGCTCTGAGATGGGTCAAACACCCAGAGTGCTTCTTCCAGAGGGGCAGTGGAGGGGCAGTACCATTCTCTGCTCTCTGTGGCCAGGGACAGGACCTGAGGGAACAGGTGGAGCTGTGTCAGGATAGGGTTATGTTGGACATTAGGAAAAGGTTTTTCCCCCAGGGGGTGGTTGGGCACTGAACAGGTTCCCCAGGGCATTGGGCACAGCACCAAGGCTGCCAGAGCTCCAAGAGTGTTTGGACAACGCATTCAGGGACATGGTGGGATTGTTGAGATGTCCTGTGCAGGGCCAGGAGTTGGACTCAATGATCTTTGTGGGTCTCTTCCAATTCAGGATATTCTGTGATTCTATGTTTTTTGTCTGTATCTGTTACTTGGCAATCCAACACTGGCACATCACAGTGCCTGGGACACACTGGCCTGGCAATGAACCCTCAAATGCCCCTCTCTTGCTTCTTCTGCCTCCACAGCCCAATGGTGCCCAGTGCTACATGTGCTGAAGGAGCAGGGCTGGGTGGCAGGAGCTGAATTGCTCCTCTGGGCAGTCTCTCCCCATCGGTTCCTGCTGCCTCAACAAACCCAGGCTGCCCCATGGAGAGTGGGACACAGGCTGGGGCTCTCTGATCCTCCACCCTGGGTCCGCCTTGCTGGACCACACACTTCTCACCCACACGACGAGCTGGGGCTGTTTCTCCTCCAGGCAGCTTGTAAGGGGGTGGTCAAACCCCCAGCTGAGCTTGAGCCTCACTGAGGCATTTTGCACCTTCTCTTCGCCCAGCCAGTCCCCAGGGTGCAGTGGGACCCCTCCATGCAGAAAAGCAGGGAGATCTTGGGATAGAGCAGCCCTGCATTTACAGACCAAGGCAAAGTCAATCCGTGTTATTTGCTGTTGGGATTAACTGGTAGGGGAAGCTGATCTTGGAAAGGAATGGATTTAATTATCAGCCCATCGTTAGCTAGCAAGCTATCTTCTTAGCCAGGAAGGGCTGAGCTACTGTCATCGGGCACTTCTAACGAGGTGGGCTGGAGTTTATCTGGAAGATTTACAGTTTCTGATGGGCAGTGCAATTCTCCATAGTGTGAGGGAATTGAGTAATTGCTGCCAAATAATCTGGCAAGAAAAAGGGAAACAGCACCTGAACATGGCACTGAACAGGCTGTTGCACGTGCAGGGTGAAGAAGGAGGTGGTCCAGGGAAGGGCAACGGACCCGGGAAAGGGCTGGAGCACAAGTTTAAAGAGTGGGTGAGGGAGCTGTAGGGCTCAGTCTGGAGAAGAGGAGGCTCAGAGGGGACCTTCTCACCCTCTCCAACTCCCCGACAGGAGGGTGGAGCCAGGTGGGGGTTGGATTCTCCTCCCAGGGAACAAGAAACAGGACAAGAGGAAACAGCCTGAAGTTGCAGCAGGGAAGGTGTAAATGGGATATTACAGAAGATTTCCTCCCTAAAAGTGTGGTCAGGCACTGCCACAGGCTGCCCAGTGCAGTGATGGAATCACCATCCCAGGGAGGGATTGAAAAGCCATGTGGATGTGACACTTGGGGACATGGTTTAGTGGTGGCCCTGGCTGTGCTGGGGAATGGTTGGACTCAATGATCCCAAAGGGTTTTTCCAACCATACCAGTTCTGTGACTCCATAATATATAGCCAGAGCATGCTTAGATGAACATCTCACATCCAGCCTAGCACTGAAAAGAGTGGGCTGAGTAAACAGTTTCACTCTGGTGGATCTGCAGGCTCCAGCTGGGTGGCACAGACCAGCAGCAAGCCCAGGCGACTTGTCATCTTCTGAAAGCATGGCCAGAGAATCTCAGAAGCTTTGAACCATTGCCCTGGGATCTGCTGCTGCCCTTCTGCCCGCCGGCTCTGCTGACATGCATGGGATGATGACTGCTCCCAGATATGAGTGTGTGGGACTCTGCCCAGCAACCCCCACTTGCACTGGGCTCACTGTGGACAGGGACTTTCCATGGGTCATTTGGAGGAAGGAAGCATTTTGTATGCCCATCTCAGAAGGAAACAAGGTTATGAAGCCATGTGGGAAGCCATGCTTCAGCAACAGGAACATGAGAGCCTGAGTGAGACAGCTTGGGATTGGACTCTGCTCTGGAAAAGGCATAGGGAGAGCTGCCAGCCTGATTTACAGTGGCAGCAGCAAGGAAGAGCCTCTGAAGATCCAGCCTGGAACAAGGCAGGCATGAGCCTGGCAGGCCTGGATGAGTGTGGCTGGGTCAGCACGAGCAGGGCTCAGTTTCGTAGGTCACTGGACTCCAGAGCAGCAGCAGGTGTTGCATAATGGTCCCACAGGACTGTGGGCTCTTCCCACCTGGCCAGCAACCTCCCATGATGTCCCACCACACCTAGGCAACTGGCATGGCTGGTGATCTGGTGTTCCAAAGTTGCCAAAATAATGAGTTTTATCCTCATGAGTTTGCCCAGAGTGATAGGTGCTTCTGACATGTCTGCTGTGAGTAAAACTACCATGAATGGCTGATTTCTGGGGATTTTCTTTCTTCTTTACAAGCCAAAAGAACATAAGTGAGGCTCAGACTCCAGGGAGCACCCTGGGACACTGACACCCTGCCTGTGTGAGCCAGCAGGGTTTCACAGCATTTGCTGCTACTGGTACATGAACTGTGCTGTGTCGTTGCCCTCATTCTGTGCAGTGGGAGGAGGTTAGAGGGACACGGGTTGGGAAAAGTCCCTTGTTTTGCTTGGCTTGAAGAAGGAGCCCTTGTAGCAAGGGAAATAGGGGCAGTAGAACTGACTGCTTGGGTAGAGAGGGCAGCACACAGGCCAAGGAGCTGATGTCAAGGCTCTGGGGGCTGTGGGAGTCTTCCTCCAGCTTGGCTGGGCTTTGCTGGAGGAGGAGGCAGTTGGCCAATGGCACTGGCAGAGCCCAAGAGACTGTGCTGGCAGAACTCGAGCTGCTGCCCTACGAGGTGATGATGTCTCTGGGTTGTGATTCCCAGCAGGATCCAAGCCCTGGCCCCATCGGCAGCAGCGTGCTCCTCTTCTCTCCTCTCCTCCCTTCCTCTTCTCTCCATCTGGTCTCTCACACACTTCTCACCCACACCCTTCTGCATTTCCCGTCCCCCCTGCCCGCTCCCTGCCCTCCTGGGGCCAGAGGCATCTTGCGGGGGGGTGAACTGCTCCACAGCTTTAATGCGATCCAGCACCTAAGTCTAGAGCTCTGGAACTGCTGCCTGTCGTTACCAAACTAAATTGTATCTGTGCTTCAGGAAAACACAAAAAACCCCCTTCTCTCTCATGCTGTCTCTAGAACTGACTTTAAAAAGGATTACACATCAATACCCAGGCACCCTGCTCCCCACCCTCCGCCACCATTGTTCTTTCCAAGGCGCTCCTCTTGCTTTGATGATGATCACTGGCAGAGTTTCAAAACGATGTATTATAAAATCTTAAAAAAAAAAAAGAAATCCAGTTGCCATAACGTAATGCAGATTTTTGTCACCGCTCCACGGCTTCTGCTTTCAATTTCCAGTGAGGGGGAGAGACTCGGTCGCAGTCAGATGGAGACCAGCTCACATCCCCACTCCGTGGGCCCCCAGGCAAAATCCCTGGAATTTGTTCCTTACTGTTTGAAGGCAAAGCCTAGGGAGGAGAGTGCAGAGGGGAAAACAGAAAGAAAAGAAGGTGCCAGTCCCCAAGTAAGATGGGCACAAACCCAAACTGTGCCCCAGGTGGAAGTGGACATGTGTGTTCGGAGTTCACACCTGAGCAGGGAGAGAGGAGCGGTTTTTCATGGTTGGGATTATCATCCTTCAAGGTTCTGAGCAAACATGCAAAATCTCAGCCTGGATTAGGTTGTCTGTCTGTCCTGTCTCAAAACAAACATCTGACCAAGGGGTTGAGCTTTGATCTCACTGAGCACCTGCCTCTGGGAGCATCAGCCCAATGGCAGTTTGGGAATTCGGACAAGGGCTGTGAAGGCTGCAGGCAGGACAGGCAGGGGGAACACAACAGGTCTGGGCTTCTCAGTGACATTGTGCCTACAAAACCCTTGTCCTGTACTGGGTGCCAGGGCTAAGAAAGGCCCAGCCTGCCCTGCTGCTGTGCCAGGCTGCAGGCAGGTGACAGCGGCCATGCCAATCTCTGCCAGGTCAAACTCCAGCTCCAGCAGCTGAATTGAACTGTTTGTCACCTATCCCATGGGCTGTCATCCTACCCAGAGCTGCTGCCATGAGTCAGGCAGGCTCCTGCTGGGATCAGCGTGAAAGACAACCCAAGTACTCCATTGTGTGGTACCAGGACATTCACTGCCCAGTTTATCCTCCATCTGCTGTCTCAGAAGAAGGTTTTACAGCTGCAGAGGTTTGGGAAGGTGCTGCAATTGTATACCCAAAAATAAAAAGACCTGGGACACTTCTGAAACAGTGGTGACAGCAGAGCTGCAGCCTCCCCCTCAGGTGGGCTTTCCCCAGGAGTGCAGCTGTCACATGCTGCCACTGCCATGGTGGGAGGGATGGAATGCAGCTCTCCAAGTGAAGCATGCCTCAAATTTTTGGAGAAAAGGAGCCATTTCTGAATAGTTGAGAAGTTTCCAGCATTCATATCACAGTACTATGACAGCAGAGCTTGCTCTGAACTAGGCCAGCACCAGCCCTTGTCACAGAGCAAAGAGGTACAGTGATGTCTGTGGCTTGGATGCACCCTTTGCCATGCTTGTTATGGATTTGAGTCTGGTCCATCAGGAGTTTCTTGGACTGCAAAGGTTCCCTGGGCAAAAAAACAACATGCCACCTCTGCAACTTCTCTTTCCCTGGTGGCACAATGTACCTGACCAGGCTGTGCCTCCTAAATGGGAAATACCCTGAAGCTTAAGGGTGTCCTGAGGGACCCCCACTCCTCCTGACTCAAGAACAGACCCCACTGGACTTCCAGCTTTCCCAGTGGGAACTGCATCCTGTAACAGGAAAACTCAAGCAGGCTGCATAGAAAGAGGGAACATTTTGGTTCCACTTTTGGAGAACATCCGTGAGTTTTGCAGAGGCTTCTCTTTGGAATGGTTGACCATTCTCTACTGAGAAATGGTCACTCAACCTGTAGTGTGTGAATGTGGATATCAGTCATCTCCAAGTCAAACATCTTCATCTGTGGAAGCCTTCAAGAAATTTTACTGGGAACAATGGCACTGGAGCACAGGAGCACTTGGCCATCCCATGACGGATTAAGCTATGAAAATATATTTGAAAACATAAAATAATCCCTCCGTCCATTGCAGGTGTCAGGCAAGTGCTGGCTGGAGCTGTCACTGCTCCTTGTGGGCCAGAAGTGTCCCTGACTCTGGGGTTGTCGCCTCTTGGTTGGTTGGTGGCTGATGTCTCCAAATGATTGTTACCTGCAAGGTCAGTCTGCATTCTTGTTTCTGGGTTTCTACCAAGGACCACAGAAAACCATCCAGCCTGGCCATAGTTGCTCTTCTCCCTCCATCCGTGCTCCTACATCCCTCAGCTCCCTGCATGCCCTCCAGCTTGCCCTGTCCCCAGTGCTGATCTCGTGGGTGAGAGGGAGGTGACTTGGTGGAAAGCAGCAGCTTCACTGCTCTGGCTCTTGGAGCCGTCTGATCCTAAAAGGGAGCATTTTTCAGAGAGTTATGAGCCTGTGCAAACAGGGCTTTATAAGGCAGCATCACTAATATGGAGCATAACCTTCCTACCCACAAACATCCTGATAGCCTTTCTGGTGTGAGTTTGGCTTTGTAAGCCAAGCCAATCTGATCAGGAAAATCCTGGGGAGAAAACAAACAAGGAGCCCTGGGAGGAGGCTGCAAGTTGCTTTCCAGAGTCAGAGCAGATGTTGTTTCCTAGACAATGATGCCACAGATGTGCCTTGGCTGGCTGATCTCTAAGGATGCAGCAGCCTGGCCATGGGGCAAAGAGGGCTTTGTCCCCACAGTCCTGCCTGGCCCAGCCCCATTTCATCCCCTCTTCCCTCAGCAGCCACTGGGACAGGCTTCAGGAGCATCAAAGAGATGGTGTCACCCTTAGTCACCCCTTCTTCCCCCTCCCTGGGCCATAAGATGGCATTTCAGGATCAGCCGGTTTTTGTCCCCTTGCTGGTGCCAAAGGTTGTGGAAAACCCTTTTTCCTGGCTCAGCAATGCCCTGCTCCTCCCAGCCACGATGTCTGCAGCTCCACATGGGGGGGAGATGCTGAAGCCTGAGGGAAAGGACTCCTTTTTTTAAAATTTTATTTTCCTTCCATTTCTCAGCACTGCCACAGCCGTGTCCATCCCGTCCCATTCCCCCCCACCCCCGATAATGAGCTGTTGTCTTGTGCAGCATTGAGAGCTAAGTAAGCATGAAAAATTGGAACAATAAAGAAGTAGTTCTGGGACAGCAAAGCCCCTTGTTTGACAAGGCTAATTCCACACCCCCCAGCCTCATTTTCTTTCAGCCACCTTCCCCCTCCTCACTCCCCCTTTATTAAATGAACTGGCTTTTATTGGGGTGGAAGCTGGGTTTCCTTTTCCCCTCTTGCCTCCCCCTCTGTTCACATGTAATTTGGAGAGTTAATCTCCTCAGGCAGGAAATGTTGTTTCTTTCACTCTTTCTCTCCAGCCCTTTCCATTTGGCTCTTTTAATTGGGGCCCAGACCAAGGAAATGGCCACACCATGGAGCCCAAGCAGGAAGAGGGCTGGTTCTCCTGAGGGGTCCTTATCATCCCTTCCCACTGCCCCCTTGGGCAGATGGACCCTTTGGCCAGGGATGGGAATACCCAGCTCCCCTTGGCTGTCTGGACACCCTGGTCGGCCTGGGGAAAGTTGGGTTGGAGATGTTGGTTGGCATTACTGCTTATTTTCCAAATTCCTCTCCCTTCTTCAGGTCAAGTTACCCAAAGATTTAAGATGTAATATTACCCAGGACCATCTCCCCCATTTCTCCACAGTATGGAGACACGTGGCCAATGATATTTTCCTTGGAATTCCTTTGAAAGACATGACATTTTAAAACCTCATGGAAATTGTCCAGATTTTTCTTGATGCTTTTCCCTCAGTTTCTTTTAAAGAAAATAATTCAGTTTTAATGAGAAATAGAGAGTAGGGTTCCCCACCCCAGCCCCTCTCTCTGTCTCATCTTTTTAGCTGAAGGAGATTTACTCGTGCTGGGTATGTGGGGATGTGGCCCAGTAGGGACATTATCTTGGGTAGTGCTGGTGAATTCGACTCACGGTACAGGAAACAGTGCAGTGAGAACTGATGGCTCAACACTCCCTAGATCATAAAATCACAGAGCCATGGAATAGTTTGTGTTGGAAAGGGACCTTAAAGACCATCTTGTTCCAATCCCTATGCCCAGGGCAAGACCATGCTGGGATTTTTTTAATAGAATATCCCAGGAATCTACTGGAAACTCCTGGAGAAACCCTTCCTAGAGGAGAGCAAATCTGGGCAGAAGCAGGTACTCGGAGCCTGCAGCAGCCTCCAGGTGCTGGTTTGGTGCACACCTATGTGTGCAGGGAAGCACAAGGAGGCTTGTGATGGAAAGAGCTGATGGAGCCCAGTCTGCTGCAGAGCAGAGTCCTGTTCCCACCGTGCCCTTAGGATGATGAAGCACACTGAGAGCAAGTCTTCATGCCTTCTGCACCAACATTTGGCTGCTTCCAGCTCCTCTGGAGACCTAGGGCCAGGGGAATGGAGCATGCCTGCTTCCAGGCAGGGCTGAGAAGCTCTGGAGACTCCAGTCTGCTCCTAACCACAGTTTGGCCTGAATGTTCCCAGCTCTCCAGCAGCCAAAAGCTTTTGGATTGCTGTCTGACACCGTTCATCGCTCCCAACAGGGCAGTGATTCATGGTGGGAGGCTCATTATTGTTGGATTCCCTCATTCCTCTATGGATAACCTCTGGAGGAGGGGATGTGCACCATGCCCTGTGCATGAGGTTCCGTGATAAACACCCAAGGAGAACCACGGGCTGCTGAGCATGTTGTGCCTGGCAGAGGAGGCTGGGATCTGGGAAAAGCAGATGGAGTCTGGGAATAGCTAACCAGCTCCTCAGTGCTGTCCTGGATAGAGCTAAGTTTTGCTGGTCCACGTGAGTGGGAGGCTGGGTGGCTAAGGACAGGGATACCTGGAAGGGGGATATTCTCTCTCATATGTGTACCCAAACATGTTCATACCCAGGGTGTATGAACACTCCAGGAGTTGGAGGGAGGGAAGGGGGATGTCACTGCAGGCAGAAGTCACTGTGACTCAGAGGCCACCTGCCATCTCCTCTCTCACCTGTTGGGGACGCTCTTTGTGCTGTGAGGACCTCAGTCTCCGGTAAGCTCAGCTCCCACAGAACCCGGGGGGACAGATTCTTCTGGAAGAGATTTTAGGCATTCTGAGAAATCCTGCTATTATCCATATCCCGTGCCTCTGCATGGGGACTCAGGAGCCATGCCCAGCTTTGCCTGGTGCAGGCAGGGGCTGTGCCTGGCTCATGGCTCACCAACACAGCCTTGGCACTGTGTGGGGAATTGGCTTTGCAGAGACAGGTTGGTTTCTGAGGGTATCCTGCCTGGGAGGACACTCATGTCATTCCCTGCACAGGTGCTGAGGAGCACATTTCATCTTGTGCACCCCAGTGTCACCTGAGTGGACATGGTTCGTTTTATCCAAAGCAAATTAAATCCCAGTAGCACTCCCTTGGACTGGCCAAAATGCCTGGTTCCACGTCCACCCATCCTCAACACTTCACCTCCACTTCCCTAAAGCTTGACCACCTGGAGGTAAGAGGTCTTGTGCCAGGCTCGGGTCAGGCTGTGGGAAGCAGAGAAAGGCAACATGTCCTGCTCGGAGCCTCCTGTGCTGGGCAGAGTGAGGACCAGCCTCTCCCAGATATTGCAGCATCCCAAGGGGCTGGACCCTCAGTTCCAGGATCCAGGCACAAGCAAGTAGCTGAGTTCTTCAGTCCTGTCCCAGCTGCCTTGGTAGGTGGTTAATGGCTCAAGACTTGGACCACAACAGATGGTGATGGGCTCACAGACATAGTACTGGGACAGAGACAGAGTGGCTGTCCCACTGAGGGACTCACAGGGGTGACATGGTGCTGCTGGACACAAGCGAGGCCTCTGACACTGCCCATGTGTGATGGGGAAGAGCAAACCGAGTGGAAAACCTGTGTCAGAAGCTTCCCACAGAAGCTGGGATGGAGCCAACCCTGGGCCAGGACAGGAGTTGCAGCACACGTGGCTGAGCATCCCTTGCTTCAGGAGACCCCAGGACTTTGCCCTGGTGTGTGAGGAACACGGGACGATAGGTCTGGCCCGGCTCATCGCCCCGGAGGGCGGGAAGGAGAGGGTTAATCGCTGCCCCTGGTCCTCGCTCTCGCAGGAGATGCTGCCACGCTCCCCAGCTCACCGCCTGCCGCCTTCCCCTCCCTCCCCGCTGCCCCTCGGAGCTCTGAATAGGGAATTAGCTTTGCCTGCGTTTAGACCTCTTAATTAGCTATTCTTTTTGCTGTGCTGGGGAAGAGGAGGGGCAGAGGAGACCCCCGGCCCCCAGCCGAGCCCTGGCCCCACTCCTGGAGCAGCACAAAGGGGCCCAGCGGGCAGAGCCATCGGAGGGCGCTGGGGACGCCAGGACCTGTCAAAGCTTGTTTCCCACCTTCCAGAGCCAACCTTTTCTGTCCCAGCCAGGAGACAGCCTGCCTTAATTGGGCTGAAAATCTAATCATTTGTACCTCCGGGCCTGGGAAGGGGGCAGGGGCGAGTATGCAGGGCCTGGAGTGGGTGAGGGATGAGGGATACAGCAGTGGGAGGAGGGACGAGGGGGAAGCATGTAATGGGGAAAGGCAGGATGGAGATGAGATAGAAGAGGGGTGAGCAGAGGCTCAGCAAGGTTCATGGAAGAGAAAAATTGTGGACAGAAAGGTTATTATTTTAAGAAGTGAATTAAAAGTTATTCCTTTGAAAAGGGAAAAAAAAAGAAAAAGCATGTGACTGAAGAATGGAAGGGAAAGAGCAACAAAACTCATGTTTTCCTAACCTTCATCTGCTCTGATAACTCGAGCAAGGCCCCTGTGGTCCTCACCAGTCTCACCAGCATCCAAAGTCTGAGATGTCCCTGCACCACAGGTGTTACATCTGTATGGCCCTGCTCCCCTCCCAGGATCTTTCTTACTGTGTCTTTGGCACTGTTCCCTCATCCCTTGGGTGCTGCAGACTTAACTCTCCCACTTCAAAATAACATGGGTGAGCCTTGCTCAAAAGAGTAGGGCAGGGAAAACTCTCCCCAGGAACGGCTGTGCATCTTCTGCCATCTCTCACTGTCAGGGGGCACCGACTACTCCCACTTTACTTCAGCTGAAGGTTTTGCAAAGCCCAACCTGCTCGTGCTGCCTGTGCTGAGGGGACATGGGGACATGGGCTGGGGAGATGCCAGCCAGTGTGGCTGTGCCAGCTGGCTGTGCTCAGCTCAGTCCCTCAGGCTTTGCCACTTACCTGGATGTGCAAACCAGGTTTGTGGAGAGGGGACCAGCCCCAGGTCCACTGCACCTTGCCAGTGCTGCTCCTGTGCTCACACCACCTACACCCTTCCTGCTTCAAACCCCTTCACACAGCTGCTGGAGTCCTCCCCACCTTCAGGCTGAGTTTGCAGGCAGAGTCGTAGGGACAAGCCTGTGAGCACATGAGGCCATCCAATTGCCCGTGTCTTTTCTGTTTCTTCAGTACTGGATGTTTCACAAATACTCTCAAGCTACACTTCTCTAACCATCCTCTGTTTAACATGACAACATTTCATGTGTCCAAAATAACCAACACAAATCCAGATTCTGCGTGTTCATGACCCCTCTCCTGTTTTATATAAAGAAATAATATTTTCCCCACAGTTCCTTCCTCAGCTGCTCCAAGCTTTGGGTGTAATTCCTCAAGACCAAGTCTTATTAATTTCTCATCTTTTTTTTCCTTGATGATCTAACAAAAACCAAAACCAAACCCCAAAATCTTAACAAAATTTTATTCCTTTGCTTTTCATAGAGGATCCAGACCTTCAGGCCTGTGCAAGGGAGAGTGAAGGAAACACCTGGGAGACAAGGCTGCACACTGTGGCTCTGCTCCCTCCCCTGCACCAGCCTGTGCCAGCAGTCTCACACTCCCTGCCCAGCATCTCAAACCAGACCACAGACACAATCACAGGGGCCAGACTAGAGGGTGCAACTAGATAAAGCGAAGAGGTGAAGGCACCAGAGCAGCCCTGGATCATGGAGGGATAAATACACTGACAAGGCATTGCTGGGACTAAACTGTGGACTCCATAGAGTCACAGAATCATTAAAGTTGGAAAAGCCCTTTAAGATCATTGAGTCCAAGCGTTAACCCAGCACTGCCAAGGCCACCACTAAACCATGTCCCCAAGCGCCACATCTACACATATTTTTTTAACACTTCCAGGGATGATGAGCACTGCCTAATTTAGTAGATTACTCCAGCCTGTGCTGGTGCCTGACCATCCTGTCAGGGAAGAAATTTTCCCCAGTATCCAACCTGAACCTCCCTTGACAAAACTTGACACTGTTTTTTCTTGTCCTGTCCCTTGTTCCCTGGGAGCAGAGCCTGACCCCCACCTGGCTCCACCCTCCCACCAGGGAGTTGGAAAGAGCCAGAAGGTCCTCCCTGAGTCTCCTTTTCTCCAGGCTGAGCCCCCCCAGCTCCCTCAGCTGTTTCTCATCAGACTTGTGCTCCAGACCCTTCCCCAGATCCACTGACCTTCTCCGGACATGCTCCAGTGTGTCCATCCATGCCAAGCAATGCTGTAGAGATACAGAGTAAAAGGGATCAAGAGTGGAGACTCCAGACAAAGGAATCCAGGGCAGAGAGAAAGTCCTGAAACTGAGCCCACCAGGGTCCAGTGGACATGAAAAGCCTCCACAGTGTAGGGAAGAGGACAGAGTGCCAGGGAACAAGAGAGATCAGAGAGCCTGAAGAAACCCTTGGGGTATGCACAGACTGGGCCCTGTGGGGATGGAGAGGTGCAGCAGCACGAGCTGGGGCACACGATGTGTGGTGAGGTGTCTACTCACTGCTGTGATCACAGCCCCATGGCACAGCTGGATCAGCTGCCCTGGGAATCTGCCAGGATGAGATATGGTCTCATCCAGGCACTCATGGAGAATGAGGATCAGTTCTGAGCCAGCAGCACCTCAGGGCTGCAGAGCCAGAGATTTCATTGCTGGGAGTCAGGAGTGCAGATGTTCAGCAGTACCCATCTCAGTGGGGCAGGCAGGGATTTGATTCAGTGCTCATCCATCCCAGGAGTTCTCCAGTGTATAAGGACTGGATAAGCCCAAAGTGTTCATGGGCTTGTAAACAGATCAGGGCACAGAAGGCCAGAAACCGCTCACCTTGCAGCAGCAGCAGCAGCATCTCTGGGTGGTTGTGAGGCTTTTGAGCCCTGGTTTCACAGGGTTGGTTTGGGAGAGACAGCTCTGGGGCGATGCAGGGCAACGCACAGCTGGGAGCAGGCAGGGTGCCAGGATCCCCAAAACTCGCTGCCATCCTTTGTACAAGGAGAGCAGCAGCGTGGGCTGGGTCAACTGAGATGTCTCTGCCTCAGCCAGTGACTATGACAAATTGTAAGCAGATAGAGGCAGGTGATCTGCCCTTGCAATACCCTTCCATCTCCCAGCAATTGATGCCTTAGTGACTTCCTGAGCCAGGAGTGGTATTCATGCTGCTCTGCGTAACAGCCATCACCACGTCTGCCCTCGGTGAATTTGTCTAATCTCATTTCAAAGCCGAGTGTATTTTTGGCCTGTGCAGCATCCTGTGGCCATGAGGGCCACAATTTAATTACACATCGCGTAGGATAGTAATGCCTTTGGTCTGTGTGGAACCCGGGCCAGCTTGCTTCATTCATAACTTCTCCCTGTAACCCCAGCTTCCTGGTGCCAGTGGAAATTAGTCAGCAAAATGTTGGGACTCCGGTGACTGGTATCCTCTTAGCTGGAGGAGCCCTTGGAGGCAGGCAGCCAGGACTGGCCTCAAGGGAACCCATGGGGAGTTATAGAATCATGGCATATCCTGCATCTGAAGGGACCCACAAGGGACACAATTCCTGTCCCTGCACAGGGCAACCCCAACAATCCCACCATGTTCCTGAGAGCGTTGTCCAAACACTCCTGGAGCTCTGGCAGATTTGCAGTGGGCAGTGCCCACTGCCCTGGAGATCCTGTTCAGTGTCTGATCACCCTCTGGGGGAAGAACATTTTCCTGATATCCAGCCTAAAACTCCTCTGACACATTCCCCTCAGGAATGGCATGAAGCTTCCCTCGAGCTGAAGGCAAGCAGGATGCCCATGCCCAGTGGGGATAGAGGGTCTGGGCTGGTGATGCTCCCTGCCAGCCTGCTGCAGCAGAGAGCAGATCTGAGTGACACGTATGGGGCCCAGGAGCATGAACTCGAGGGATTCATGGGCACTGAGGTTCCTGGGGCAGCTTGTGCCATGAGTTGGAGATGTGAAGCCTGGGGCAAGGAGTCTGTGAGTGTGTGACATCAGAATGATTCTTGAGGCAAAGCAAGGTCAGAAGAAGAAAAGAAGTGGATGGGCTGTAGTGGGGAAACTGGGAGCACCTTGCTGTGTTGCCCTGGTGTGAGGCTGCCTGGAAGAAGGCAGCAATAGGTACAAACAAACCCTCTGGGCTTGTTCTGCCATTGCTGCCAGCCAGGTCCTAGTGGTTGCTTTGGGACCTCCAGCCACGTGGGATCAATTGTTGGTAGCTGAGGATCAGAGCAGCCGTGGCTGCCCCATCCATGAGTGTTCAAAGCCAGGTTGGACAGGGCTTGGAGCAACCTAGTCTAGTGGATGAGACGAGGTGCGATTTAATGTCCCTTCCAACCTGAACGAGTTTGTGATTCCATGACTAACAGAGGTGCAGACACTCCCCTTTAACATCACTTCTGGTATATCTGACTCTAATCTCTTGCAAGCCCAGGGGACAAAAAGCACTGTTTGAATAACCAGTGTCCAAATCCTTCCAGCTAAGCCGAAGAGTTACAAAACAAGGCAGACAAGGTGATAAGCTAGAGAATAAGATACCTAATTTAGTAGATTACTCCATTCAGCACATCCACAAAGCCTGGCTCCAGCCAGGCTCCAGTACAGCCAGTTCTCAGCCAGGTCCCAGCCAGTGCTCCTGGCACAGGTACAAGCATCAGGTTTATGTTGTCTCTGACTCGTGCTACTATTGCTTCTGGCTTTGTGCATGAGTCAAGAGTGCAAGAACACAGCAGGAGCCCCGGCGGTGACCAGGAGGGAATGGGACAAGGATTGTGGATGTTTGAAGGCACTGAGAAGCATGTCTGTAAGTTGACTTCGTTAACTCAAGTTGGCTTGAATAACAAGGATCGTCCTTTGGCAAAGAACATCACTAAATGACTCCTCACTACACAAAAAGCTGCCAACCCCCTGTTATGACCTGGAAAAGCTTCAGAGCTGGGCTGCACATCAGCATGGAGGGAAGGGCAGGATGCTCTCCTGCAGCAAGTGCTTCCTTCCTCACTCTTTTCCAGCACGGATCTCACATTCTCTCTGTCCACACCACTCAGCCTGCCAAGCCCTCAGTGCTGTAAGGAGTGACCTCTCATACCCCTTCCTCACCTCCACTCTCCAAATCACATTGTCTGTAGGCAGCCAGGTGCTGAAGCAGAAAAGTCTGGACAGTATTGAATCAAATTTTTTAAATGAATATTTTATTGCTTTTTTGTTAAATGTAGATTCAGGCAATCAAGACTTGTCCTGAATTTAGATCAAATTAAGGAAAGAGTTTCCTCTGGAGAAAAGGAAAAGCCTGGAAAAGTTTCATCATGAAAATGAAATAATTCCTGTGGATGTTCCTGCCCAGTTGGTGAAGTGGAGCTGGGCACTCCATGCAGATGCAGAGGGAAAGCCCAGTTATGAAGCTGTAGGTGCAATTGTTCCTCCCCAGTTCCTTTCCAGCCTCTTGCAATCAGTGCTTATGTCCCCTCTCCTATGGCACATGTCCTGGCTCCAGGGGCAGGGGCTGCACAAGAGTCACTTCTACTGCTGCTGGAACAGTGGGAGCAGAGGAAGCCCTGCCTGCCAAGGAACCCAGCAGGAACCAGCCAGGTGCCTCTCACTTCCTCTGGCCACCCCACAGGCAGATGCTGCCCTCTCTGTCTGCCACTGTCTGTCCTCAGATGAGACCCCTGGTTTGAAGAGCTCTGAGAGGGATGATCCAAGGCTTTTGGTTTCTTTACCAGTGTTTGTTGGAGAGGCCACTCTTTCTCCTGGAGGAACCCATGGAGCACCCAGCCTGGGTGGCATGGACAGAAGAGATTTCTCTCCTGGGTAGGAAGGCACTGCAGAGCCCATCCTCACACTGGAGCAGACACTTCACAGTTCACCCCAGCCTGATGTTACTCTCTCCCTCTGCTCCTTCTTTGCCCTCTGAAATGTCCATCAGGACAAAGGCCACGTCGAGGTGTCAGCTGCACCAAGAGGGTTTCTCTCGCTCCTTTGTTGTCCCCTCTGGGGCTGATAAAAACCCATGAGCTTCTGAATGTGAAGCAGTATCTTTTGCAACTATTTGCATAGGGAGAGAGGGAGTAAGACGCCCCAAGGGCAGAGCAGCAGCTCCATGCACCCACTGAGGGCTGGAGGCAGCCTCAGCTCCACTGCTCCTGCATTTGAACTCCTTTGCCACTAACTTTCTGGCCAGAGGGAATGACTGACAGAGACTGATGGTGTCTCTGCCTGTGTGTAATCTTAGAGCCGCCTGGATTTGGGAAATCTCTTTCATTGCTTTAAAAAAATAAGCAAGCGACTAGACTGAAGGGTCCCGATTAACTGGGAAAATCTGGGCTAAAATGCAAATGCCTTCTCAGGTTCTGCCTCTTGTGAACCATCTCTGTGTCCCAGGGGAAGGTGGCAAAGCCCAGCTCAGGCTGCAGCTCAGGAAGCACAGCCCAAACCCTGACCATGCCAGTGCCATGTCAACGGGTACTGAAAGCAGAGTTGGAGCTCCCCTCGAAGCCAGGTCTGGAGAGGTCTTTGGATGAGGAGCACTTCGTAGGCACTGGGATGTGCTGCTGGTCCTGCAAGCCCTCCTCTGCCTGCCCTGGCCATGCTTCAGGATACTCATTCCCTCTGCTCCACAACAGCTGCTTTTCTCCCGGGCACCGCACTCCTCAGGCTCCGAAGGGAGAGACGACTCAGAGATGACGTTATTACGTTAAATTGTTACTCACAGACAGGCTTTTTCAAACAGGAATTCAGGCAGGATTTGGCACCCATCCCCTGGCTCTGCCAGGCCCCTGAGTCACCCAGACCTGTGTTTAGTGTTTATCTCCCTACATCTCCACAGCACCTCAGGGACAAGAGAAGCTGGAACTGAATCAAGAGAAAACAAACAGACTGGGAGAACACAGCTGAGATGAGGCTGCATGGGTGCAATATAAACTCCCCCAGGGGGTTGAGCAAAGCCTACAGAAATCTGGGAAGTTCTCATTCCCATCAATTTTGAAGCAGGTAGCAGGACTTAAGGCCTGCAAGCAGTAAAGCTGGGATGCTGCTCTGTGCCTTGTGTTAGGAGGAACTTTGTCAAACATATAACCTTGTCTTCTGTGGCTGAAATAAATTCAGTTTTTAGACTAGAGGAACAAGTGCCAGGTGGAGCATCTGCAACAGCAAGATTCCTGGGTGTTTGGTGACAAGGCTGTGGACAAAACAGGAAGCAGAAAGGAGGCAGTCAGATGCTGGTGGGACCTCCAGCACTGAGCTGCAGAGGATGAGCCGAGCTGGTACCAGGTCCCTACTTAGACTATGTGTGAGGTGTTGCAGGGCAAAAAGAAATCTCTTCCATGAGGAGAATCTCCTGAACACCAGTAGCCCTGCTCTGCCCTTCCTGGCTTTGGGACTGGCTTTGTTGAGGGATGAGGTGGCTCAGTGCTAATCACTCACAGGAGCACAGCCAACTTCCCCGGTATTCAAGCATAAAAGGAACTTTTCCCTCCTGCAGCCAGTGTGGAGCTGACTCTGCTGGGATTTTGGGGCAGGAGGAATGGACCAGACAGAGACACGGATGGATATTGGGAAAAGGTTCTTCCCCCAGAGGGTGGTTGGGCACTGAACAGGCTCCCCAGGGCAGTGGGCACAGCACCAAGGCTGCCAGAGCTCCAGGAGTGTTTGGATGATCCTCTCAGGGACAGAGTGGAATTGTTGGGGTGTCCTTTACAGGGCCAGGAGTTGGACTCAATGATCCTTGTGGGTCTCTTCACACTCAGGAGATTCTGTGGTTCTATGAAAAGTGACCCCCTCAGGAACAGCACAAGGCCACATGCTGACATAGGATCCCATTTTCCATCCTGTGTCAGCTCATGCCTCCTGCTGCTTTCCATTAGCTTCTCCTGGGCAGGGGCCTGTGTCACTGCAGTGAGAAATGTCCCTCCTGGAGCTACATGAAACAGGAGGAAGCAAACCCAGGGATCCCAGAACTGACCCTTGCCCCTTGTACAGGAGAAGCACTAGGATTTGGCAGTACACACACTCCTAGGATTGCTCTGGCCTCCACAGACCTCGGCTTAGTGGGCACTGGGCCCAGCTCTCTAAAGACACCGAGGTTCCCTGACTTTTGGTGATTTAAGCTGTAGGACCCTCCTAGCCCTGCTCTCCTTTGATGCTTTGATGACGGAGGTGAGCAGTGCTAGAAGGAGACATGTCTCCTTGGGAGAATCTCTGGGATGTAGCTTCCCAAAGCTAGTAAGCAGGTTGAAGTGGCTCTCTAAGAAAGACCCAGCAAAGTCTGTGCCTGCATAAGCTTTAAGAAAAGTGCTTTGAGACCCCACAGTGTCTTCGAGCAAGGGACATGAGCCACCCACTGTGTCACCTGGCAAGGAAGTCCCATGGGCAGCATTCTGGCATGGTTATGAGAGCATATCTCTGCCTCTTGAGCCACCTGCCAGGGCAACACTTGAAAAAAAAAATCAAAGAAGAAAAAAATCCTTAAAGGTTAAAAAACCTTGAAGATGAAAAAAGAAGGTAGAAAAAATTCACCCATGAACCTTTGCCTTCAGACTAGCTCCCAAGACACAGCTCCTTTGCCAGGGAAGATGGGGTCTGTTGGGGTGCCAGGCTGGGGGAGCAGGTGCAGATGCAGCATGACAGGTCACCCAGGTGCCCTGGAACCTCATCACAGAAGTGTCCCGGGGTAGCACTGCATTAGCTGGTGAAAGAGGAACAGAGCTAAGCACAGGTGACTGAACCTGTGGAGCGCTCCCTGTGCACACTGGATGGGGCTATCAACCAGTACTGAGCCCAGTCCTGCCTGTCAGCTGAGCTGGACTGCCTGAGGTCCCCCCAACACACATCAGCTACAGCCATTCCCTTCATCACACATCAGTTACAGCCACAACCTGTGTCATCACTGTGATGCTCCTCTGGCCTCAAGTTCACCATAATGAGACACGGGCCTGTCCCCAGGTGAGAGCCTGGAGTGCATTGGTTTGGGGAAGGCACTCAAGGGCAGGCTGAGACCAACCTGCCAGGGCCCTGCAGGAAGGAGAGCTTCAGCCAGCACTCAGGGCAACAGAAAAAAAATGCTGTGTCTTCCAACAGCATTTGCTGGGAAATGGCTGTTTGGATGAGAAGGGGGCTGGGGGTGGGCTGTAGCTGGATCTTTGGTCTGGCTGCAGTTGGAGGAGATTCCTCATAGCCTTGTTGGATGTGTTGTGCAAGGCTGTGGCTTGTCAGTAGACCTGGCAGTGCTGGGTTTACACAATGATTTTAGAGGCCTTTTCCAATCTTAGTGATACTCTGATTCTTTGTCCTGTTCATCTGCATGGGAAGAGTTCCCATCACTGGCCCCCAAGTATTCCTGTATTCCAGAGTGGCACGGGGCTTGTCAAAGCAGAAAGGAAGAAGTGGCAAATTTTTCAAGGCCCGGTGTCACCAGGTTGGCCTGGGGCTGATCATTTGGTTTGGTTTACACATGTTCTCCCTAGAGAGGGTCTCAGGAGACCCTGAGCCAGAGCTGCTCTCCAGTATGGCCATCCTTAGTGTCAGAAGTGTCCAGCCCTTCTATTCAGGATATTTTCAAAAAATAGCTGCCCTGAGCAGTTCTCTCTGCCTTGGAGTAGTGTTGACAGCAACTGCCACGTACAACATGACGTGGCAGCATTGCTCTGTGTCAACACATGTGGTGACAGATGTATGCCAAGCAGGCAGAAATCTCAGAGCTCCATGTTGTTGTTTTTTAACATTGGCAGATGTCCAGAGATCATTCCTGGTCTCTGCACTGAGCAATGTTACTCCAGGTCCCCCAGGAGAGGAGAGCTCACCCCAGGGAGTTTTAGAGGGCTCCATCCTGATAGCTCAGCTTTGGCCAAGCTCCCAGGCTGTGCAGTGGATGCGTTGGGCTGGAGAAGGGTCAGGAAGACTAGACTGCTCCCCCAGGAGCTGAAGGGCAAGATGTCCTTCCCACGAGCACTGGACCATAGTGACTAGATATGCATGAATATTTATAGGGTCAATGCCAACCATGATGGCTGCATGAAATGACCCCCCTCCTTCCTTCCGGCAATGCCATGTAGAGGACACCAGCCTGGTCAATATGGTCCCTCGGGTAGCAAGTGTCGTAATCACCATAAATGGGTTGGGACCAACCAAACCTTTAGCTCAGAGTAGCTTCTCCACTGCCTTGGGCATCACCTCTCCTGGTTGTCCAGGCTATAGGCCATAATAAACTAGACATAATCTACTCTAGGCTGTAAGGGATGAGGGAGAAAACTCCCACCTTGGACTTCTTCCCATGTAATGGAGATAGGGTAGGTTTGGGGGAAGCATTTAGAACATCTGGCACTACTGGAAATGTGCCAGAAATTGGGCAGACGGTCAATTGGAATTGGTAAAGTAATTTTGGGACTCTCAGGGAGTGAGTGGAGTCAGCAGCCAGTGCACAGAGCAAGCATCCACAGTGCAAACACTGAAGGACCAATCAAGGCAATTGAAGCAGAATGTGGTACAACTGCACAGAAAACAGGCATATACCAGGACATGGTATATGGCAGGAAGCTTAGACCACAAATCATACAACCAAATATTCCTTTAGGTTGGAAAAGCCCACCAAGATCATAAAGTCCAACCATTAACTCGGCATTGTCAAGGCCATCACTAAACCACGTCCCCATGTGCCACACATTTTTTGAAGACTTCCAGGGATGGTGGCCCCTGGAAAGGTGTGTGGAAGTGAGGGCTGGAGCGCAACAACGTGGTGTCAAGAGGGAGAAAATCCCAAGGAGCTTGAAAAACACAAGAATATATCATGTTAAGGACAAAAAAGGATGCCAGGAAGCTCAGAATAGCAAAACCACCCTACTTGATATAGAGAAAATGTACTTCTGAGCACAAGTAATCCCCTCCTTGGAGCTTCAGGGATGGTTTTTTTTTTTCCATAAGCAATTTGAAACACCTGAACTCAGTGAAGGGTAAGTGCCAAAGATTCTACTGGGACACTTTTGCCTCAGCTTCCCAGAGGAGACCTTTGCCAGGTGCTCTTTTCCAGTGTCACTGGGGAAGGGCAGCACTGGGCAGCCAGTGAGGGTTTGTTGGGGCTAGTGGCCAAGGGTGTGGGGGAAGGAGTGGGGGTGAACAGGGCAGGTTCTATAGAGACCTATAGAGATTTTAGCAGAAGGTGGATGGGGCTGCCTTTCTTGTCATCCCACATCTCTTCCCATCCCATTCCTGATCACATCCTGATGGGATGGGAAGAGAACCATGTGAGCTGGTAACTTCATTAGTACTGGCACTATCAAACTACTGACAGAAATTGAACTTCAGTAGCAGTATAATGAAAATGAGGGACACTCTGTGTGTCTGTGTGTCCATATGCCTTATGGTGACATTTTTGTCCCAGGAGAATTTGGTCAGCTGAAGACACACTGCACAGAGGTATGTGCTGAGTCATAGAATAATAGAACCCTTTAGGTTGGAAAAGACCTCTAAGATCATTGAGTCCTAACCTAACACTGCCAAGGCCACCAATAAACCATATCCCTAAGTGCCATATCTACATGTCTTTTAAATACCTCCAAGAATGGTGACTCAATCACTTCCCCAGGCAGTCTGTTCCAATGCCTGATAACCCTTTCAGTGAAGAAATTTTTCCTAATACCCAATCTAAACCTCCCCTGGTGCAACTTGAGGCCATTTCCTCTCGCCCTACCACTTGTTATTTGGGAAAAGAGACAGACATCCAGCTCACCACAAGCTCCTTTAAGGTAGTTGTGGAGAGCAATAAGGTTTCTCCTCAGCCTCCTTTTCTCCAGGATAAACAACTCCAGCTCCCTCAGCCACTCCTCATAAGACTCTTGCTCCGGACTCTCCACCAGCTTCATTGCTCTCCTTTGGAAACTTGGACACACTCCAGCACCTCAGTGTCGTCACTGCCAGCACCAGTGGCTGTGTGGCCTCTGCTGTCCCCTCACCTTCACCAGGATTTGGGGCCAGCCAGCTGCTCTCAGCCGCTGAATCTCCTGCTCACAGCAGACAGCAGGAACCAGCCAGCCCGTGAGCTGCTGTGGGAGCCCTGCCAACCACTTGCTATGGCATACTTTGGGAACCGCTCCTTGGACGCACTGATGAGAGCAGGGTAATGTATTTCTACTGGAAAATAAACATATCTCTAATGAAAACCTGGTGCACCATCGAGGGTTTTTTTGGTTCTTTAAGTGAAAATTAGGGCTTTTGTCTTCTCAGACCCAAGCCTTTCCTCATCTTTGCCATGCCAGCCCATCAGCATTATTTCTCAAGCATAGAGAGCCTGGAAAATTTAAACAAGCACACAGAAAGCAACAGGGAGAAAAAAAAAAGGCAAAGGACATTTGCCTGGGAATTGTGTTCTCCTCTCCTTTCCCCTTCCCTTTTCTTTTCTCCTCTTGTTCTCATCTCTTCTCCTTTCCTCTTCTCCTCCTCTCCTGTTCGTCTCTTAATTTCTCTTCATTTTTCTTCAATTCTTTCCTCCCAGTTTCACATTTCCAGGTGTGGACTTCCTGCACTCCTGGATTGGGCAAGAATCTTTTCCATGGTTTAAGGTATGGATATGAAGTTTCTGTGACTACAGATGAAGAAATAGGAATGGCTTTGTAACAAAGACAGTTTTGCTCTGTATTTTTACCATGGGCTTTGGCTTAAATTAATGGTGTCCAACACAAGATAAAAGATAAAAAACTTTGTCAGCTGAAAAATTGTGTTGCTAAGAGTAGCACTGATGCTTTGCTGCTACTCTGAGTTTACTTGCTTATGGAGTCTTCCAGTGAAAACAGAGTTTCAATGTGAAATAGAAATGCCCTTTTGTCACAAAATTTTCCAGGTCTTCTTTAGCCAGCAAAAGGATGCCAGATAAGGGAAAGAAGCAAAAATAAGTAGCTTGTAACCATTTTAACCTTCAGAAAGTGCCTTTAACATCACATCTTTCTTCTTACATGGAATTATTTTGATAAGGCTTTTCTGTATGGGATATGTACCCTTTCGAACTTTAAATCCTTTAATTAAGAGCTAGATTGAGAGCTGGGCTGGGTGCCCACAGGGAGCAGTGAGAGAGAGGGTATATGAATGCATAGCACTGCTCAGCCTCTTGGTCCACACATGCAGCCATAAATATGTTTGAGGTCCAGTGCTGCTGATCCTGGAGAGGAGAATGGGAAGGACATGGGATGGGGATGTGGATAGGGATGGGAATGGGAATGGGGATAGGATGAGAAAGAATGGAGAAGGAGCCTTTGGCTCTCATGGTGGACCCTGCAGACAGAACTAAGCCTTAAATTCCCTGCCTAGGGGCTTGTCTTCAACCCCCCCTTCCCCCATGGAAAGTTCAGAAGACCTAATGAAATGTGTGACATTGGCTAGCAGTTCTTGGTGCTTTCTGCCTCATTGCTCCTGGGATGTGTCATGCACGGTTTTCCAGGAATCTTGCCTTCAGAAGGGGGAATCTTCTTCAGCCCACCCTAGAGAGCCTCTCCTCTCCCACGGGGGACCTGTCAAAGCAAGGTGAGTGTGCCCAGAGCAAAGGCATCTTCGTCTGGCATGGGATGATTAAGAAGCATGTTTATAAAGTCCAGGAGACAGCTGAAGGAGTTAAGTTACTTGAGCGCTTCAGGATCCTTCAGGATGAAAAATGCTGTATACATGTCGGATTTTATTATTACAATTACAGTCAGATGTTAATCCCCACACCGGGATTTACTCAGGCAGCAGTGCCAACAGCAGTTCATCTTGCTGAGTAATTGCCCCCTTCCTGACACTTGGGTGTCTCTGCCCTGAGCTGCTTCTCGTTTGCTTTAATTCTGACACTGCTGAGAGTGCTGTGATTTCCCACCCAGAAGTGAGTGAAGGCAGAGCACATCCTCCACATCAAGTTTGTCCTTGCTTTGAGCATCGCATGTGCATTGGGGTCAGAAAATAGATAACAAGAACATTTTACTGGTAATACGCAGCCTCAGGGGATAACAATACCCATCTCTTTTGCAAATTTTTGAGAGCTAATGCTGAAAGAGCTCGGAAACGGTACAGTTTCATGGCTTTGATTGCAGAGTATGTGTGAGCCAAATGAGTGAAGAAAAGCTCCAAGTCCAGCAAACCCAGCTGGCATCATGATAGCAGAAACACAGAGTAAGGGAAAAAAGACTGAATACATTTAAACCCCTGCACATCATAATTTATCAGGATGCACTGAGATGGGCTCCTGAGCTGATACACAGAGGTTTGTCTCCTCAGACTCCAGGGGATGCTCTGACTCTATGCAGGCTCAGGGCTAGATGTCCAAATTCTGCATTTTGGGGGGTTTTGTTTTCTTTTCCTGTCTGAACCTAACATTTGGCATTTCTGGGATGATGGAGACAGAAACCTGAGGGAGATGCTCTGTTCATTGGTCTGGTGAGTGAAGCCAGCTATGCACAACCCCAGCATGTGCCAGGGGGATGCTTCGGGCTGGCCTGTCGCTGCAGCCTCTTGCCTTGCTTGGTGGGTCAGAAGCACATCACGGTGAGAAACGACCCCACGATCCACCTCGGTCCCTCCGCACCCTGTCTTGGCCCCAGTGGGTAACTGGTTATCTCATGGCTTTGGGAGGGAGTGACTGGCATGGGCAGGAATGTTCTTACACACTGTCAGTCTGGAGGAACCAGCTGTGTGTCCAATTTCTGGACATGGTTCAAGTGTGAGCTCAGTGCTGAGCAATGTGGAGGTAAAGGAGGTAAGGAGGGTTTGGGGTTTCGCTGTGTTGACACACACCAGGCTGCCAGTCTCTGTGCCTCAAAGTTTGTGGATCCGACTGTCCTCCAAAAGGTGTAGTCTCACATGGCTGATAAAGGGGTGAAGAAAGAGCCACTGGTTTAACATGTCTGGTTATCACACCCTGCACTAAGGGATGCAGGCACACTTTCTCTTGAGTGAGAGTGATGCTCCTGGAAGGCTGCAGACTCCCTTGCAGAGAGTGCCGAGATGTTGACACTGGAACGGTCCCACTCTGGTGTGCTGCTCTGGGGGTCCCGCCCCAGGGGCTCTAAGGACATGGTATCCTACTTCACTAAAGTTCTGTGTAAAGCTGGAAGGGAGTTTGACGGCGAGTGGGCTCCTGTGAAGAAGGAGACGCGGTGGGGCAGCAGCGCAGCTGTGGAAGGCAGAGGCAGAGAGAAGGTCCGACTACCCGGGGATCTGTGCGGTGCCCGGACCCCGGGCTGGTGCAGGCAGGGGACGCCAAGGACAGGCAGTGCCCCACTGCCCCGGGGCCATTGCCCCGAGCCCCGCGCCGTGCCCGCTGCTGGCTGACGGCTCTCGCTGAGCGCGGGGCG